>CM044003.1:64561849-65013082 GCA_024085815.1 Flaveria linearis | reverse complement strand
ACTACTGATCACAGTAGCTCACAACTACTGAAGGCTAACACCAAGTCCTCAGGTGTTTACAACTGAAGCAATACCATGTCTTCAGTAGTTCACAATCTGATCTCAGTAGTTCACAGCTACTGAAGGCTAACACCAAGACTTCAGTTGTTACAACTCTGAAGAAGAATACTAGGTCATCAGTAGTCATAACTACTGAAGATGACAGTAACTCTTCAGACGTTCACAACATCGAAGGACAAAACCAAGGTCTCAGTAGTTTCAACTACTGAAGGCTCACACCAAGTCCTCAGATGTTACAACCACTGAAGGTTAAAACCACGTCATCAGCTGTACAACAACTGATCACTAACACCAAAACCTTCAGTAGTTTTCTTTCACCTTGCCCTACCCTATAAATCCCCACCTTCAGAGCATTTACTCCTCACTTGACCTAATCCTTCAAACCTCTGAAATTCCCATACACCATTAATGGCGAACATGCAACTGAAACCTCGACACAACTGTGTCGCCCACCTTACAAAATCGCCATTATGGCCCAAATTTCACCAAGCCGTTGATCTTATGCATGACTCACCATACAAAACGGCTTTTCTCTTGAACCCCACACTATACACCGACTCCTTGACGGAGTTTTGGACCAATGTCACCGTCCAAACCGGAGAGCAGAATGCCGAGTCTCTCTCCGGTCCTCCGTCAACGGCAAACCCGGGTTATAACTCCAGCTGCTCTACGCCAAACCCTAGAGCTGGATGATGCCACTCACCCAACTTCCTACCCCAAGGTACCCTTGATCTTTCCTTCACATCTCATGACTATCAGGGTAACCTCCCGCCTCCACCTTGTTTGAAGAAGAAACACTTTCCTGATCCTCAACGCTTGATCTTCCGCATGGTGAATGTATGTCTGGCTCCCAAGACCTCTTCGTGGGACCAGAGGTCCACAAGGTGGTAGCAGGTATGTATTCTATCCTTGAGAACAACCTTTAAATTTTACTGATCTTTATTTTTGGAACTCAAGGACATGGCCACAAAACCTTTTTCTAACCGTTGGAACTTATATCCACGGTTCATAAGGCCATGATCGAATACCAGCTTCAGGCTGAGGGACTAGTTGGCACTGGGTCCCTGCATGGGTGTTCAAGCTGAGGTATAATCCAGGCACAACACTGACCCCACACTCAAACAGGCTGGCCGGCTGCGAAAACCCATGCAGCTGGAACCCACAGCCTCCACCTCCAAATCCAAAGTCCCCACCAAGCCAAAAGCTAAAAAGAAGCCAACCAAGGCTACTCAGGGAGATGAGTCCCCTGAGGATGCCCCTGCCAGACAAGGCAGGATGTGCCTGCTGGTTCGATTCTTGGGGCAACAACATTACTGGGGTCTTCCTCACTTGAGGAGGCTGCCATTGAAGAGCACAGTCCTCCCCATGTGCATACTGCTTCTAGCCCACATACAGAGGAGACCGCCCACTAAGCCAACATTGGTATAGCCAAAGTGCGGATGATCTGAGCACTCCACCATCTCCCAAGAAACCTATTACCACTGGGGAGACTCCACCGAAAGGGGGGGGGCACAAGTGCTGATCAGAGCCCACAGCACAGAGAATCAGTTCACTCTCCCAGTGTGGCTAGGGAGAGAGAACAATCTGGTGAGGCTGCCACTTCCCCTGCATCAACATCTGAGCAGGGTGAAGCTGGTAACATCTCTAAGACCTCACCAGAGGCAATGGCCGATGATGGATCCAATCCTGAGGCCAGAAGTCCCCAGTACCAAGAACAAGGGGCACATGTCATTACTGAGCCACACTCAGGACATGTTCATCCTGACAATGTCAGGAGGTCAGGTGATTCAGCTCATGCTGATGATGACCGAGCTTCTCTACGATGTAGTTGCTCAAACACTATCCTTGAGGATGAGATAAGCAGACTCAAAGAGCTGCTTGCTCAGATGACTCAGGATAGAAGTCCATCTGCCACACTACCACACAGATGGCACCTTCACCGAAGGTCTCACAGACACTGAGCCACTCCACACAAACTCAGCCACCAGCCCCTGCTTCTGGCACTAGCTCTCAGGGACAGAACCCCCTGAGCAGCTGGATGCTATCCTCCAGAAATCCCTGCCTTCATCACACCAATCCTTAAAGATATAATATTAAAAACCCTTGATGAGAAGGTTCCCACATATATACAACCCATGGTGGAGGTTGCCATATCTAAAGCTCTTGCTGATAGTCAAACCCCAACCAATGCAACCCAAAAAGGGGGAGACATCAGTGCAAGACAAGAGGAAGAGGGGAGAGAGGAGGAGAAAGAGGCAGAGAAAAGAGGTGGTGGTAGAGAGGGAGTTGGCTGAGGAGAGTAGTAGGGTGAGGGAGAAGGGGAAGAGGAAGGTGAGGGAGGTAGAGCATATAGAAGTGGCTGAAATCCAAAAGGATTTCAGTTCACTGATAAGAATAAGGGAGAGGGGAAGAAGGTGGCTGATCCTGATCTAGCAGTCCTTGTCAAGGAGGCTGATGCTGAACATAACCGTTCAATGAACAAAGTCATTGAAAAGCTGTTCAGGCAAGGCTTTGACAAGGACACTGCCTTGCTAGATCAAGAGATCAGGAATATGGAGAGGAGAGAGATTGAGTACCGATGGACTACTCATAGCCAAGAGGAAAGACAAAAACTTGAGGCTATGAGTAGGTTCACTTCGAAGTACCTGGGCAGACCAGTCCTTGATGTTAAGGCATGGACCAGGGACAAACTCTTGGCAATAACCACCAAGATTTGTTCGGCTGGTGATTTTACAAAGGGACTGGTCGCAGAGGCCTTATCTGAAGCCGGTGCTGGGAACAGGACACTACTAGTCAAGCTAACCAAACCAGCCCTTATCTCTAGGCTGCTAGTAGTGCCTGCCAACACTCCCACACCAACAACCCAACCACAACCCACAAAACCAACTCCTTTACCACCAAAACCCGCAGCCAATGATCCACCCTTGAAGAAGAAGAGAAGGGTGCTGAGGCTGCAAGATGAAGAAGAGGATGATGAGGAGGATAGCCTGCCACTCTCAGCAGTTATACCTCTACCCAAAGCCAAACCACAAACCATCAATCCCACCTCACAGCAGGACACTGTGAAGGTTAAGTTAGAAGAGGAGGAGCAGCAGAAAAGACATGATAAGGAAATGCTGAAAAGCATTGACAAATGTTATACTGCTACCACCTCTATAATAAACATGCAGAGAGAAGCTTTGAGGTTATTCACCCTCAGACAAACCTTTCAATATGAAAGGGAGAGGGTGAGAACTTGGCCTGACCCAAGGGTGGCTCACAGGATAGTCAAGAAGGACATGCCTGTGAGATACAAAAGCCAACTAAAGAGAATCGTAGATGAAGAGATCTCTGTGGCTATTGTAATAACACCCTGGGAAATAGTAGATGAATTCGAGAAAGCTTATAGAGCCGGCCAATCACCCTTTTCAATGCTAGATAATAGGGTGGTTAGGAAGGGTCTGGTCTATAAGAAGCTGAGAATTTTCATCGGAATGAGCTCACTTTGTTGTTAGAGGGTAAACACCCTGATGAGTTTGCATATAGGCAAATCACAACACTTGAGCTCAAAAATGGAAGACAGGTCAAGTACCTCTCAGAGCTGTACGGTCGGGAGGGGTTATTCGAAAGTGAGCCTGAAGACCTGTCCAAAGAAAAACAATGATCTTTCTTCAGGCTTACTGTAGAGAATCCTACAGGCTTGTACGAGGGAGGTAGATCTCATGGATGGGGCAACAGCTCTGTGTCCAATTCCCCAAGACAGAGCTCCCATCCATACTTAGCCAAACAAACACTTGAGACTACCTCTCTGGCCAGTGCTTATCTGGGTCAACTTCTAATCTGATCTAGAAGGAAATAGACCAATCTTTATGCCATCAATAAGTGGGACATCCAATAATTAGAGGTTTTGGCTGCATTGGTTCAGGGGGAGTTTGTTGGACCAAAAGAACCAATGAGCCAAGATCAGGAAAACCTCTAAGTCCCACATGCCACTACTACAACTGCTGAAGACTCCCATCAGTTACAATGTTCTCTTGCTTGAATGTCAGACTCAAGAACATCTGAAGACTCTCATCAGCTATTGTGTTCTCTTGCTTGAATGTCAAACTCGAGAGCATCTTAGCTCTAGCCTTCTGCTGTTATGACAAAGTCTGAAGAACAAAGTATGAAGATCAAAGAACTGAAGAATATCAGCTGAAGACTCCAAAGTACTGAAGACCAAGTACTGAAGTCTGAAGTACTGATCTTACAAGTACTGAAGACTTCAAGTACTGAAGACAAGTACTGAAATCTGAAGTACTGATCTTACAAGTACTGAAGACTTCAAGTACTGAAGACAAGTACTGAAGAATCAAAAGCTGAAGAACTAAAGAACTGAAGACCTTCTACTGAAGCACAAAGTCTGAAGACAAAGACTGAAGACAACAACTGATGATATCTACTGAAGTCATCAGTTGTTATATCATCTGAAGCCAAGTCTGAAGACCAAGTACTGAAGACTCAGAGTTTGTCACAACAACTGAATAAGTCTTCTTCAGTTGTTGTGGTGGTTTTTTCCTTTTCAGTAGTTTATTTACTTTCAGTAGTTGTACAACAACTGAAGAAGCATGTTCTTCAGTTGTTATAGTATCAGTAGTTATAAACGACTGAAGAGTTTGTTCTTCAGTCGTTGTAGGACTTCAGTAGTTTACTTTTGTCAGCACTTAGGAACTTTTGTAAGAAGATGTCAGCTGTTGACATCTTCAGTAGTTTTATGTTTTGACAACTGTAATTTAAATATTCAGTGATGTCAGAAAAGGACATCACCACCATGCTCTTGCCGCCTATATAAGGATGGCAAGCCATACAGTTTTAATTGCCGAAACATGCGACCAATAGAACATTTATTGCTTCGCAGAACTCTTCTCTCTCTATGTTTATGCTTTAATCGCAATATCTTTTATGTTCTTGCTTTAATTGCTAATTAATGTGCTAAATCCGCTGCAAACATAATCTAATTGATCAACACGAGAGGCTGAGATCCTGTCAGGCACAATCTTGTCTATTGTTGAAGCAGGAGTTTTGTATGAAGCTGTATCAGCAAGATTGTACTTCTTCAATATTTGATGAATATACTTCTCTTGATTTATAAAAATGTCATCTGTTTTTGATGAACGTGTAGGCCAAGGAAGAAAGTCAACTCTCCTGTTGGACCAAAAGAACCAATGAGCCAAGATCAGGAAAACCTCTAAGTCCCACATTACATCACAACAACTGCTGAAGACTCGCATCAGTTGTTCTGACAAAGTCTGAAGAATCAAAGTTTGAAGATCAAAGATCTAAAGTACAACAGCTGAAGATTCCAAAGTGCTGAAGACAAGTACTGAAGTCTGAAGTACTGAAACATACAAGTACTGAAGACTTCAAGTACTGAAGACAAGTGCTGAAGATCAAAGTCTGAAGAACTGAAGAACTGAAGATCAACTACTGATGCACAAAGTCTGAAGACAACGACTGAAGACATCAGCTGATGACAACTACTGAAGTCATCAGCTGATGAATCATCTGAAGATCAATGTCTGAAGACCAAAGTGCTGAAGCTTCAGAGTTTGTCATAACAGCTGAAGAAGTCCTCTTCAGTTGTTGTGATGGTTTTTCTTTTTCAGTAGTTTATATTTTCTCTTTCAGTAGTTTGTACAACAGCTGAAGAGTTTGTTCTTCAGCTGTTATAGTTCAGTAGTTGTAAACGACTGAAGAGTTTGTTCTTCAGTCGCTGTAGCTTTTCAGTAGTTTCCTTTTCAGTACTTGTAATAGGTAGAACATTTAGGAAATTTTGTAAGAAGATGTCAACTGTTGTGACATCTTCAGTAGTTGTGTTCTATCAGTAGTTATTAAATAACTGTTAAATGTCAGTGGAATCTGACAACAGTATGGGTCTTCTGCCTCTAAAAGGGCAGTGACCTGAATGTATTCCACGCCGAAACAAGTGAAATAAACAGAATATTATTCCTTTTGAGGCAGAATTATTCTCTCTACATTTACTTTACATGCAATATTCTTTATGTTCTTGCTTTAATTGCTAAATTTCGTGCTAAATCCGCTGCGAATATAATCTAATTAATCAAACTAGAGACTGAGATCCTGACAAATGGTATCAGAGCGGGTTAATCATTGATCGATTTCACTATTGATCATTTGAAACTGCTCTTTTGATCTCTAAGTTAGATCGAATTAGCAATTTGCAAGAATTAGCTGTAGAGAGAGATTCTGCTGTTTCTGGCCGTAAACTTGAGGTTCTCTGGTGGTTTTGAGCTATATTTGTTTTGTTTAAACTTGAGTTTGACTAAAATCTGAGATGACTACACCAACAAACGATCCTCACAATACTAGTTCCTCAACCAAGCCACCGATGCTTGTGAGGAATGGGTATAACATATGGCAACGACGTATGCTTCACCACCTGTCTGTCAACAGTGCTGGTTGTTGGAAGTCAGTGGTGCATGGACCATACAAGTCTATGGTGAGCGTCCCTGAATCTAATGAACAGGTTCCAAAGAAACCTGAACAATATTCGGACGAAGATCTAAAGCTGTTTGAGATTGATGCTAGAGCCCATGGAATTTTAGCCATGGCTATTCCAAATGAGATTTACTTAGGGCTCTTACATCATGAGACTGCTCATGACCTATGGGTTGCTCTAAAAGAACAATTTGGAGGAACTGATTCGGTCTTAGCAAACAATAGGGAAATCCTCGCCCAACAATATGAGACATTCTCATATAGGAAGGGTGAGACTCTGACCCAGCAGTTTGAGCGGTTCTCTTGTTTGATTTCTGAGCTGAAGATGGTCAAACAAGAGTACTCCAACAGCCAGATGAACAACAGGTTCCTCAGATCACTGCCTGAGAGATGGGACACTTATACCTTTGTCCTACGCTCCAGTGCAGATCTGGAAACTCTATCTCTCACCCAACTTCATGGGAAATTGCTCACATTTGAGAGAGAGATAGAGCAAAAGAGGAAGTTGTCCACCTCTGGCAAGCTCGCTGATGACTTTGTTCAAGGCAATGCTGCCTTGATAAGTCAGGAGTCAGAATATGCTTCATCAGAAAGTTCTTATGATAAGCATATTAATTTCTCTACCAACTCAGAACAAGCTTTTGTTGGTGTTAGTAGCAGTTCAGGAGGCAGCAGTGATAACTGGTGCTTTTTGATGGATGATTTGAAGGGCATTCCAGATGATGATCTGGAGGAGATGGATATTTTGAGCCAAATGGCAATGATCAATATCAGATCACAAAAGTTCTACAAAAGAACTGGTAGGAAATTCCCTGGTCTCTCTTGCAAAACCAAAGTTGGTTTTGACAATAGCAAGTTGAGGTGTCACAAGTGCCAAAGGCTTGGACACTTTGCTAGAGAGTGTAGATCATCTGGATCTAACTCCTCTGCACCCTTTGTGACTTTTCCGAGCAATAGCTCACAGCACAAAGGGCAACCTTCCTCCAGTTCTGGTCATCCATCACAAGCACAGGCATCACCTGCTTATTTTGTGCCTCAGGGATATATGCCATATTCATATCCCTACTACTATGTGCCTCAGCCCAGTCAAACTCAAGCACCTTCTGCTCAACCACCACAGGCTCTTCCTAAGCCTCAATCTTCCCCATCTCATCATCAAACACAACCTCAACAACACAGCTTCTTCACCCCAGGAGTTATTGACTAGAGTAGTCTACCAGATGATCTATCTGGTCAAGAACAGCTACTCCAAGGTGCTGGTCAACATGGTGGTGACAGTCCTTTTGGAAATCTTGCTCTGATGGCCCTCGAGTCTGGTGAGGGGTCATCATCCAATGCCTCATCACAGGTATCCTCTGAGGCCAAAGCCAAGCCTTGTTCTGAATCATGCATAGCAGCATTTGCTTCTATTAGAGAAGCAAATGTAGCTTTAATAGATAAAAATCTTGAGCTAGAACACACTATTTCCAAAAGAAAAGCTGATTTTGAGGTTGCACTAAAAGAGAAAAATGATGAGATTTACAAGCTTAAATGCCAAATCAAAGATGGTAAAGCTAGGGAAGATGTACTTCTAGAGAAGTACAGAGACCTCAAGGAAACTCTTGCAAACACCCAAGTAGAGTGTGATCGATGGGTGCAATCATGCAAGGGTTTTGAAATGCTTCTTAGCAAGCAATCAGCTTCCAATGTGATGTTTGGGATTGGTTATAATCACACTGCTCCTCCTACAGATTTCTCTTCAAGAGCAGAAGTTGAATCTGATGGAGAGAGCAATAACCAATCCTTCTCATCATGTGACCTACTATCCTCTGATTCAGCATCATCAGAGATAGAAGTCAGCAATCAATCAGCTGATGCTACAAGAGCTGATGGTTCAAATGCTGACTGTCACATGATCAAAAGGTTGATCAACTCAGGTGTTGTCTCTAGAAGTATTGAAAGTACTGGAGAGCAAGTGATAACACCTGAAGTTCAAACCTCAACTACTGCCAGCACTGAAGAGAAGAAAACTGACAGTAGAAAAGGTTTGAAGACAACTAAAGAAGAGGTCAGGAAAGCAGGTACTAAAGGGAAGAAAACTGCTAGTACTGATAACAAACAGCTGAAGAACAAGTCTTCAGCAGTTTCATCTTCTTTGGTTGATGATCAACATAAGATGAAGAAGAAGCCATGTGAGATATGTGGCTTGTTCAATCATCTTACTGATGATTGCTGGTACAAAAGGGGTTCCAAACTCAAACAAAAGGAGAAAATTAATGAGCTAATAAATGAAATGAAAAATGAGTTTGAAACTAAGTTTGTACTAGCAACATCAAAGCCTGAAATCCCTAAGCCCAAAGCTAAATCTAAAAAGAAAGTAGGGGTTACTCAGGCAACAGCTGAGGTTGCTCAAAGGAAGATGGTGCAACATAGGAATCCATCATCAGCAAGTCCCAATGTGTCTGAAGAGCTGAAAGCTTTATCACAAAGTCAGACAACTGGTGATGATGGTTCAGCATCTAATGGGAAGAGTCAACCATTTAGATACTCCTGTGTTGAAACCACAGAAAATGAAATCCAAGCCAAAGGGTTCCTCTTCTACACCATCTTCTTCACCTCAGGCTGTTACACATAACACACCTGTTAGTGTTGCACCTATAGTTGAGAACAGACCCAAAACCAAACAGGTTTGGGTCTCTAAAACTAACTAACATGTGGTTATGATTGCAGGGTTCTTCAACATGCCAAAAGAGCATCTGGTATGTAGACAGTGGAGGATCTATGCACATGACAGGAAGCAGTTCCCTTCTTAATGACTACTCTCAAGGAAAGCAGGGATTTGTCTCCTTTGGCAATGATGCAAAGGGTTACATCATCGGAAAAGGCTTTGTTTCCAATGGGGAAATAAGGTTTGATGATGTTAACCATGTGGAGAATCTCAAGTACAACCTCTTGAGTGTCAGTCAAATGTGTGATAAAGGCCATGTTGCCTTTTCACAAGCCAGAACTATCGGATTCTGTCATCCAAAGTTCTAAATTTGATTGACAAGGTGTTGGATGAATACACTCTCCTGAAGGCCAACAGGACAGGAAGAGTGTATGCCTTAGATCTTTCCAAAAAGATAGATCTAAAAGGCCATCCTTGCCTATTCTCCAAGGCATCTCCTCAAGAGTCTACTCTATGGCATAGAAGGCTGGGGCATGTTAATTTCAAGAACATGAATCAGCTGATAAGCCATGGTTTAGTAAGAGGATTGCCTTTAAAGGAGTTCAAGTGTGAAGACAACTGCACTGCTTGCTTAAAAGGAAAACAACACAAAGTTTCATTCCCTTCAATAGAAGAACCAAAGTCCACTGCCTGCTTGCAACTCCTGCACATGGATCTCTTTGGTCCTGTCAGAGTGATGAGCATGGCAAAGAAGAAATACTGCCTGGTAATTGTGGATGATTATTCTAGGTTTGTATGGACTTTCTTCTTCACTCTAAGGATGAAGCAGCCAAGACTATCATGAACTTTGTGTTATTTGTAGAAAAGCAGTATTCCCTACAAGTCAAGTGTGTGAGGAGTGACAATGGAACAGAATTTAGAAACCACACACTTGATGACTTCTACCTGTCCAAGGGAATTAAGAGGCAGTTTAGTATTCCTAGAACTCCTGAGCAGAATGGAGTGGTGGAGAGAAAGAACATGACTCTTATTGAAGCTGCAAGGTCAATGCTGGCTGACTCAGGATTGCCATTGACCTTCTGGGCTGAAGCTGTCAATACAGCCTGCTATGTACAAAATAGAACTTTAGTGAATAAGAGGTTGATGAAGACTCCTTATGATGTTCTTCATCATTTGGCTCCTCTAATTTCATTCTTTAGAGCCTTTGGGTGTCCATGTTTTATTCTCAACACTAGCAACCCACTCTAGAAATTTGCTAGTAAGGTGGATGCAGGGTATTTTGTTGGTTATTCATCAACTTGCAAGACATACAGAGTCTTCAACTGTAGGACAAAAGTGGTTAAAGAAACTCTGCATGTCAAGTTCAATGAATCTCTAAAGGACAAGATTCCACAAAACCCTGTGGAGTTGTTTGATCTGGACATACTGCAATATGTTCCTTATCAACCTCCAGCTGTTAAGCCTGTCAACAGTTCTCCAGCTGGTGGTACTGATGATGATGTAGTCAGTACTCACCTCTTCAGGTTCAGTGACAACCTGCCTGAGTTCACTAAACCTGATGCTCCTGTAGCTTCAGCAGCCCCATCCACAACAAATGCTGATGAGATTTCTGCATGCTCTACTTCATTTGAGCTGCCATCTCCTACATGGTTTCAAGAATCTCCATCACCATTTGTTGCTGCTGAAAGTCCTACAAACACTTACACTGACATTATAGTCTATCAAGAGCTGAAGAATCACCCCACATCTCAAATCATTGGTGATATCAATGCTGGAGTTTCAACCAGGAGTCAATTGTCCAATTTCTGCTTCTATGCTCTCTTCATCAGTCAGCAAGAGCCAAAGAACTATCATGTTGCTTTAAGAGACAATGGATGGGTTGAAGCAATGCAGCTTGAGCTTCTTCAGTTCAAGAAACAGCAAGTGTGGGAGCTCGTTCCTTTACCCCAAGGGAAGTGTGCAATAGGCACCAAATGGGTATTTAGGAACAAAACAGATGATAAGGGCCAAATAGTTAAGAACAAGGCCAGGCTGGTTGTTCAAGGGTTTGCACAAGAGGAAGGCATCGATTATGATGAGACCTTTGCTCCTGTGGCCAGACTGGAAGCAATCAGACTGTTCCTAGCTTATGCTGCCTTTCGCAGTCTTAAGGTTTATCAAATGGATGTCAAAAGTGTCTTCTTATATGGTAAAATAAAAGAAGAAGTTTGTGTGTGTCAACCACCAGGCTTTGAGGACAATAAATATCCTGATTGGGTGTACAAGCTTGATAAGGCTCTTTATGGGCTGAAACAAGCCCCTAGAGCCTGGTATGAGACACTATCAACTTTTCTTCTCCAAAATAAGTTCACTAGAGGCACCATTGATAAAACCTTATTCATCAAGACTGTGGGACCACATAAGCTCCTTGTTCAAACTTATGTAGATGACATCATCTTTGCATCCTCTGATCTAAAGTTGTGTGATGAATTCACATTGCTCATGAAGCAAAAGTTTGAAATGAGTGCTATGGGGGAATTACAGTTCTTTTAGGCTTGCAAATCAAACAACAGACTGATGGTATCTTCATTCATCAGTCCAAATACACCAAAGAGTTGTTAAATAAGTTTGATTTACAAACCTGTAAGCTCTGTTCTACTCCCATGAGCAGCATCACATAACTAGATGTAGATCAGAAAGGTAAAGCGGTTGATGAAACCCTTTACAGATGTATGATTGGTCCTTGATGTACCTTACAGCCTCTAGACCAGACATCATGTTTGCAACATGTGTCTGTGCTAGATTTCAGGCGGCACCTAAAGAATCCCATTTGATTGCAGTCAAAAGGATCTTTAGATATCTGCAAGGTACCCAATCACTAGGTCTTTGGTATTCAACTGGGCATTCTTGAAAATTAGTTGTTTTCTCTGATAGTGACTATGCAGGATGCAAAGTCACCAGAAAATCTACTTCTAGTGGTTGCCAATTCCTAGGCAATTGTTTAGTTTCTTGGCAGAGTAAGAAACAAACATCAATTGCTACATCCACTGCTGAAGCTGAGTACATTGCTGCTGCAAGTTGTACATCTCAGATACTCTGGCTTCAGAACCAAGTCTTGGATTATGGCATTACAGAGACTAAGACTCCATTATTAATGGATAGTGCTTCAGCTCTTTGCACTATTAAAAATCCAGTCCAGCACTCTAGGACCAAACATATAGAGATCAGACATCATTTTATTAGGGATTGCAATGAAAAAGGTCTGATTGATCCAAAGTTTGTGCCTAGTGCTGATGAGCTTGTAGATATATTTACTAAGCCTCTAGATAGTGCCACATTTCAAAACTTGATACTAAGGCTTGGTATGCTGCAGCTAGAATAATTTGACCAATACTGATGCTCTCAGTTCACAAGTACTGATGAGCATTAGTATGCAAAGGTCAAATATAAGTACTGATGAGTAATTTAGTCTTCAGTATTTTCACAACTACTGAAGACTAAAATGCTTTAAAGTACTGATGTACATTATTTGTTGAAAACAACTGATGTAGTGAGGTGGATTACAACTACTGATGTATTATTTTCAAACAAATAAAGTACTGAAGAACAAATTTTGTTCACAAGTACTGATGTGTAATCTTACACAAGTACTGAAGACAAAATTTGTTCACCAGCTCTGGGATATTTCATCAGCACTTGTGAACAACTGATCACAAGAGCTGAAGGCATAAATATTCATAAAAGCTGAAGGGTCAATGAAACATCTGAAAGTTAGCCAAATAGCTGATGAGTAAATGTGGAGGTCAGCATGAAACAACTGATTTGACGGAAACAGCTGATGAGTAATTTTACTCTTCAGCTGATGCCAACAGCTGCTGTTTCATACCCAAACAACTGAAGGACAAAACCATGTCTTCAGTAGTTCACAACTACTGATGACTAACACCAAGTCCTCAGTTGTTTACAACAACTGAAGCAATACCATGTCTTCAGTAGTTCACAACTACTGATGTCAGTAGTTCACAACTACTGAAGGCTAATACCAAGTCTTCAGTTGTTACAACGTCTGAAGATGAAAACTAGGTCTTCAGTAGTTTATAACTACTGAAGACTGACAACAAATTTTCAGCCGTTTACAACATCTGAAGGACAAAACCAAGGTTTCAGTAGTTTCATCTACTGAAGACTAACACCAAGTCCTCAGATGTTACAACCACTGAAGGTTAAAACCACGTCATCAGTCGTTACAACAACTGATGACTAACACCTAAACCTTCAGTAGTTTTCTTTCAGCCTTTGCCATACCCTATAAATACCTAACCTTCAAAGCTTTTCATTCTCACTTGACCTAACTTTTTCAAAAACCTCTGAAATTCCCATACACCATTAATGGCGGCCATGCAACTCAAACCTCGACACAACTGTGTCGCTCATCTCACCAAACGGCTATTCTGGGCCAAGTTTCACAATGCCGTCGATCTAATGACCGACTCACAATACCAGACGGCATTCCTTTTCAACCCCACCATATACACCGACTCCTTGGCGGAGTTCTGGACGAACATCACCGTCCAAACCGGAGAGAATAACGGCGAGGTCTCTCTCCGGTCTTCGTCAACAACCACCCAGTGGTTATCACTCCAGCCACTATTCGCCAAACCCTAAAGCTGGAGGATGCCACCTACCCAACCTCTTACCCCAAAGGCGCCCTCGATCTATGCTTCACAGCCAACGACTATCAGGGCGACCTCTCTGCCACCACCTTATTGAAGAAACAGTTCCCCGATCCCCAACGACTAATATTCCACATGGTGAATGTGTGTCTGGCTCCCAAAACTTCTTCATGGGACCAGATGTCAACAAGGTGGAAACAGGTATTATTCTCTATCTTTGAGAAAAAACCCCTAAATTTTACTGATATTACATTTTGGGAACTCAAAGATATGGCCACAAAACCAGTTTCCAACCGGTGGATCTTGTATCCTCGGTTTATAATGGCCATAATCGAGGACCAGCTTCAAGCTGAGGGACTTGTTGGCACTGGGGTCCCTGCCATGGCTGTTTTAGCCGAGGTATACTCCAGGCACAACACCGACCCCACACTAAAATAGGCTGGCCGGCTACGAAAACCCACGCAGCAGGAACCCACAGCCTCCACCTCCAAATCCAAAGTCCCTACCAAGCCAAGAGCCAAAAAGAAGCCCAAAAAGGATACTCAGGGAAATGAGTCCCCTGAGGATGCCCCTGTAACACAAAGGCAGGAAGTAGCTGCTGGTCAGATTCTCCCAGCAGTCACCACGACTCCACCCACCACAACCGCACAGGCTTCCTCTCAACAGGAGCCTGATGCAACCACTTCTGGGGCACCTACACATCTGGGGTCTTTCTCACTTGAGGAGACTGCCATTGAAATGAACACTCCTCCCCATGTGCACACTGCTTCGAGCCCATCTCCCACAGAAGCCGCCCCACAAAGCCCTACCCTGATAATTGCCAAAGTGCTGACCCATCTGAGCACTCCACCCTCTCCCCAGAAACCAATTACAACCGGGGAGACTCCAACCGAAGAGGGGGTGGACACTAGTGCTGGTGGGAGCCCACAGCACAGAGAATCACATGTCCAATCTCCCAGTGTGGCTAGGGAGATAGGACATTCTGGTGAGGTTGCCACTTCCCCTGCATCAGCACATGAGCAGGGAGAAGCTGGTACAAGCAATAAGACCTCACTAGAGGCAACTGCCGATGATGGATCCAATCCGGAGGCTGGAAGTCCCCAGTACCAAGAACAAGGGGCACATGCTACTACTGAGCCACACTCAGAGCATGTACATCCTGACACAGTCAGGAGGTCAGGTGATTCAGTTCACACTGATAATGACCTGAGCTTCTTCTTTGACGTAGTTGCTCAAAACACTATCTTAGAGGAGGAGATAAACAGAATCAAAGAGCTGCTTGCTCAAATGACTCAAGATAGAAGTCCATCTGCCACCACAAACCCACAGATGGCACCTTTACCCGAAGGTCTCACATACACTGAGCCACTCCCATAAACTCGGCCACCAGCCCCTGCTTCTGGCACTAGCTCTCAGGGCCAGAACCCCCCTGAGCAACTAGATGCTATCCTTCAGAAATCCTTGCCTCTCATCACACCCATAATCACAGAAATTGTGATGAAAACCATTGATAAGAGGCTTCCCACTCACATCCAACCTCTGGTGGAGGTTGCTGTTGCTAAAGCACTTGCTGAGAGTCAAACCCCAACCAATGCACCCAAAAAGGGGGAGACCTCAGTGCAAGTTAAGAGGAAGAGGGGAGAGGAGGAGTTAGAAGTAGGAAGAAAGGAGGTAGTTGAGAGGGAGAAGGTTCAGGAGACAAAGGGGAAGGGGAGGGAGAAGGAGGAGAGAGCTGAAAAAGAAGTGGCTGAAATCCAAAAGGATTTCAGTGTCACTTATCAAAAGAGAGGAGAGAAGAGAGGAGAGGTGAGGGAAAGTGCTGATCCTGATCTAGCAACCCTTGTCAAGGAGGCTGATGCTGAGCATAGCCGATCAATGGACTCTGTCATTGATCAGCTGTTTAGGCAAGGCTTTGACAAGGACACTGCCTTGCTAGATCAGGAGATCAGGAACATGGAGAGAAGAGAGATTGAGTACCGATGGACTACTTATAGCCAAGAGGAAAGAAAGAAACTTGAGGCTATGAGTAGGTTCACTTCAAAGTACATGGGCAAGCCAGTCCTTGATGTCAAGGCATGGACCAGGGACAGACTCTTGGCAATAACCACCAAGATTGTTCGGCTGGTGATTTCACTAAAGGACTGGTCGCTGAGGCCCTCTCAGAAGCCGGTGCTGGGAACAGGACCCTGCTAGTAAAACAAACCAAACCTACTCTTATTTCTAGGTTACTAGCAGTGCCTGCCTACATTCCCACACCAACAACCCAAACACAACCCACAAAACCAACCCCTTCATCATTAAAACCCGCAGCCAATGATCCACCCTTGAAGAAGAAGAGAAGGGTGTTGAGGCTGCAAAAAGAAGAAGAAGAGGAGGATGAGGAGGATAGACTGCCCCTTTCAGCAGTCATCCCTCTACCAAAAGCCAAACCCCAAACCATCACTCCAACCTCACAGATGGACACTGTGAGGGTAAAGATAGAGGAAGAGGAGCAGCAGCAGCTTCATGATGTTGAAATGCTGAAGTCAATTGACCAAGCATATGCTGCCTCTACCCCTATCATGAACATGAAGAAAGAAGCTCTGAGACTCTTCACTCTCAAACAAACCTTCCAATATGACAAAGAGAGAGTGAGGACTTGGCCTGATCCTAGGGTGGCTCACAGGATTACAAAGAAAGACATTCCTGTGAGGTACAAGAGCCAGATGAAGAGGATTGTAGATGAAGTGATCATAGTGGCTCTTGTATTAACACCCTGGGAAATTGTGGATGAGTTCGAGAAGGCCTATAAGTCTAAGAAACCACCCGAAATGATGTTAGAGAACAGGGTGGTTAGGAAAGGCTTAGTTTATAAGAGGCTTGAGAACTTCCACAAAGATGAGCTCAGCTTGTTGCTAGAGGGCAAACATCCTGATGAATTTGCATACAGGCAAATCAAAACAGTTGAGCTCAAAAATGGCAAACAGGTCAAGTATGTCTCAGAGCTGCAGGCCGTGAAGGATTATTCGATGGTGGGGCTGAAGACCTGTCCAAAGAAGAACAAATGATCTTTGTCAGAGCCTACACCAGAGAATCCTACAGGCTAGTACGAGGGAGGTAGGTTTCATGGATGGGATAACAGCTCTGTGTCCAATTCCCCAAAACAGAGCTCCCATCCATACTTAGCTAAACAAATACCAGAAACCTTCTCCCAGGCCAGTGCTTATCAGGGTCAACTTCTGATCTGATCCAGAAGGAAATAGACCAATCTTTATGCCAACAATAAGTGGGACAACAAATAATTAGAGGTTTTGGCTGCATTGGTTCAGGGGGAGTTTGTTGGACCAAAAGAACCAATAAGTCAAGATCAGGAAAACCTCTAAGTCCCACATGACATCACAACAACTGCTGAAGACTCCCATCAGCTGTTCTGACAGAGTCTGAAGAATCAAAGTCTGAAGATCAAAGATCTAAAGTACAACAGTTGAAGATCCCAAAGTGCTGAAGACAAGTACTGAAGTCTGAAGTATTGAAACATACAAGTACTGAAGACTTCAAGTACTGAAGACAAGTGCTGAAGATGAAAGTCTGAAGAACTGAAGAACTGAAGATCAACTACTGATGCACAAAGTCTGAAGACAACGACTGAAGACATCAGCTGATGACAACTACTGAAGTCATCAGCTGATGAATCATCTGAAGATCAAAGTCTGAAGACCAAAGTGCTGAAGCTTCAGAGTTTGTCACAACAGCTGAAGAAGTCCTCTTCAGTTGTTGTGATGGTTTTTCTTTTTTAGTAGTTATATTTTCTCTTTCAGTAGTTTGTACAACAGCTGAAGAGTTTGTTCTTCAGCTAATATAGTTCAGTAGTTGTAAACGACTGAAGAGTTTGTTCTTCAGTCGTTGTAGCTTTTCAGTAGTTTCCTTTTCAGTACTTGTAATAGGTAGAACACTTAGGAAATTTTGTATGAAGATGTCAGCTGTTGTGACATCTTCGGTAGTTGTGTTCTATCATAGTTATTAAATAACTGTTAAATGTCAGTGGAATCTGACAACAGTATGGGTCTTCTGCCTATAAAAGGGCAGTGACCTGAATGTATTCCACGCCGAAACAAGTGAAATAAACAGAAAATTATTCCTTTTGAGGCAAAATTATTCTCTCTACATTTACTTTACATGCAATATTCTTTATGTTCTTGCTTTAATTGCTAAATTTCGTGCTAAATCCACTGCGAATATAATCTAATTGATCAAACTAGAGACTGAGATCCTAACATCTCCCATTGAACTCATTTGGAATTCAGATTTCATTAACTCTTTAAAACTCACACACTGTCTCTTATTGGTTGATCCAAATATGATGTCATCTACATATATTTGGATAACCAAAAGTTCTTGATGTTGTTGTTTGAGAAAGAGTGTCTTATCAATAGTTCCTCTTTTGTACCCATGCTTGAGTAAGAAAGATGATAATGTTTCATACCACTTTCTTGGTGCTTGATGAAGACCATACAAAGCTTTGTCTAGCTTGTAAACTCTATGTGGGTAGTCAAGTCCTTCAAAACGAGGAGGTTGAGCCACATAGACCTCTTCATCGATTTTCCCATAAAAAAAGAACACTTGATATCCATTTGATAGACAGTGAACTCCTTATAGGAAGCATAGGCTAGAAATACTCTGATTGCTTCAATTCTTGCAACAGGAGCAAAACCTTCATCATAGTCTATCCCTTCTTCTTGAGTATATCCTTGAGCAATCAGCCTAGCTTTGTTTCTCACAATTATACCTCTGTCATCTAGTGTACTTTTGAAGAGCCATCTTGTTTTAATTGGATGTTGACCTTCAGGCAAATCAACAAGATTCTAGACTTTCGGCTTTCTGAATTGCTGAAGCTCTTCCTGCATAGCTTCAATCCAGCTATTATCCTTCAGAGCAGCTGTGATGTTTAGAGGAACAACTTGAGAAAGAAAACAAGCAAACAAGCAAATGTTTGCAGCTCCCCCTTGGCTTCTTGTGGTTCTTGCATTTAGGTCTCCAATAATGTTTTTAGATGGATGAGACTTGTGAATTCTGGTTGTTGAGATAGATTCAACCGGAATGGATGATTCCAAGTTAGACATATCTATTGAAGCGAATGGATTCAGCTGTGATGATGAATTTAAGAAGGAATCAAAAAGTTCTTCATGTTCAGCATTTGAAGTAACATGTTCTTCATTTGGTACATCAGCTGTATTGTGAATGTCTTTCGTAGGAACTTCTACGGAGGTGTTTTGTTCATCCGTATGAGTTACAGGAACATCTATGGATGGTATATGTTGGGCTGTTGACAACTCTTTGGAATGCAAAGGATCATCTCCAATGTTTGGAGCATTTGCTAAAGCATTATTCATATCTCCGGATGAAGGATCACCATCTGCGGATGCAGGATCATTAGTTGTGGATGCAGTGTTGCCATTTCTGGATGTAGATCTATTTTGTGGTCTTGGAGGATCAGCTGATAGTGATACTTCATTAAGATTTGGAGGGACAAATAGGTAACGTGTATTAGCAAAACCATCATTAATCAAATAACCAGAGTTAAATGAGTCTGTTAATGCATCTATATCAAACAACCATGATGATCCTTTTACAGATTTGGTAAACAAGGATTCATCAAATGAAACATTAGGAGTTTCTTTTATAATGTTATGTTGTGGAATGTAAATCCTACATGATTTAGATGTTGAAGAATATCCAACAAAGAAACCATCATAGGCTTTCTCAAAAAAATTTCCTGATTGTTTTTTTGTGTTTAATACAGATACATGACACCCAAAAGCTCTAAGATATCCTATGAAAGGTTTTCTTTTGAATAAAAGCTCATAAGGTGTTTTATTATGTTCTTTCATAATTAAAGTCCTGTTTTGAACATTGCATGCTGTGTTCACAGCTTCAGCCCAAAATGTGATAGGCAACTGAGAGTCAGCTAGCATTGTTCTTGTTGCTTCAATGAGAGTTCTGTTCCTTCTTTCAGTAACTCCATTTTGTTAAGGAGTTCTCGGTGCACTGAACTGCCTTGCAATGCCTTTATTCCTGCAAAAAGAATCTAAATCAACATTAACAAATTCAGTCCCATTGTCACTCTTGAAAATTTTAACTTTTAAATCAAGTTGATTCTCAATCTTGATGACAAAGTCCATTAATGTTTCAGATGTTTCTCTCTTTTGTTTTAAGAAGAAGACCCATGTGAATCTAGTGAAATCATCCACTACCACTAAACAATATTGCCTTTTTCCAATGTTCATGACATTGGTTGGACCAAAAAGGTCCATGTGAAGCAATTTGAGTGGTGTAGTGTTGGTATTGATAATTTTGGATTTATGAGACACTCTATGTTGTTTTCCTTTATAGCATGAAGAATAATGATTTGAACAATAAAACTCTTTCTTTGGCAGTCCAATGACTAAGTCGTTTTTCACTAATTTATTCATATTCTTCATGTTGGAATGAACAAGCCGTCTATGCCACAATTGAGATTCATTTTCTGAAGATTTAGATAGCAGGCATGTTTCATGGCTTGTGAGTGTGGTATTGTTCATATCCAAAACAAATTTGTTTCCTTTTCTTGATGCTTTAAGAATGATCCATTCTTCTGGAATTGAAAAACCTGGCTTAAGAATGTAGCAATTAGTATTATCAAATAATGTTGTATAATTTTGATCACAAATTTGAGACACACTTAATAAATTATACTGCAAATTTTCACAATAATTTACTTTCTCAAATTTAAGTACACCATTTGTTACCATTCCTTCACCAACTATTTTACCTCCCTTCTTATCCCCACCAAATGCCACATATGAGGCATTTTTATGCTTGAAGTCATGGAGAAGAGAACAGTTTCCTGTCATATGTCTGGAGTAACCACTGTCAACATACCACTTGTTGTCAGCTCTCCACGATTGTTCCTACACAATTAAAGAAATCAATTAGTATTTACAACCCAAGCTTTAATGATCTTGGGTTTGCCAGCAGTACCTAAAATTGTTACTCCTTCATGAATCAGTCTTGAAGTTTCAGTGTTGATTTTAGGCTTAATTGATTCATTCTGAGTTGTTTGTGGTGAGGATGATTCTGTGAAGATGAGGTTGTGGAATTTGGATCTGGTTTCTCAATCTCTTCTTCATTCACCTTGTCTTTCCTTGATTGATGCTTTGATTTTGATACCGAACCTTGATTTTTGAAAGTTTCATCATCTTTTGATTTAGAATGAGATACATGTGTTCCCTTTTCAAAATTATCAATGAAAGCATCATCAATGTTTGACTTCTTGTCAGTCAAGTCCACCTTTTCGTGAGGTGTTTTAGATTGACTTGATGTTCTTTTCTTCAAAGGTTTACCCTCTACAGATGGTTTCTCCTTTGGTTTTGGCTTTTGTATTTGTTGCTACTTATTTGGTTTTGAATCTTCTTAACTGTCAGTGGATTCTGAGTCTAATTTAGCCAATTCAGATTTTGACTTCCTTGTGCTCCTTGTCTTGTTCTTTTTATTGAAATAACATTCTTGAGTTGAATGATTATTTTTGTTGCATATTGCACAATGTTTGTTGAAGTAGTAATCAGAGGTCATGTGATTATTCATATTGCAAATAGAATAATAACTGCTGAAGTAGCAATCATCAGTATTATGATTTTTCATATCACACCATTTACAATACATTTCCTCACATTCCTTATCAGACTCAACTACCTTCTTTTGCTTATTCACCTTTTGAGTCTTCAACTCCTTTTCCAATTGAGCACTTGATTTGTACTTGCTTTTGCTTGGTACACTATCAAATGATTCTCGTTTAACTGTTGATGATTTCTATTTCTTGAGATCCAACACTTTCTGATTAGATTTGTTGACAGTTGCTCCTGTATTTGGCAGATCTTCTCCAGGCTTGCATTTTGCTTTCCGTAGATGATCTACGGATTCAGCAGATTTTGCCTTCCGCGGATCTTCTGCTGAAGTAAATTTCTGTTGCTTGTATGCTGATTGTTTCTTCTTGCCTTTATCTACGGAGGATAAGTGTACCTCCTCAGTAGATCTGCACTGATCGACTCCTTTAGTTGAAGATTTTGATGCTGATTAAGTTCTTGAAGTCCTTCATTTAATTGAGCAATTCTCTTACAAATAGTCTTCAACATATTTCTTTGTTTTAGAGGATATTGTAGTTTTGATTCTTCAAGAACTTTGAGAAGGACAGTTTCAACAGCAACATTCTTACCAATATTCAGTTGATCATCACCATGTTCATCAGAATCATCCAAATCATCACACTTATCAAAGTCAAATTCTGAGTCATTGTGTTTAAAGTTTTCTGATTCAGAAGACTCAGTTTCACTCACCTCAGTTTCATTGTTATTATTTTGTTGGTTAGATTTTGTTTCAAACTTGGTGCTTGGCATAAAATGGTTTGTCAAAGTGTTTGTCATTGTTTCAGGTAGAGTTGTGTAGTTATCATTTATTGGAGGTGCAACAGCATTATATCCCAACCAATACCTATTCTTTGATTCAATCTGAGAATTTAACAATTTCTCATATTGCTGAGATGAAAGTTGAAACTTCTGAAGTTTCACTTCAGTTGATGCATGATCAGCTATGGATTTGGTTAAGGAAGTGGTCAGATGCTCAACTTGGGCTTTTAAGCTGTAATTTTCTGAAACAAATTTTTCTAAATCCTTTTGTAAAGAGTTAATTTTGATTTGATATAATTTATATTCTCTTACATGAGATTCATTCAAAATCATTGTTTCTTTTACTTTATCAGCCAATTGTTGAGTATTGACTATCTTTCAACTTCCTCAACACATACTGATGAACACAGTCTTTCTCTTACCTCTCTAGCCATTGGTAGAAATTTTTTCACCATGTAGGCCATTAAAGCTTGATTATCTTCCAAGACTTCCTTCTCATACATGCTCCAGTCACAGGTTCCATCTTGTAGTATGATCAGCCCAGATTCTTTTAAATTACTAGGTCCTGCTGAGTCATTTGTGGCTGGTGGGGATGAATTCGTTAGTTGAGGTTGTCTGAAAGATCTTTGAGATGTTAATGGCTGATGTTGATGACACTGAAGATGCTGATGTTGTCTCAAGTTCAGATTTTATTGTTGATTGCATTCTCTAGAGAAATGTTCATAGAGATTGCACTTGAAGCACCTTACCTTTGACTTGTCAACACCAATATTTGATGTTTTGCTTGCAGTAGCCAAATTTTTAATTCTTCTAAGATACCGTTTGGCTCTATAAGAAATCATTGCCATTTGCCATTGAAGATCCATCTCCCCAACTACATCAGGATGCAGTTCTTCCAAGTCTTGTTGGCAAATGTTTGCTGGTGTTAGAGAACTTCCCAAGTAAGCTTGAAAACTTGAACTAAAAGCTGCAAAGGCTACTTTTTGTTCTTCAGAATCTAGAATCATAGTAACGGATTCTGATTGATTGTTCTGTTGTGAGGAATTTGCTGATGTTGTAGATGCATCTCTTCTGTCAGCAGTTCTTCCTTTTTCCTTTTCATGTTTACTTTAAGATGATTTCTTTGAATGCTTTGATGCATAGAAACTCACTTCCTCTTCATCTTCACTCAAAGTACAAGAGTTCTCACTATCATTGTTAGAGATAAAGGCACTTCCAGCACTTTTTGTTTCTTTAAAATGATAGGGTGTCACATGAGTTCTGACACTCTTGTTTCTTGATTTTTCATGTTCTTCCCTTTTCCTTTCCATGTTTACTTTGAGATGATTTCTTTGAAGGCTTTGATGCATAGAAACTCACTTCCTCTTCATCTTCACTTAAAGTACAAGAGTTTGACTATCATTGTTAGAAATAAAGGCACTTCCAGAACTTTTTGTTTCTTTAAAATGATAGGGTGTCACAAGAGTTTTTACACTCTTATTTCTTGATTTTTCATCCATTTTAAGAGCTTCCACTTTAGCAACCAGTGTATCTAAACTGGTTGATTTGAGATCTATGGCGTTCTTCAACATGGATACAGTTTGCTTCCAATTTTCAGGCAAAGTATGGAGCATCTTTTTGTTTAACTCCTCATTAGTGTACTTCAACTCCAAGATGTTCATCTCTGTTACAAGCTGCATAAATCTCTGGAGTTGTTGAGGAATTGATTCACCCTCAATATGATGAAATGTTTCATATTTTGAACAAAGGGTGTCTTTCCTAACGCTTCTGATTTCATCACTCCCTTTACAGAGTGTTTGAAGTATCTTCCACAAGGAGTTTGCTGTTTTGTAGTTCTCACACCTGATTAAGATCCCTTCAGGTAAAGCCATACTAAGTAGGTTGTATGCTTTGATATCAACTTTGACCTTTTTAACATCATCAGGTGACAGATCTTTTGTACTTACGGGTTGGTTTTTGTCATTATAATCCGGCCCAAGGGTGGGTGGAATATATGGACCTTCAGTTATTGATTCCCATAAGTCAGAATCAGTATAATTCACATGATTCCTGAACTTGATTTTCCAGGATTTGTAATCCGCCTTTGTTTCCAACTTTAGAGGTTGGTATGATCCACCAAAAGTACTCATTTTAGTTAAAGTCTAAGAATTTAACTATAAAAGAGTTTCTGTTAAGTAATGAACTAATCAGTGACAAAACTTAATTAGTGATAATTACATTATTGTGATCACAAATCAGTCAATCCTTTCAATGATAATTAATTATCAAGTCAAGGACTTTGTTAATGTATAACACTTAATGACTATCAATCAATAACTCAGATCTACTATTCAATTAATATGAATATAGATCTAAATTAACCAAGAAATGAAACAATGCTTGCTGAAAGATAAATCACGGTTTTAAATGATTAAACAAAGAGACAATTAAACAATTGTAATACTGATAGAACAATCGATCTAAATCAATGAGCACTTGGCTCAGATACCACCTGTGAATCCAAGGATCGCAAACAGGAATTATCAGTATTAGAATGGACTAAAGTTAATGATTGCAGAATCACCATTAACTGTTGCTTAATTATTTTAATTTAAAGATTTAATATTAAAATTAATGCTTGTTATGATGAACACAATTATGTATATGCAATAAATAAGCAAATATAATTGATTCAAATGTATTTCATTAAAACTGAATAATGATTACAAAAGAATAATTTATGAATACTATGAACAAATCTGCTTCGATCGTGTTGTTGTTGATGTATTGATGTGACGGCGGTTAGGGTTTGATTGTGTGATGATGTGTTTTTGCCGTAATAATGCTCTTGTGTTCGATCCCTTGATATGAAACCTAGGACTCATATTTATAGATAATTATGAGTCTGTTAAGGAAACACTGAATCTCTTGGGATTCGTAGTTTAATTGTTGACTTGTTGACTTGTAACACTTGTAAGATGTGTCCAAGTGTTTTTGCTCTTCCGTAGGAACTTTGTCTTCCGCAGGAACTTGTTCTTCCATAGGAGATTGAGCTTCCGTAGGAACTTGCTCTATCTTATGGTGTTTATTCATCAGTGAATACTGATGGTTATCCGCAGAAGATCTTCAGATGTTTTGTCTTGTAAGAAACATATATACGGAATGAAAAATAGTTCATCCGTAGATGTTTCTTACACTTAGTCGTTTCCAAGAAATTCACCAAGTATATTGCTTTTACCTGACATCATTCACATCAAGCAACACATATATGGGTTAACTTATATACTCAATGCATACAAAAAGATAGTGAGTTACAATCATTTATTACATGAATTTATTAAAGTTCTAAGCCTATACAAAATGATCTAGACCTATTGTTCCTAGATCTAATAGTTTTCCCATACTCAGTCCAAGCAACTTTTACCAGGTCATTAGTTAGGCTACTGGTGAAATCAACTACAGCTTGTAGGGTTGTAGGCCTGGAAGACCGGACCATGCCTCTAACCTTGGGATGTAATCCACAAATGAAGCGGGCTACACCTTTGACTTCTGGCATCATTAGGTGTGGCACCAATCAGGACAAAGCCATGAAATGGTTGATGTACTCCGTGTAGTTTGAGCCTTTCCTCTCCAAACTCAAAAATTCAACCTCTAATTTCTGAAGTTGTGTTCGATCAGATGAGGCTGGTGCAACCAAAACTACACGTAGAAGACTTTGAGTGCAATGATTAAAGTCTTCCGAAGACAAAGAAGCACTTCCGAAGCTATGTTGAAGATCTTTCGAAGCTTAAAGCATGAAGAACTTCTGAAGGAAGACCTCAGTCTTCCGAAACTAAGTATATCTCCTTCCAAAGTAAAACACTTAGAAGATTCAAGACTAAGTCTTCCAAAGGAACAAAAGTCATGAAGACTAACAGAAGTCTCAGAAGAATTTATCTCGTCCGAAGTATAAATCGTTTCGAAATAACTTATTCTTCCGAAGCCAGTTAGCCTTCGAAAGAACTAACTATGGACTAGTGGACATAAGTATGGTCTGACTAACACATCCTATCAACTCTGATATACTGCATAGTGCTTTCCCACGCCCATGTAGTTGACCATACTTTATTCCATTATTCACCTTTTATCAGTTAATACAGTTACCAACTTTATTAGGTAACAAAAGGTAAGTCATGGACATGTCATGAATAAATAATCTAGGATAGTATTTTATCTTAGATACCTTACTTTTAGCAATTTAGTATTTGTTTAGATGTAAGTTCCAGATGGTTTTCTAAGTATAACCAGCTATAGATAGTAGTATATATAGTTTCTCATTGTAACTAATTATGCATGCTTTTGTAAGAGTCTTGTAACACTGAGTTGAGAAGTAATATATACAAGTATCTTGAAAAAACCATTTCTTGTGTTCATTAACTTAGTATATTATCGTCAACTTAGTTAGAGATTCTGCATCATCAAGCGAGTGAGACTTAATGAGTTTATGACGAAAATATTATATTGAGAGACAAACATCGATCCTGCAATTGGTATCAGAGCTTTTAAGCTCTTGATTATGAGATCTAACCATCCAAAATCACCTTTGTTTCTTCATACTCACTTACTTTACTCAAATGGCCATCAACCAGAAATATTTTAAGACTGAGAAGGGGGCCATGACTAAGGCTCCTATCATTGCTCTTGATAATTTTAGGAGCTGAGTATTGAAGGTTTCATCAAATATTAAGACAGCCGAATGTGTAGGTCTGTCACGTATGGTCTATACAAACCAAAGGTGGCATCACAAACTGGTAATAGTGTCATGATTGAGAAAGCTGTTGAAGACTACTTTAATGAAGACTTCAAAAGAATGGGCATCGATAGCAAAGCAATGACAGTGCTGCTTATAGCCATACCAAAACCCATAATGGTTGGCTTTGAAGATTGCAAAACAGCCAAAGAACTCTTTGATGCTTTAACATTGATGTACTCTGGTTCCTCTGAATCCAAAGAGTCCAAGAAAGATGTACTGAAGAAGAAGTTTGAAAACTTCACTTATATTGTTGGTGAGACCTTAAGTCAACAATACTTCAGATACATGGACTGAATTGCATCTCTTTAGTCTATGGGAGTGACTCTTGAGAAGAGAGACATAGTAAGAAAGTTGATAAGTGCACTTCCTCATGAATGGACTTTCTATTGTGTCTCTATCAAAAGAATTGAGAATCTGAACACACTCACCATGACTAAACTATATGGGATCCTTGATGGATACTATATGGAGATGGAGACTTCAACGGGCCGTCAGATGAACAGAAGCTCAAACCCTCCTGTCAGCAATGCTCTACATATTGCTGAAGGTTAAGAACTCCCTAGCCCCAAATGTACCTGAACTACAATCAACAGCCATCATACTCCTTTGGGCCTTACATCATATTTCCTGAGACACCAAG
The DNA here is from genome assembly GCA_024085815.1 of Flaveria linearis. Lineage (NCBI taxonomy): Eukaryota > Viridiplantae > Streptophyta > Magnoliopsida > Asterales > Asteraceae > Flaveria > Flaveria linearis. Next base: position 64,985,418 of record CM044003.1, on the reverse strand, counting down.
GTCTCAACAAGCTCAACAAAGTCCTTTTCAAGATAGTTGTGCTTTTGTTTTAGGAAATAAACACTCTGGAGATTTTTTATTATGTTTTAATGATCAAGAGTGTTTTAGCCCAGATGATGCAGAATACATAGACATTGTCCAACAGATCTTTTAACCTATAGAGCAAAGAAGTTCTTTAAGAGAACTGGAAGGCAATTCCCCCAGAACCCAACTAACAGCAAGTTTGGGTTTGATAAGTCAAAAGCCAAATGTTACAACTATAACCAACTTGGTCATTTTGCAAGAAAATACAAAGCTCCAAGATCTAATCTTGGAGCACCTCAAGCCTTCTAACATCATGCTACCCTAAAGGCTGCAACCAAACCAACTGAGCAGCAAACTACAGCGATTGCTCAAGAAATTGATCGGAGCTTCATGGTGCAAGATGTCACCCCCATGCTCAAGCTTTTATGCTAGAACCGATGATACCAAGATATATGAACATCTCTGTACTCCAGCTTGTATAGCTAAGGTTAAAATGTATCGGGACTACAACATTGAGATCAAGTCTGATATTGAATCCTTAAATATACTAAAATCTGATTTCAAGTGAGCGGAATCTGACTATAAATTCAAAATTGATGAGTTAGAGAAAACTGTATCTTCTTTAAAACATGAATACGAGGCTTAAATAAAAGACTTAGTTTCCAAGTTGACTGAGGCTCAAGCCCAGCTAGTGATAGATGAGGCTAAAGCAAAGAAGTATGCTATTCAAGAGCATAACTTCAACACCATTCTTGCATCATCCTCCCACTCAAAGGTGTGTTATCAAAACAAGAGTGAGTTGGGACCCAATGATACTGTTCCACCATATTGTTATGTGTCTATAAAACAACCAAGATGTAGAATTGGTGAGCAAGAGGTTCCAACTGCTAATCCACTACCCTTTGAGAAGAAGAATGGTGTAATAATGGTGACCACCATAGTGAAGGATAAGGTAGAAAACCTCATCCACATACCTGAAGATGAACCTCTGACCACCAAACACCAAAAGAACAAGATCGAGGCAGCTAGGAAAACTGCTAAGAAGGTGGCTGAGTCTAAGATGAAAATAGACCTAAGGCAAAAGGGTGTATTCATCTCAGCTGGATTCCCAGTCCCTAGAAACTCTGATTCAGGAAAGGAGTGTAGTACCAGTACTTCTGTCCAGCTAAAGAATCAGAAGTTATAGGGGAAGGCTGTTAAAGAAGACAAGAAGTGTAAGAAATAGCAGCCCTCATACCCCTAATAAAGTTAACATTGAGTGCATAATTTGTGGCTTGTATAATCAAATGGCTAAAGATTGTTACTACAATCCAGCAAGCACATATTATGCAAACAATGTTAAGAAAGGAGTCAAGGAAGGTTTCATATTTGGACCTTACCATATGGTTCAAGTGTTAAAGAAAGGAAAGCTTGTTTCCGAAGCCAAGTTGCTTTTAGAAGAAACTCATTCTTCCGAAAGGAAAATAGCTTCAGAAGATAAGCCCAAAAACAAACAAAGGAATAAAAGGAATCCTTTGAAATCTTTGAGAAGAACACTGCTTCGGAAGAAAAGGTGGTGGTAACTTCTTCCGAGAATAAAGAAGCCTCGGAAGCAAGTCCTGCTGCTCAAGCCTCTTCAGGCTCATCTACAATGATCAACCATAGGATGGAGTGGAAGATCAAACAAGATACGGTAGCCCAAACCTCTTCTTCACAAACCATAGTTGAACCCCCATGCATACATTTTGGTTCAATTATGTCATCAACATTGGAAGAGCCCAAGACTAATAAGACCTGGGCTTCCAATAGTAACTATACATTTCACCTTGTGTGTAGGGACATCCACATGACAAGAATGGAAACATTTGGATTGTAGATTATGGATGCTCCAGGCACATGACAGGGAACAAATCTCTCCTTCAATAATTTCAACATTTTGATGGAGGCCCTATTTAATTTGGAGGTGAAGACGGAGGATACATTTTTGGTAGAGGTAGTGTATCCAATGGTAAGTTAAAAGTGAACAAAGTACACTTTGTCAAATAGCTCGAACACAATCTCTTGAGTGTTTCTCAGTTCTGTGATCAAAAGCACCAAATGCTTTTCATAGAGCATGAGTGCACTATCCTCAAACCTGGGATGACAATTCCTCGGGAATTGGTGCTTCTTAGATCACCCAGGAGAGGGGATACATACAAGCTGGATATGAATAATGCTTCCCCACTGGGTGAAGTTTCATGCTTTCTTTCCAAAGCAAATGGTGATGAATCAACTCTTAGGCAAAAAGAATGTGTCATGTTAATTTTAAAACCATGAAAGCTAGTTAAAAATAACTTGGTACATGGAGTGCCTAAAAAGGAGTTTTTATATAAAGACAATTGTGTTGCTTGTCTTAAGGAAAACAACATAAGGCAACCCACAAATCCAAAGAAGTTAATTCTATCACCACTCCATTACACTTATTACACATGGATCTATTTGGTCCCACATGTATAATGAGAATTGGAATGAAATCATATTGTCTTGTGATAGTTGATGATTTTACAAGATTCACATGGGTATTCTTTTTAAGAACTAAGGATGAAACTGCTGAACATTAAAATCTTTTATTCTTAAAATAGAAAATCAAATTGATCACAATGTGAAAACAATTAGAAGTGATCAAGGGATTGAGTTTAAGAATCAAGTTCTTAACTCATTCTGTAACTCAAAAGTGATTACCAGACAATATAATGCTCCTAGAACTTCTCAACAGAATGGTGTTGCTAAGTGGAGGAACAGGACACTTATTCAGGCTATAAGGACCATGTTAGCTGATTCAAAGTTGTCTCTAACTTTCTGGGCAGAGGTAGTCAGCACTTCATGTTATGTGCAGAACAGGGTTCTTATTGTTAAGCCCCATGGAAAAACCCCTTATGAGCTATGGAACAAGAAGCCACAGTTCATTGGCTTTCTAAGGTCCTTTGGAAGCAGGTGTACCATACTTAACACAAAGGATAATTTAGCAAAATTTGCTGAAAAGTCAGATGATGCTATCTTTGTTGGGTATTCCTCAAGCTCTATAGCCTATAGAGTATAAAACATTAAGAATCAACAATTTGAGGAATCATCCAACATGGTTGTAAATGAGCACACTCCTTGTGTTAAGGGGAATGGCCCTGACCATATCTTTGACTTAGAATTTTTTTCCCAACTATTCTAAACCATCTGTGAGAATGTTTTAGCTGGAATAGGAACTCAAAATGACTCCTCTGATGATCAATTGTTTGACTTACCCAGACCTATTCCAATTTCTCCAAGAAGACATGAAGAGCAAGCTCCCATTACTGCAAATCCTGAAAGCTTGAATATCACAGGAAACATTGGAGCTTCAACAAGTTGTCAGTTAGTTAAGCCTCAAAACTCATCAGTTGACAACTCTAACACTCAACACCAAGCTAATGAAGATAGTAATCTGGAGGAACAGGCAACTGTTAATACTACTTCTTAGCAAAACACCATTGATGTTGTCACTCATTCATTCAATCAGTCCTCATTGAATGAGTATGAGACATCACCTGGAATCAATGTTCACAATCCTGAGTAAAACTTTTCAAACATGGATCTATCTATGCAACTAGATGTGATTCCAAGACTCAGGATTCATAAAACTCATCCAGCTGAAAACATAATTAGGGATGTCTCAGAAGGTATGGGAACTAGAAGACAGACTCATAATGGGAATGTTTGCTTATACTCATGCTTTCTCTCCCAGTTAGAACCCAAGAAGATGGAAGAAGCTCTTAAGGACAACAGTTGGGTTGAAGCAATGCAAGAGGAGTTGCTTCAATTAAAGAGGCAAAAAGTATGGAACCTGTGTCCATTGCCACCTGGTCAAGTTCCTATTGGCACTAAGTAGGTGTTTAGGAATAAAAGAGATGACAGAGGTTTGATCATCAAGAACAAGGCTAGACTTCTTGTTCAAGGATACACATAAGAGGAAGGGATAGATTACACTGATGTCTTTGCACCTGTTGTAAGACTTGAGGCTGTGAGAATCTTCCTTGCTTTTACACCATCCAAGAACTTCACAGTCCATCAACTTGATGTCAAGTGTGCATTTCTGTATGGGGATATCGACAGATAAGTCTATGTGTGCCAGCCACCTGGATTTGAAGACCCACAGCACCCCAACTATGTGTGCAAATTGGATAAAGTTCTTATGGGTTACGTCAAGCACCTAGGTTGTGGTATGAGACATTGTCTCAGTTTCTTCTAAAGAATGGCTACACCAGAAGCACCATAGACAACACATTGTTTATCAAGAATTCTGGGGAGAAATTTGAAATGAGTTCAATGGGAAAGATGGATTTCTTCCTAGGAATTCAAGTGAAACAGATGGAAGAAGGGTTCTTCATCAATCAATCTAAGTATGTCAAGGACATCTTAGAAAGATTTATGAAAGATTCTAAGCCAGCCAAGACACCTATACAAAGAAATCACAATCTTTGTCCAAATCCAGAGGGGGAGGACACTAACCAGCATTAGTACAGGGCAATTATTGGATCTCTAATGTATCTCACTGCAAGTAGACCTGATATCATGTTTGCAACCTTCATCTGTACAAGATATCAGGCTGCTCCTAAGGTGTCTCACCTAATTGCTGTCAAGAGAATTCTTAGATATCTTAAAGGAGCTCCCAAACTGGGCCTATGGTTTCCTAAGAACAAGAATTTCAATATTTACGGTTACACTAACAGTAATTATAGTGGCTGCAACATTAGCGAGAAATCCACATCAGGAGAATGTCAATTTCTTGGAGGAAGGATCATCTCTTGGCAATGCAAGAAGCAATCATGTGCCTCCACATCAATTGCTGAAGTTGAATACATCGTTGTTGCAAGCTGCTGCGCTCAACTGCTATGGATTCAGAATAAGATGTTAGACTATGGTTTCAACTTCATGGAGACTCCTATCCATATAGACAACAAGAGTGCTATTTCTATCACAAGAAATCCTGTCAAGCACTCCATGGCAAAACATATTAACATCAGGTATCATTTCAATCAAGTTATAAATGAGAAAAACTTGATCAAAATAGTCAAAAGTGATTCAAATGAATAATATGTTGATTTGTTCACCAAAGCTTTTGATGAACAAAGATTTAAGTATTTAATATGGCTATTGGGATGATCAACATTGATTAGTAAATCTCCTTTAAAAATCTTTTGAAAATATGTCATGTCTAAGTTGTCTATTTACAATCTAAGCCCTGTTATAAAAGGTTTTCTCCAAAATTCTCTAAGTATAAATTCTTCTGAAGAGAAATTTACCCTCGAAAGAAATCCTTATTCATCTTTCGAAGGCAAATTCCTCCGTACAAGTATTCTCTTTCAAAGAGTTTTTAGCCTAGAAAGATCATTTGATAATAGATCAAGTTTCCTTCTGAAGGCTACTAACTTTTTCTCTCAGAAGAACACTTTATTCTCGAAAGCAAATTTGTCTTCAAGACATAATTTGCTTCGGAAGATAAAGTGGCTTCGGAAGACAATCAAGTAAGAGAAACACAAGTGTTCTCTCGGAAGCAAATTTACTCTCGTAAGAAACCTTACTGTGTAACGGAAATATTTGGGCCCCACTCTGCAAAAAGTAAGATTTTATTGATGATTGTCGGAATATTCTAAAAGGTCTTTCTTACCGCCCCTGTCCACAACTGAAAATAACTGAAACTACTGAAGATGTCCACAATAGCTGAGGACATCTTCTTACAATAAAAGCTTAAGTGTTAACTAATTCTACAACTACTGAAACTACAACATCTGAAGAGTAAGTTCTTCAGACGTTTTACATCTACTAAACTACTGATTACAATCTACTGAAAATATAAAGTCAACTACTAAAAGTAAACCATCACAACTACTAAAGAGTACTTCTTCAGCTGGTGTGACAACCTCTGAATACTTGGTCTTCAGACTTTGTCTTCAAACTCTGTCTTCAGACTTTGTCTTCAGACTTTTGTCTTCAGCTGATGTAGTCTTCTTCAGTTGTTATGATGTCTGTGGGACTTAAAGGTTTTTCTGATCTGGCTCATTGATTCTTTTGGTCTAACAAACTCTCCTTGAACCAATGTAGCCAAAACCTTTAAGTTTATTGGTGTCCCACTTATTAGGCAAAAATATTGTCTTTTTCTTCTGGATCAGCTCAGAAGTGACCAATTTAAACACAGGCCTGGGAAGAGGTTTTAGAAGATTTGATTGGCAAGGGATGGATGGGAACTCTCTTTTGGGGAATTGGACACAGAGTTGTTGCCCCATCCATGAAACCTACTTCCCTACAATGAGTCTGTAAGACTCTCGAACATAGGCCTCAAGGAAGACAATTTGTTCTTCCAGGGTGAGCTCTTCAGCTTCTCCTTCGAAGAAGAACTCTGGCCCATAGTACTCAGATAGGTACTTAACCTGTTTCCCATTCTTTATCTCCATGGTTGTTATTTCTCTATAGGCGAACTCATCAGGATGATTACCTTCAAGTAACAACTGGAGCTTATTGCTTCTGACTTCTTCAAGCCTCTTATAGATCAACCCCTTTTTCACCATTTTGTTTTCCAGTAATGTTTGTGGGGTAAGATTAGACTTGTAGGCTCTTCTGAAATCTTCTAGGATTTCCCAGGGTGACACTACAATGGCCAGCATTATCACTGCATCTACAATCTTCTTTACTTGGCCATTGTATTTTCTTTGGATGTTTTTCTTGTGGATTCTATCACTCACCCTGGGATCAGGCCAAATTCTAACTCGCTCTTTCTGATATTGAAATGTAAATCTGAGAACATACAATCTCTGAGCATGTTTCCTCATAGTTTGTATCGATGTAGACTGAGGAAACTCTTTATCAACCAAATTCAACAGCTACTCATCATGTTGTTTGTGCTTTTCTTCTTCTTCGAGCTTTACTTTTATAGTTTGCCTCTGGATGGCAGGTGTGATCATTGTTGGTTAACTCCTGGCAATTATCTTTAATGCATCAGGCATCTTCCCTTTTGTTTTAACAACAGTTGAAATGGGCAGCCTATCTTCCTCATCATCATCTTCTTCTTCTTCTTGAAGCCTCAACACCCTTCTCTTCCTCTTGGGTGCATCATCGGCAGTTATTTGTGTTGGTTTCTTGGGTAAAGGAATTGGTTTTATGGGTTGTGATGTTGGTTGTTCTGGTGTGGGAGATTGTACAGGCTGCTCTAGCATTTTAGTTGTAAGTGTGGCTTTGGAGCACTTTGCCAGATCAGTCCTGCTCCCAGCACCAGCTTCATCAAGGGCTTCTATGATCAATCCTTTGGTAAATACTTCAGACGAACAGATTTTGTTGGTTATCTCCAAAATACTGTCCCTGGTCCATGATTTCACTTCGAGGATTGTCCTCCCCAAATACTTCGATATAAACCTGACCATAGCTTCCAGCCTTTCATTTTCTTTCTCACTATAGCTGGCCCATCAGTGCTCAATCTCTTGTATTTCCAGCTTTCTGATCTCAGTGTCAAGTTTGGTAGTATCAAATCCTTGTCTGGAGAGCTGATTAATAATTTTATCCATTGATCTGCTATGTTGCTCATCAGCTTCTTTGATCAGTTCTTCTAACTTCTTCTCAAGGGGGTCTTTTCACCACCCTTCCTCTTCTTGTAAGTAACATGGAAATCCTTTTCTTTCTCTTTCTCATTTTCCTTTTCTTTCTCCTTCTCCTTTTCCTTTTCAACTCTCTTCCTCTTGTCTGCTTTCACTGACTTAGACTCCCCCTTTTTGGTTGCATTGGGTTCAGGGGTTTGAATGTTAGAAAGTCTTTTAGTGACTGCATCATCAACTAAGGTTTAAATATTGGAGGAAATCCTCTCATCAAGAGCTTGATGTACAATGTTAGCTATGATGGGAGTGATGAGAGGCAGGGAAGATGTAAAGGCAGCAACCATTTGCTCAGAGGGGTTATGTCCCTGAGAAATGGTGCCAGAATCAGAAGCTGGTGGCTGAGTTGTTGTGAGTGGCTCAGTATGTGGGAGACCATCAGAAGAAGGTGCCATCTATGGGTGAATTTAGGCAGATGGTCTTGATTCTTGAGAGATTTTGGCAAGCAGTTCTTGTAGTCTGCGTACCTCAGCCTCAAGAAAGGTATTGTGGGCTAGAACATCATAGAAAAAGCCCAGGTCATCATCAGTGGTTGCTGAATCATCGGACCTCCTGATTACACCAGGATGAACATGTGCTGAGTGTAGATCAGTGTTCAGATGTGCCCCTTTTTCTTGGTACTGGGGACTTCCTGCCTCAGGATTATGCCCTTCATCGGTAGTTGCCTCTGGTGAGGTCCTAGAAATGTTACCAACTTCAGCCTGTTCATGTGCTGAAGCAGGAGAAGTGGCAGCCTCACCAGAAGTTTTGATCTCCTCCTCCACACGGGGAGATTGAACTGTGTAATCCCTGTGCTGTGGGTTATCAGCAACACTATAGTCCTCCCTCTCAACTGTTGAGGTTTTCCCAGTTGTAATAGGTTTCTGGGGAGGGGGTGGAGTGTTTAGCTGACTCAGCACTTCTGCAATGATAAAAGTTGGGCTTTGTAGGGTGGTTGCAGTAGGAGATGGGTGTGAAGCAGATTGCACCTGGGGTGAGTGGTGCTCTTCAATGGCAACCTTCTCAAATGAGAGAGGTTCCAGTAATGTGATAGTGACATCTAACCGATTACACAAACAACTGAAAATAACTGAAACTACTGAAGATGTCCACAACAGCTGAGGACATCTTCTTACAATAAAAGCTTAAGTGTTAACTAATTCTACAACTACTGAAACTACAACATCTGAAGAGTAAGTTCTTCAGACGTTTTACATCTACTAAACTTCTGATTACAATCTACTGAAAATATAAAGACAACTACTGAAAGTAAACCATCACAACTATTGAAGAGTACTTCTTCAGCTGTTGTGACAACCTCTGAATACTTGGTCTTCAGACTTTGTCTTCAAACTCTGTCTTCAGACTTTGTCTTTAGACTTTTGTCTTCAGCTGATGTAGTCTTCTTCAGTTGTTATGATGTCTGTGGGACTTAAAAGTTTTTTTGATCTGGCTCATTGGTTCTTTTGGTCTAACAAATCGGAACCCAAAACGTCCTTTCACCTTATTGGTTTGATTTTAAACCACCATTTAAATATTTCTGACTTTCTTTCTTTACTTTCTTTACCATTATATTAAAATTTCCATTGTCATCTCCAATCACTCACAAATTACTACTCTTAAACTCCTTCAAACAATATCTTCACCAAACAATGGCCTTAAATCCCCAGCATAACCAGGTCGCCATCCTTGACTCTTCTATGGATGTTGACTTTGTCCCAATCATACAATTCCTAACCCAATCAACATATTTTACTGCTCTGACCGTTAACCTCACCATTTACTCAAATCATATGGCGGAATTCTAGGCCAACGGTCAAAATGACATGCTTGACGGTCAAAGGGTTATCAGGTCTAGAGTATGCGGACACGAGATTACTGTCAGTGAAACCACTATTAGGGAGCATCTGGAGCTTCATGATAAAGGCTCCCCATTGAGTTCCCCAAATAAGACTTGGAAGATACATATACCCACATGGGATATGGAGGAGACGTTAGTAAGTCCACGGTCTACAAGTTTAACTTCTCCTACAACTGGAAGTCCTTATTGCATGTCATTCTGCATAGCTTGTCCAACAAGTGAGGGGGTTGGGATCAAATCCCTTATGATCAGGGCTACCTAGTCCAAGGGTTGGTACAAGGCCTCAAATACAACTACTCTAGGTTTGTGTTGAATAACTTAAGAGGTAATCTCACTAGGAATACATTTTACATGTATCCTAGGTATATCCAGCACATAATCAATTATGAGTTGGATCGGGATAAGCTAGAATATGCAGATATTCTAGTTGTTCCTCAAATAAGGCATGGTATCTTTAAGATGCTGAAGAAGATATCCTCCAACTTTACTCGAAGGTTCACTAACCTCCTTCCAACTATGCTTGAGCCAATGGCTCCTTGTGACATCCCTACAGACCTAGCAGGTGATGAACCCACACCAGACACAACCACTTCACAGCCAATCAGTTCTTAATACCCTATCAGATTCACCTATCAAAGATGTCCCAAACAAACCCTTTTTCAATCTACTCTGATTGAACAAGTCCCCTTTATTCAAACCAAAAAAGCTAGAGTGGAACAAAGGGCTCCCACTCACCAGAGGTCCAACCATCCTCCACAATTGACCTCAATATCAGTGTTGAGTCTCCTTAGTCTCAACCTGATAAGCCCATTGCCCAAACCCCAAGCCCTTTGGGTGAGTCCCAACACTCCTCTGAGTAGCCAAAAAGGGACAACCACATCACTGGCTCAATGCCACTATATATTGACCAAGGTCCCGGGTCACTAGGTATAACTTCTATATCCTTCACTAGCCTCTTAACCCAATCTGATGAGGATCTCATGTTTCCTCAGGGCTATGATGTTGATCTACTACACCACTCTCTAGATCAACTAAGCCCTAAGGAACCTATGATTTCTAGCCCACATCAGTTAAGCCACACTAAGGTGAGTCCCACAGGTGTGGAGGGGACCCATGTAGGCTCAGCTGCCACTACTGAGAGTGTCTCATTGACCTCTAAGGACAGTGGTAACATAGCTGAAACTGAGTCTACCGCAACCTTGCCAATTAATATCTCTGAAAGAGACATCAGTCTGCAAGGGAAACCAGGGTGCCAAGAAACACATCTGGTGATGAGTATGAACATACAAGGTATGTTATCTCATCTCCCTATGATTCTTCAAAAGAAGATGTAGGAATTCTGCAACTCACCATTCAGTACCTGCTTTCTAAAGTCTCAAACCTTGAATTCAAGGTTAGGACTTTAGAAGATAGGTCTGCCACTCAGCAACTTGAGATTAAAAATCTTAAGGCAAAACTAGCTGAGACATATATTGAGAAGTCTGTTAGGCATGTACCTATTCAAGTCTCTTTAAGTTCTTCATCTAGCTTATCTACCTCTAAAGATGATGCTACCAAAAAAGGGGATAATGTACAGAGTCAAAGTCAAGAAGATCTTACCCTGGCCATCTCAACTCCATCTTCAACTTATCCTACACAATAATACTCCACAACCATCTTCCTTCAGCCACTTCCTACAGCAATTGTTGGTCCACTTGGTGATCGATTTTAGTGCTAATGAATAATAATCACAGTGATATCCTATAGAAATTGAATCAACAGAGGAAAATATATAAATGAGTTTCAAAATAAAGCCATAAGATCCAAACTCAAACAATACTAACAAATAAAGGCTCAATGATATGAAACTAATGCAATTCCAGCCCAGAAGTGCTATGAAAACAGTAATGCAAAAGTGTATTTCGATTAAGGTTCTGCAAAACTTGTTCCCAAAGTTACAAGAGTTGCAAATATATAAACAATGCTAGATTCGCTGGTAGTTTCGCTGGAGCGAAACTACCCTGACCAGAAATGCAAGTTCACCTGGCGGCGAATAACAGATTCACTGGGTGACCTTTATCAGATGACTACAAGCGAATCTATAGATTCGCTCGTATTTTCGCTGGGTCAGAGCGAAACAAAGATAAAACTAACTAAACATTACTTACATATATGTAAATCATCTAACATTAGACCTATTACATATATGACAAAATAAGATAATCTAATCTAGGTGGGTCCAACCTACCTAGATCATCAATACTCCCCCTAGGTTGGACCTCACCTAGAGGAGTCTTCTTAGTCAGCTCCAGCTTCAACATTAACTTCGGCCTTGAAATTCCCTATGAATGCTCCTGCCCTTAACTCAATCCCGGCCAATGGATTAGTAACATCTGCAGATCCTGCCTCTGATTCATTATCAACAATAAAGTTCTCAACAAACGCCGCTTCATTGACTTCTGCATCAGGTGAATCTATAACTATAACCTCCTCCTGATTTTGGACAGTTTGCTCCTCAGTACAAGGCCCAAACCCACTAGCCTCATCTACCACAGGCTTTTCAAACCTTCTAGAAATAGTTTGATCCAACTGTTTGCTTAAATCATCCACATCCATCCTTGTTTCGTCTGCTTGAATGATTTTTCCAGACAGCTTCCGAACTTCAGCTCTTCATCCCCTTGCCTTGTTAGCCACCCTCATAAAGAGGCTAGCTTCTTCCAAAGTTTCAGCTCCAGCTCCAACTTTTATATGATTCTCGCAAAGAATCACCAAGTCATCATCACAAAAAGAAAATACTTCCATTGGATCGGGCAATCTGATTTCTGGGGCACCTTTCACTCTAATCACTGCTTCCCCTGTGTTGTTGTCATAGAACCATTTCTCGAATGCTTCCAGTCTTGAGGGAAGAGGATCAGGTATCCTAATACGATCAACAGTCTTTGCTGGTTTCAGTTTTAGCATGATTTTCCCTTTCCCAATCACCCAATCAATGTCTTTCTTTGACCTTTTTCTTTCCATCTTCATGAATCCAAAAGCTTTGAAGTTATCAGACAAACCCTTTTGAATTTCTTTCTCCAGCAACTTAGCCCATTCACTCTATTCAGCTCCAAGTAAAGGAATCTCTGCCAATCTCCTCAAATCCCATCTTGGGAGGGTTTTAAAAGCTTTTCTTTTGTGTACATAAGAGATTCCTCCTCTCCTTCTTTTGATCATAAACAATTTGAGCTCAGAATTATATTTCCAGCTGAAGATCTTTTTATCACTCTCCCCTTCCTATAGCAATTGTTGGTCCATTTGGTGATCGATAGTTATCTCCTCAGCCTCCTTTTCTTTAACAAACCAGTCATTTTGATCTAACTCCACCATTCCAGTTTCAGACGACCCAGTTTCAGCCATATAAGTCACTGGACGCTCATCTACTTCATAAAATTCATGCTCCGAGCTGTAATCAACCAGCTGCTCTTCAATTTCCTCCTCTGCATCCACCAACTTCATCTCACTTTCTTTTTCTTTCTCCATTCTTTGTTTCTCCACCACAACCTCTTCATGTGTTAAATCCTTCTCTATGTCAAGCCCCAAATCTACAAAAGCTGCATCCACAACCCCCACATCATCCTCTCCCTGTTTTCCTTCAGCATCAGTAGGATCTGTATCTCGGTCCTTCCTTGTGCTTGGACCTGCAGCATCACTAATACCAGCTACTGAGCTTGGGCCCTCTCCTGCTGCAGAAAATCTTCCCACCTTCAGAAATGCATATTTCGAGGTATCGGTGAGGTCATTGAGTTCCTCTTCAGATCTTACATCTGGCAAGCCAGCCGCTTCATTCAGAGAATTTACTTCCTTGAACAATGTTTTAATCAGCTCTTGTTGATCCAGCACCATATTTGTTAAGCCTTCAATCATATCATCCTTTGTTTTCTCCCTTAACTCATGGTTTATCAGTTTGGTTTTCATCATGCTCAGTTCATTGGCCACTGAAGCACTAACATTTCTAATCGCATCTTGGTCAAGTTCAGATCTGGCATCTTTTCTTGGTGGATTTTCTGTGAATGCCTGATGCTTGTGTTTTGTTCTCCTCTCTGAGGCTTCAGCATGACTACTTTCTTCAGCTCCCTTTTTTGTTCTCCGCTCCTTCTCAGCTCTCACTTCTTGCAGGGCTTCCTCAATCTCCTCCTCAAAGTTATACTCTTTTTCTTTAGCATACCTTTTTCTCTTTTTAACTGTTTCCTCCTGTTTTTCCCTGTTCTCCTCAACTCTTTTCTCTTCTGTTTCTATCACTTTCTTGATATATGCCTATCTCTCAGCAGAGTACATGTTTTCCCATAAATAGGTGATCTTCCCACTGAAGTCATGTCTTGCAGAAGCACAGTCTGCAAAAATCCTGGAGCTCATCAGGGCAAGTTTCTTTACTTTTCCATGCTTTGGGATGTTAGGAATCAAATCATCAACTAACATTTGGATGAATCTGGGATACAGTAGCCACTTCTCTTTCTTAACAGCCATGATATTATCGAACATGCATTCAAAAATCAGTCGGGCTATATTTGCTTTCTGACCTTTGCACAATATTACCATTGCTTTGACCCATCTCAAATTGAGACCATCTGATCCTCCCTTCCTGTCATCTAAGCACATGATGAATACATGTGCTATGTATCTCCATTCTTTAGATAGCATGGACTTCTTTATCTCTTTCTTCGAACCGAAGGATGGTCCTTCATACCCCATACTTCTGTATCCTTCCATGGCTTGATTGTCAGAAAACTCTACTTCGTCTCCCTGATCACCTTCTAGTCTTAGCACTCTCGCTATGATTTCTTCAGTAATGACAATATCATTCCCTCCTACTCTTGCTCGAATGCAGTTTGGATTGGCTTTGACATCCAGCTTGGCTGATCTCCAGAAGTCTTGAATGTGTAAGATGTAGATAGACGGTGAGTGAGTGATCGCATAGTGAATTGGAGATTGTTTCAACCATTTAATGCAGTATCTGAACCCTGCAGGTTTAGGACTATCCTCGTCTAGAAGTGCAACAGTGTTGTTCTTTTCATCAAACTTGAGATTAGCCATTATCACTGAAAACAAATTAGAAAAGTGTAAGTATACAACAGAACAAATATATGAGAGTATGTAAAAGCAAAACAAAAACAAAAAAATAAATTCGCTGAGGTGAATCTATAGATTCGCCAGAAGATCAATAATTTCGCTGGGGTGAATCTATAGATTTGCTCGGTTCATGTGAACTTTCGTTCAAATTCACCTGAAGATCAACAAATTCATTGGACCAGGGTTCCCGAACCCTAACCCAAGCGAACCTGCAAAATCTCACAATGCGAGGAAGAATACATCGATTAAAGCATTTAGTGTGGTTCGCGACACCTACCAACACACTTTATAGCAAACGGCACGAACTGAACTCAACACTGAAAAGGTAATTTGAAATTCGCACTAAGAACACTAGTTTTCGAGTCTAAAGTCACTGTGAAGAATTTACCCATTCACTGTGCATTTTATAGGACATAGATTCGCTGAAGCGAATCTATAAATTCGCCCGGTAACATCAACATATTCGCTTGACTTGCAACTGGTCGAGCTTACCGGCGAAGTTATAAGTTCGCTATGGCGAATCTTAATTTCGCCCGACTCAAAGACAAATTTTAAAATAAAAATTAAAATTAAAATAAAATAAAATAAAATAATAATAATAATAATAATAATAAAATAATTGCCTTTTGAATACTTTACTGCCCCACGATATCAACACTCATGAAAATTAAATAAGAATAGAATTAAAAGTAAAAAAAATAAAATAAAAAAAATAACAAATAAAAATAAAAATAAAAATAAAAATAAAATTAAATAGTAAAAGGATATAATATCATCTTTTTCTCGAAGTTTTTTAGAGGGTCATGACTTAGCGAGATTGCTAATATGTTTGTCCGCTTAAACCCATTCCCTGTTCTTTTCAACTCGTGATCTGCAACTGTTTATCATGTTCAGAATTGTCTTAGAAACTCAGCAACTTGGTCCCCACTGATATTTGATAAAGAACTAGTCTCGTCATCAAGGCTTATTGAGCATAATCATTGATTTTTCCTGATCATTATACTGAATTTACTTAAATGCAACCACAATGACTAGCATAATATACATATGAGACACTATAATGTATAGATGCAAACACACATATATGCAAGGTATACACATGAGACGCAGACTAGACCTACAACTAATTGATGAGAGCTTCAGGTCAATGCTTTAGCATAGCAGAAAAGATCATCTAGGCGTATTGATGAGAGCTTCAGGTCAATGCCACCACATAGCAGAGAAGATCATCACTCCAGGTCAATGCTTTCGCATAGCAGAGGAGATAAACACGCATATTTTCCTATCTAATGTATATACAATAATGGGCTATTGAGATTATTTATTGTTTGACTTAGAGGGCATTATCACCGAGTCACCATCCCACTGAGAATCACTATAAGCTTCATATCGATAACCTAATCCCAAAAGTAAACTCAGTACTGGTGCAAAACAGCAATTAGCAACTCTCAACCAAGTTTTAGACAAGACTTGTATCTTTGTACAGACCAAAATATCATGAGGATAATCCTTATTACTGAGTTATGATCTTTAATTTGGTTGCATGATCACTTGTTTACTTCGTTTTCGGACTGAGTCTACCATGCATATCTCAGCATAAGATGTTCCCCTCTTTCTTACTTCATTTTCTTGAATTCCTGAGAGAATAAAAATTTAAAAACTTATTATTATCATTAATCTCCCCGAAATTTTCATTTGATAGCTAATTTAATAGAAAATTTCTATTTTTCATGATTTCTTAACAAACAAAGTAAACGAAAAAAACAAAGAGTAAAGAGATATGGGACATAAGAATTCTCAAGGCAGACAACAAAACAAGACAAGAAAGAAATTATGTACATATATATAGGTTAAACAGATTCTATTTCCAGGAAAAGATTTGTCTGAAAGATATCAATCCCAACATGGAGATCAGTTCATAAAAACGTGGTTTATCAAAAGTTTTTATGACATGATCAGCCTTTTGTTTTCTTGTTTCAATTGGAATGATATCAATGAATCCCTTTTCTTGGGCGTCACGGATGGCATGAATTCTTGTTTCGATGTGCTTAGTTCGAGTATGATGAATACGATTCTTGGCAATTCCAACTGCAGCTTCATTATCATAAAACAATGGTGTATGAAGGAAGTTGATGCCATAATCCATCATCTGATGTTGGATCCAGAGCACTTGGCAGTAGCAGCTTGATGCAGCGATGTATTCAGCTTCCCCTGTGGATAAGGAGATGGTTGTTTGCTTCTTGCTTTGCCATGAAACAAGACAATCACCCAGATATTGACATCCACTGGTGACTGATTTTCTATTTATCTTGCAACCACCATGATCACTATCAGAATAAGCAATTAAATCAAAGTTCTCACCTTTTGGGTACCAAAGACCCAAGCGGGAGGAACCCTTAAGGTAACGAAAAATGCGTTTAACAGCTTTTTCATGTGATTCTTTAGGGTTAGCCTAGAAACGAGCACAGTAGCACCCTACAAATGTAATGTCTGGACGACTAGCGGTAAAGTACATGAGAGATCCGATCATCGAGCGGTAACGATGAGCATCCATGGACTTCCCATTTTCATCAGGCGTCAAGCATGTTTGAGCAGTGAAGGGGGTTAGTTCTATGGCTGAGTTGTCCATTTGGAACTTTGTGAGGATTTCTTTGATGTACTTCTCTTGGTGAATAAGAGTGCCTTTAGATCTGTGTTCCACCTGTAAGCCTAAGAAGGATATTGTTGGGTCTGAAGGATAGTCTAATATTATCAACACAGTCAAAATCAACAAAGTCAACGTCAACGGTAAAAGTCAATGCAACAGTCAACACGACGCGTTCGGGACGAAGATTAGAGACAAGACGTTGAAGATATATTTGTCTAGGATGTTTATTGTTAATAAATATATTTTATGATGACAAAATATATTTAATCTTGTTTTTAGACATTTTGGGTTTTAATTGTAATTTTTAATTGTCATAGTTTAGGGTCCTAAATGTCATTAGTAAATTGTCATTTACTATAAATAGTAAAGTATGGCAATTAGGGTTTTAAGCTTGAATGAGCTAGATTTGAGGGTTTCTATGTAAACAATATCATATGCAAATCAATATGGATCAAATGGGGGTTTTTCATTGATGTTCTTGAGTGTTCAAAAAAGTTCTTCACATTTAATCATTTTGATCCAAATCTTCATTGTTATTTGATTGATTCAAGTGCTCCTGGACTAACAATTTGGTATCAGAGCCAACTTGAATCAATTTTTACTTCTGATTTAAAGATTTTGTTACTGATTTTTGAAATTTCTTAGAGAGAGAAAATGAGGTTTTAGAGAGCGAAACTATATCTGAGTTTTTTTTTGTGTTCATCAATATCACTGTTTTGATCAGATCTACAACATTTCAGAATAGATTTACAACATTTGATAACATATATTGGATCTACATCAACTTTTATACAAGAAACATCAAAGAAAAATTTCAGATCTGAGATTTTCTTTCACACACACTAATGTGTTTGTTCTTGGTGTTCTTGAGAGCTTCATATCTTCAAGGGGCGAAACTAGATCCATTTTGAACGAAAGTTCAATCTGTCCAGCAAAACTATTAATTTTCCGGCGAAATTACGCTCCGGCGAAACTATAATTTCGTCCGGCGAAATTGTACTTTTCCGGCGGATCTACAGTTTCGTCCGGCGAAATTCCGGCGAAACTCCAAAACTCCGGCAAAACTGCAAAATTTTCAGTGAAATTAAAGATAAATCAGTGAATTTATAATAACAAGTTGCGAAATCAATAATCTTGCTGCGAAATTAAAAATAAATATATTTCGAGTTTAGCATAATGATTGTTAACTATCAACAACAACCAACAAGATCCACTATTGCCTAAATCAACCAGATCCACCACTACTATAACAACAACCAACAACAATTTCACATACAAAACAAACACCACCCACCTGTGTTTAGAATTCAAATCCCTCACCACTCAATCAAACCTTTCTCCTAAACCCCTTCCATCTCCAACCACCGCACCACCATCCACTAATAGCAGCTTCCTTCCCCACACCACCATCCCATTCGATTTACCAGATCCAACCCTCCCGAGCAAACCCAACACCACTATCTATAGTCTCCACCCTCACCATCATAATCCATCTTCACCGCCAACACCTACCCTCCATCACACCAACCGCCCGCAGCCCTACCCACCTTTACCTTTTCCTCCGGTCGCACGAAGTGTACACTTTTCCCAACATAGAACAAACAAATTTGTACCTCCTGCAACTTATGTTGTAATTTCTTTTGGTCGATCCAACTCAAGAAAGATATTATTCACCCGTTGTACATGGCTCCGACCAAAGAAGAAAGAGTAGAAGAATAGGATCAAGAGCAGCAGGATAAGCACCGGCTGAGCATCGGCTCTTCTGCAAGTGGAAGCGGTGGCGGCCACACCTCACACACAGTGTGTATGTCTTGTTCCTCTTTTTTTTAAAAAAAAAATCCGGCCGCCGAAAAGGCGGCTCGCAGGAATAGTCACCGGAACCCTAGAGGGTTCTCTCATCCGCCTCTCTCTCTACACACTTAAGTGTGTGTGTATTGTGTGGTGAAAAGAGTGGGTTAGGTTTTAGTTTGTTAATTTGGGCCTTTCTTTTAAAAAAAATAAATTAACCTTCATTTGGGCTAGTTAAAGATTAATTGGGTAAACTCTTATTGGGCTGGGTTTTTAATTAGGTTTAGCAAATTGGACTGAATTTATAAAATGAGGTGTGGGCTAATAATAAAAATCAAAGAAAATTGACATGTTGGGATTAACTGAGTTCATTCCGATAAAGAAATTTTCACCGATTGTAAAAGATTTATAAAAAAAACAAGCTGACCTGGCAGCTTGACCCCAGTTGCTAAGATTGCATAGCGTGACATTTAAAAAATCCCACGGGGAGAATTATTTTAAAATTTTTGGGAAAAATATTTTTGGGTCGTTTAATTATTCAAAAATGTCATCTTCAGAAGACTTTAAATCAGATAATCTCACAACGGCTCAAAGCCGGTTTGACTGTTTTGCAGCTTTAAAGAATGAAAAGATGTCTGATGTTGTTGATCGATTTCTGATGGTGGCAAGTAACCTTAAAAGGTATGACGACCAGTTCGGAAACCATGAGCAAGTCACAAAACTCCTGGACTCTCTTCCTCCATAGTGGAGTCCACATGTTAGATTGTTAAAGTAGGAAAGAAATTTTGCTAACTACAAACTCATGGAAGTTATCAACAAGTTGAAGTCATTTGAATTGGATATGAAAAGTAAAGAGTACAGTCAATTCATGTATGGTGGTGTATCTTCAAGTGTTGAGAACAAAGAAACTAAAGAAGAAGTCAACCATGCATTGTTGATTGAGGTGGTAAACAATGCTGAGGATTCTATTGAGGATTTTGATCCTTTTAAAGAATTCAGGTGTGATACTCAAGGTGAGAGTTTTGGTGATGTTGGTGATTGTGCAAGCCGGTGTAAAGTTCAGGATGAAGAAAAACAAGAGGAAGGTGAAGCTGAAGAAGCTAAGAAGAGAGCTATCGAGGAGGAAGAATACAAAAAGAACGCTTCGGTTTGTCAATGTGAAAAAGCCCTAGCTGCAGAAAAGATAGTTATGGGACTCCCTTATGAGGTTGTACAGGACATGTGTTCTCCTCCCTGTAAAATTCGTTTATTTGGGGTTTATAAAGCTAACAGATTACTGTTAGAAAATGAAAAAGAATTAAAACGAATAAACAAAGAACTTAAAATCAATGAGTCCAAAAATTTTATTAAACTGAGAGAAGCTTTAAAAGAAACTGATCTTTTAAAATGAAATCTTTTAGAAAAGAATGTCGAAATTATTGTTTTGAGCGAAAGAGTCACATTAGCAGAATTTAAGACTAGCAAGCTTAAAACTAAACTTGATAAATGGACGATATCAGGGATGAAACAGGAAGAACTATTCTGTAAGCAAAGGGGAGCAAGAATCAAAACGGGTGTAGGATGTGGTGAAACTTCATATGTTTATCCTCCTCCTAGTACTCATTGTTACTCTCCTATGCCTCAACCTCACCCATCTAACGATTTGATTGAAGTTGTAGATACTAACATTTTACATGCAAGTTTAAGCTGTGTTAATCATAAAGAGGTTAGAGATGAATATGATTCTCCTACAGGTTTGGGACTCATCAAGCAAGGATCTGATGTGCAAAATGATAATTCTACATCTGATGCTCCAAAACCAATATCAGTTGCTTCTCCAATCTTCTTTAACAAATTCAAAACAGGTAACATCCCTTCATTTGTTCCTATCAGGTTTGTCAAAGAAGGAACAGTTGTTGCAACGTCAGGCAATCAGAATCCTATAACTGAAGCCGACACAAAAGGAGGTGTCAATCAAGATCCGTTGGAGAAAGATCTGTGCATACGAGACTGGATAAGCTTAGATGATGAATCAAACACAGAGGAGCGTGTTGGTTCTTCACAGATCAATATATCTCCTGAAAGTGTCAAGTCTCAAGTGCTTCCAAAAGCTGAATCAAGACCTATCCGGATCTCATCCCCAACTACTAAACAAATCAGCAGTTCTTCCAAAACTCAGCAGAAGTACTCGCCATCTTCATCTGCTATCCATCAAGCTTGTCACAAATCTACCTCAAAGTGTGCCAAGTCACCAGTCATACAAAAGGGTTCTTGGAAGAATGCTCCAATTTCATCTCCTCAAACATCACACTTCAAATCACAGACCAGTTTAAAATCCACATCAACAAAGCCTCAAAAGGTTCACTCTCCTGATATCCAAAAGACGAAGATTCAAGGTTGTCAACAAGCTACAACAACCTTAAAGGAGGATCCACCCTCTCTTGATGTCCATGGGACTACAAAGAACCAAAAGCCTTTCAAGGCTTGTTTTAGATGTGGAAAAGAAGGCCACGTGCTAAAGAAGTGCCCTCAGGTTCAGAGGAAAGTTCCAGACGATAAAGACAACACGGGTTGCTTTTCTATTTCAAGAGGTAAAAAGCACACATCTTTGAATGGTTGGATGAAAAACCCTCCATCCAAACCTTTTCATATGAAGCCGGTTTCACATGATTCAAAGATGAGAATGACCAAAGGTTCAAAACCAAATTCTTTTTCTTCCGGTCTTAAACAGAAAATGATTTTCAAATTTAATTCATTTAAATCCAAATTATTTGAACCGAAACAAATTTGACAAATTAAAAAGAAGGATACAGAATCCTCGATTGTTTAAACGATTGTGTGCCGAAGCAGGTTACTTATATTGATGAAAAAGGAACTTCCAGGACTACGATGGCCTGGGTTCCCCTTTCTAACTAATTTGTTAATGAGTGCAGTAACAATTCAGGAGGACTGTTAGTAATCCGGTTTACTGACAGAGATTGTTCCTAATTCAAATTTGAGGCAGAAACAAACAGGTTAAGGTCATGGTATTTTATCCACAATCTGGATTTTTATCTGCACAATCACAGCTCTCACTTCACCATCTTTGCACATTTCTTAAGAATTCATTTCTTATCTAGATATAAGTGTAGTTTGGAAGACCTTCTTTTGTAAATTTCTATTTTTGTCCAGTTTTAAAAATATAAAAAAACATAAAAAAAATTAACAAAAATTTAAAAAAATAGGTTTGCTAAAATAAAAATTTAGGGGGAGAGTATATCAAAAATGAAAAGAAATGAAAAGAGAACTGGGAACTTGATTCGAGATGACTGAGAAATGATTGTATATCATCTTGAAATACTTGTCCTTGCATGTCTTGCATTTTAAAATGAGAAATGATAGTAATTGATGCTGTTATCTGATTCGCATCTTAATTTTAATTGCAAATAATAGAAAAACAAACAGATTCTTTAATGATATGCTTGGTAGACTCAACCTGAAGAATAAAGTAGACAACAACATAATGATTTAAATTAAAATATATGCTTAAGGATGTCTGGTTTTACGCAATCATTTTGGCCTGCACGAAAACTGAGTCCCGACAAAAATTGGATTGAGAATTGATCTTTCACACACCATGATACAAATCATATAAGCTATATCTTTGATCCATGTTTGGTGTATTTATGTGTCTTGTGTTTGTGCTAATCTCCTCTACTGTACGGAAGTACTGACCTGGAGTGATGATCTCCTCTGCTGTACGATAGTACTGACCTGGAGCTCTCATCGGCACAATATGATGATCTCCTCTGTTGTACGATAGTACTGACCTGGAGCTCACATCATTTTACACTAAGTGGTGTCAAATTATCTAAACGATGAATTCATTAGAGAATGCAATATTCTGTTGATAATCACTTGCACACTAATGCACAAGCCTGGCTCTATAAAGATCGTAACAAAATTCAATAAATCCTGAGGTTGGGTGAGGGTTTTTTGCCAAATGATTGTGGGGTCCTAGCATTCTAAAGTGCTTAATCGAACCTTAACGAATCATCTGCTGCTTGTTGAAAAGGATAGGGCATGGGTTTAAGTGGACAAACATATCAGCAATAGTTATTGATCTGTTTGAGAATTTCAAAATCATTTAAAGTATATGATTAGATTTAGTTATCAGTGTGATCTCATTGCTTGTCGATGATTATTTTCATTTTTGTGCTAAAGTATATCTTGAGGATGTGATCTCATGATCGATTCAGTTCTTGGTAATTAAAAAATAATAATAATAATAATATAAAATACAAATATATATATACATAAAATAAAATAAAAAAAACTATAATAAATTTTCATTTCAAAATTTTTTTAGGTCTTCCATATTATGCTATTGAAATTATCTCATATTTTCATGCATTTCATGGGAAATTGCACACACAATCGAACACGGGTTTGCTTGTTTTCATAAACAGATAAACACGGGTTTATTTGTTTTGTTGAAATGATATAACGAGAAATGTGTAGAATGTGTTTGTGTTTGTGTTGCAGATTGTGCTACAAGAAATGATATAACCAGAGAACCTGTTCCTTAAATTTCTAGAAGATACCGAGCTAGGAATCCTCCTCCTACATCTTCTGAAGCAGTCAGAGATTCAAGAAAGCGATCTTTGTTATAACTGAGAGGATGCACACGACAAGGGGGAACATAGAAAAAGAGGGAACTTGTGAGATAAAGATCTTCAGCAACAAAATTTGGGAAGCATCAGTCTAGGGGGAATATTGTTAGACCTCAACATTGGGACTGAAGCTTACCAAATTGAAGATCAAGTTCAGTTGACTTATCGGTGCTGATCACGATGAAAGACGTTGATAATAGTAGACTAAGGGGGAATATTGTTGGGTCTGAAGGATAGTCTAATATTATCAACACAGTCAAAGTCAACAAAGTTAACGTCAACGGTCAAAGTCAATGCAACAGTCAACACGACGCGTTCGGGACGAATATTAGAGACAAGACGTTGAAGATATATTTGTATAGGATGTTTATTGTTAATAAAATATTTTGTGTCGACAAAATATATTTAATCTTGTTTTTAGACATTTTGGGTTTTAGTTGTAATTTTAATTGTCAGAGTTTGGGGTCCTAAATGTCATTAGTAAATTGTCATTTACTATAAATAGTAAAGTATGGCAATTAGGGTTTTAAGCTTGAATGAGCTAGATTTGAGGGTTTCCATGTAAACAATATCGTATGCAAATCAATATGGATCAAATGGGGGTTTTTCATTGATGTTCTTGAGTGTTCATACAAGTTCTTCACATTTAATCATTCTGATCCAAATCTTCATTATTATTTGATTGATTCAAGTGCTCCTGGACTAATAGCAATTCAAGTGGATCCTAAAATGCTTGTTGATCTTCACAGATTCTTAACCAAGTATCTCATAAGCTCCTCACTTGAGCAACCCTCACCTGATGTTGCAGTAGCCTACTTTAGAGCTGAAAAGCTTCAAAGGTTGAGTGCACCACCTACCACTGATAAAGAAGTTGGTCAATCTAAGGTCCCTACTGAACCTAAGATTGACTTCGAAGGGGAAATAAAGACTCATGGCCCAGCAACTGAATCAGTTGGGACAGGTAGTGATATTCCAATCTCTTCTTAAGCTGAAGTTCAAGTCACGGAAGGGATTATTGAATTGTCATCCTTATCTAATGATCTGCTTATCGCAGAGGCTATGTTTGATCTAGCCTCTGAGGTAAACAGTGAGGACCTTCTCAAAATCCCTCTCTCTCCTACACCACAAGTACAACCCCACTCTCCCCAACCTGAATCATCCAAGCTAGAGTCTCCAAAGGCTGAATCCTTTCAAAAATCCCAATGGAAAAAGGAAGACGACAGCTAAAGAGATTCTTGAAGAATAAAGGTTGGAAAAGCTAAAAAGAAAAGGTAGACTCAACACTGGGAAGTTGCTAGCTGCAAGCAGCAAGGCCACGGCAGCAGCTCAAGAGTCTATCAACAACAAAAGAAGAGTGGAGGTGATAGATAGGCTCATCAATCTGGGAGTGGATAATAAAGAAATACTCCTACTCCCACTTGGTGAGCTTGTGAAACTGGAAAAGGCAACCCTACTACAAAAGGAAAAGGAGGAAGCAGCAAGGTTGGCCGAAGAGGAAGAGAAGTGAAGAAAGAAAGAAAGAAGATGATGAACAAAGGCAGATGTTGCAGAGGATAGGCTTACTATGCTCTCAGGAGGAGCTGACTCCTCATGAAAATGACACGATCTTGTTCCTCTTTAACAAAGAACAAGATCAGATCAACAAGGAGATAAAGAAAACTGCCAGAGAGAAATTGAAGGAGAAGAAGAAGAGGAAGGAGGAGGCTAAACTTGTGGCTGCCAAGAAGGTGGGAGGCACAGCCTGAATATAGGCTTATCTTAAGGCCCACGGCTTCACAGGAAGACAAGTAGGTCCCATGTCTAAGAAAACCCTACAGCGACATGTCAGTGATATCAAAGCTGACATTCGCTTAGGAAGAAGGAAAGAGGTATACCAAACTCAAGGTGTACAGAGTATGATACCCAAACCAACACCAAAACCACAACCAACAAAACCTGAGCCTACACTTCTTCCCTTCCCTATCAAAACTAAAACCACTACTGAACCTTACACTTTGAACCTACACTATCTGCCTTAACCCACGTTCATCCACTACCTTTCAACAACCACCACTACTAATCATACTAAAACCCAAGACACAACCCAAAACCCAACCATTACCCAAGCCATCCTCTGAACCATCTAAGCCTCTGACCTTAGAGGAGTTCAAGGAGATCAAAGGAAAGCTCATTAACTGCACAACCCTGAGCAACATCTCTTGTGAGGAAGAGTCCATAACACTAAGTTACATTGATGGCTCTTCCTGTTTCCTCACAAGAGATGCATTCCTTGATCTGCCCAGGGGAACACTTGACTAAGCTCTTTAACTTTTGGCTACAAACTTTTATTCCCTCAAGTTTGTTTTGGAAAGAGAGAATGGTGAAGTCAACAGACTTGACATACCATCTCTGCTACACTCAAGCAGATTTGATAATGTTGAGTTAGTAGAAAAGCCATTCTCCAATCCCTCAAACTCCCAAGTAGCTGCTCACATAAGAAATCACCTAGGCGGCCTTCATCTTGCTGAGCTAACAAAGAATGCAAGAACTTGAAGAAGAGTTGAAGCTAAGAAAGAAAGAAGAAGAAGGTGCCAATACTAAAGGAAGCTCATTCTATCAAATGATTTAAGACCCTACTTCAGATTCCATAGTTAGATGGGAATATGATTATAATTCCCATTAGCTAACTCTCTTTATAGGGCCACAACAAAGGGTACATATTATTCACAGTAATATATTGGACCTACTCTCTACCAATGACTTGTACAAACTTCTCAGAACCACTTCAGGAAAGAACAAGAAAACTAAAAGATACCTCCTTTCCTTGGTGTTGAAAGTTTTGAGAAGAAGAATAGAGTGAAGTTTTGGTAGCATCAGCCTAGGGGGAGTTTGTTGCATCAGATGAGGTTGGTGCAACCAAAACTACACTTAGAAGATTTTGAGTACAGCTGATTAAAGTCTTTCAAAGACAAAGAAGCACTTTCGAAGCTATGTTGAAGATCTTTCGAAGCTTAAAGAATGAAAAACTTCCAAAGGAAGAACTCAGTCTTTCGAGACTAAGTAGTTCTCCGTCCAAAGTAAAACACTTAGAAGATTCAAGACAAAGTCTTCCAAAGGAACAAAAGTCATGAAGACTAGCGAAGTGTCAGAAAAAGTTATCTCTTCTGAAGTATAAATGGTTTCAAAAGAAATTATTCTTCCGAAGCCATTTAACCTTCAGAAGAACTAACTATGGACTAGTGGACATAAGTATGGTCTGATTAACACATGTTGTCAACTCTGATATACTGCATGGCATTTTCCCATACCCATGTAGTTAACCATACTTTATTCCATTGTTCATCTTTATCACTTAGTACAGTTACCAACTTTAGTAGGTAACAAAAGATAAGTCATGGACACGTCATGACTATCTAATCTAGGATATATTTTATCTTAGATACCTTACTTCTAGCAATGTAGTATTTGTTTAGATGTAAATTCTAGCTGCTTTTCTAAGTATAATCGGTTGTAGATACTAGTATATATGGTTTCTTAATGTAACTCATTATGCATGCCTTTGTAAGAGTGTTGTAACACTGAGTTGAGAAATAATATATACAAGTATATTGAAAAACCTTTTCTTGTGTTCATTAACTTAGTATATTATCATAACTTAGTTAGAGATTATGCATCATCAAACGAGTGAGACTTAGTAACTTTATGAGAAAAAATATTATGTTGAGAGACAAACATCAATCCTGTAAGTTGATTGATTGGACAGTATTTGTTGGTCATTAGCTCTCTGAATTTAGACCAGTTCATTCGGCCTGCAGCATTCCTACTTCGAGGCTGAATGATAGTTTTCCACCACTGATGTGCTCCAAATTATACATAAAAACCCCATCAAAAGCACATCAATTGTTACGTAATATATTCCTTAAAATGATGATTATGTACTTAAAATTGTTAAATTGTGTTTTCAGGTGTTGTAAATGGCAAGGTGGACAAAAGAAGCATATTTAACAAGAAATTGAAGAAATCCAAGCTTTCAAGTCTAAGCATGGGGTCGTGCCTCATTAAGCATGCCCCCATGTCTTGCCTGAAGTACACCCCCGTGCCAAATTTGGCACACCCCCGTGTTTTGACATCTGACAGGATAAAAAGTACTATCCCCTAAAAGTAAACACGGGGTCGTGCCCCAGGAGGCACGGGGCCATGCCCCACCACAAACACGGGGATGTGCCCTATTTGTCACGGGGTCATGCCCGACAACATCTGCATATACGAGCCGACCAACTTTCGTAAGCATTGTACTAACACGAGGCCGTGCCTTTTAGGCACGGGGCCGTGCTTAAACACTCCAGAAAGCCTATAAATAGAGGCCTAAGTTCAACATTTTAGAGAGCTTTTAGGGGGGAGTTACTCTACAGAATTCTCTCGAGAATCAAGTCTTGAAGACCATTTGGAGGCTCGGGAGGTGCATACAACACTCGGAAGAAGCTCGGGATTGTCTAAACATCATCCACTATGGATCACCAGTTTGATTGTTCCATTTCACCGTAGAATTCATTTCTATCTTCTATGTTGTTTGTTGTTATGTTCAAGCTAATCATCAGCTAAACTCTTATTATCATCCTAATTGGATGAAACTTATGTAATTTATGATGAACTAATGTTGTGATATATATTATGTTAATGTTATAGTGGTCTTGGGAAAACTTTTGATGGGTAGCACCTACATTTGAATGCAAAGTTATAAACTTATGATTTGTAATTGCGATTGTCGTACATGGTTGAAAAATGTATGATCAACTTTTATTCGTGAAACTGATCTTCATAACAGATCTATAGCTAATTAACTAGAGATGGTTATTAGAAATCATATCACCTTAACTTTCTGATCATTTACGGGTTCCCTTTTATTAGTCTGAGAAATCTACAGTAATTGTTATGGTTTTCTAAAATTAATGGTATGTTGGAAAGGAACTTGATCAACTCTCTTCTTACATTAAGTTATGTTTCTAGAAATTGTATGTCAAAAAGGTCACAAAGATTTACCTACATTATTAGGGCTTTGACCTAAGCAGTAAATGTCAACCTAAAGTGGTCCTAGTCACTACGGAGCGAATAAGTGAGAAATCGTGCCAGCTCATCTTTATAAACATTAACACAATTAATTTAATCAATATCTTTAATCACACCACCACTTCATCACAATTACATAAGTGTAATCTAATTAGGATGATAGCCTTTATCCCCTGATTTTAAATCCAAAAGTTTCAACCTTGTTTTATTTATTTTATTTCTATTTATAAAACCCTAAAAACCCTAATTTACATCATGTAACTTATCATATTCCTAAACAAAAATCAAATCTGGTAGTCAATCATTAAGATTGTTGAGTAGGCTAGGTGTGTCCACGGATTGATACTCGGTTCTTACCATCACTATATTACCTCATGATAGGGACACTTGCTTTTTTGTGTGTGTAGTTTAGTATAGTAATAACCAATTAAAACTAAATATGTGCGAAAAACCTTTATCAAAATATATATACTTTTCACACTCATGAACCACTCTAGTGCTGATCCTTTGAGTGATTGAGAGGCAAACCTTACCATGTGCTTCTTCTTACACTCACTGATGTCCAACACGGCTTTAATCTCATCCAGCCACTGGTAAGTCTCAATCGCACCCTAATGAATATCAGCACAGGGTTATGAAGGTACAAAAAGATAGTTTATAAAGCTTGACCTCACAAAAACATTTCCCAAATCATTTACCCCATTAAAAGAAACATTTTTAACATCACTTAGGGGTTCATGCTAGAATTTTTGCATCCGGTGAATTCATGATTACGTTGATCAAGTGTAATCATCAATTTACCCAACCCGCTTGTTCCAACACATCCCAAAGTAAAGATAGTCCTAAGGTATCAGGGTTATAGCCTAGAGTCTACTATGGTATTCAGGCTTCTCTACAACCTTTGGCTCTGATACCAATCTATCACACCCCGGTCCTAAGGAGGGTGCAACGTCACAGACTGGCAACATACATGGAAGTAGAAACTAACCATCATAAGAGCACACAAGGAGAGAAATCACATGGCATTACATTTAATTAACAAATCCGAGCTATAATAGTCGAGCCCGGGTCACAAGAGTAATAATCCAGTACAAAATAAATCCCTGAGTTTAATAAACATCAAATTAAGTTGTTCAACAATAAATACAAGCTAAGTAATGCCATGTGGTGGTCACGGAACTAGGTAATCCATAAGAGTTCTCCAATCATACTAAGCTTCCATCAAGTATTACCTGAAACATGCTCAAAAAGGTTTTGTGTCAACTAAAAAGTTGGTGAATTCAAGTGCTTAAAGTTTAAAAACAAAAGGACTCCTTAGAATCCATAAGTAAATTTTAAAAACATAAGTATCACTGTTGTGGGGTCACAATCAACCCTCCACTCAGTTCCGACTAGCCTCTTCGAAACTTATGTTAATGTCAGTTAATTCCATAGGGAAAATTGAGCCTCAAGCAGTGCACCATATATGTTGGATGGTTCACTTTAGTATTTTATAAAACTCTTTTACATGACATAAATGACCCCGTAGGATCTCAATGTGGTATCCTTCCTATTAAATCATAGGGTCATGACGGAAGGCACCGTGTGTGGGGGATTTCCCAAGTAGATCTACCCATATAGGACAAGCGGTTCACATAAGAATTAATGATTGTGATACAAGTAAAAGCAGGTTCTAAAATTAACCATAACATATAAGTATCATGCAATAGCATAATAGTGATTTCAGTTCAAGCATAGCATGTTTCATCCTAAAACAGTAGTAAAAAGGGGGACATTAGAACTCACCTTAGGGTTAATCAACGGTTCTTCGAGCACAGAAAAGATTCAATCCTAGCACCCTAAAATCAAGATTAAAGTAATAAGCTATATGTTATTGGGTCATTATAGATGTAAATAGGTGTGTTTTATGGTTAAAAGTTCAACAAGCTTCGATTCTTTAACGTTCGCATCAAAAAGTTTCCTTTTTAGAAAAGTTAGGGTTTTCAACACATGAATGACAAGTTATGTGTTTTTTTATGAATTTGTTAATGTATAAATAAGTTTAATAAGATTTTTTAATTATATATTGACTGAAATTTTAGTCATATTTATGGATTTTACACTTTGGTCCCTCAAGTTTCAAAATTTACAATTTCTACCCCAAAGTTTTCTTTCTTTGCAATTCTTGACCTAATATGACCCTTATTAATTTCTTAAGGTTCTTATAACTTATTTTGGTCTGTTTAAACTCCAAATTTCTAGTACTTAGTTGGTGGATTTTAAAACACAAAAGTTTGAGTTACCGGGTACGGTATAACCGACAATATAAGCGTCTAGTTTTAAATCTTTTAAATTTTAACTTATGATACCCAAGTATTACTTTTTAAGGAATTATAAGAAATATTATAATCTGTTTTAGAAGAGGTTTTTGGGTTATTTAAGAAAAAATTTTCATTTTTACATTAAACCGTTAAAACTCGTTTTTAACCGGAACCGACCGACCGAATCCAGTTTCTTTCATCTTTTCTCCAAAATTTAATTTTGAGGGTTATAAATTACTGAAATATCATGGATTTAATGGTCTTATTCTTGTTGTACTATCTTTAAAATTTTATCTAAAAATTCTCACGGTTTAGGCTTATTTTGTTAATTAAATCCATATAAATCATATTTTAATTCAATAAATCATCAAATTAGACTTTTATCAAAAAATGATTAGTTTAGGGCCTGGAAAATTGTGAAGTTTAAATATGTAACACCCGGAAAATTTTCTAATCGAGTCAAGTGATGGTGATGGGCTCGGACGAAAACCATTTAATAAATATAAGATGGTTGCGGGTATTACACCGAGTTAACCCTTCGGGTCACGAGTTTAACGAGTTTGGGGTTCCGGGAACGCCTGGCATATAAATAGATGGATCAGCTGAGCAACTCTCATTTTCACTCAAACGCCATTCTAGAGAGAGAAAGTGTAGAGAGAGAAAGTGCCGGATTGAAGCTCGGGTGGTCAAGAATCGAAGCCTGGTGTTTGTGGACTCCTAAACTACAAGAATCAAGGTAAGAAACGTACCTAAATTGCTGCATTTGGTGAAAAACCCGAGTTTGGGGTTTTTGGGTTTTAAAGTGGCAAAAATCACCCCAAAACACACGTTTTAGAGTAAGAAAACGTGTAATGAGCTTAGATATAGCTTCCTGGATGATAATCCAAGGGTTTGGGTGGAAAGGATTGGATTTTTAGGCTGAAACGAGCTGATTCGTAAATTTCAGCTCGTTCTGCGAACTTAAGGTCTCGACCAGCGAAACTGTAAGTTCGTCCAGCGAAGCTGGAAGGATTTACAGCGAAGTTACAGTTTCGCTGCAGCGAAACTACAGCGAAACTATAGTTTCGCTGATGACTATGCCAATGCCCAAGTTGACCTTAGATATTGCGAAACTAGGGAATTCCAACGAAGGTTGGGCGCTCGAGGTAGCAAATCTGTCCAGCGAAACTGGCAGAATGCTGCCCGGCGAAACTATCAGCGAAACTGCTGATTCGCCCGGCGAAACTACCGGCGAATTTATGGGCGAAACTACCTGCGAATTTAGTAGCGAAATTAGGCAGAAATTAACTCTTTTGAGTGTTAACTCATCTGCAGGCAGTGTAGTGTGACCCGCGTCTTTAAGACTTGATTGAGAAGCTGCTTGTCAAGCACAGGTGAGTTCTAGGACCCCTCATTTACTGCTTTTAAATGATTTTTGGGGCTAGAACACATATAAACTTGTTTACTGATGTATGTATGTATGACCCATTTGGGTATAATGTTATGTTATACGTCTAAGGTATGATTGTGGACTCGGCACGTTATATAAGGTCCTAGTATGAGTCCCCACGGTCTTGGAGGGACAGTTAGTGCTATTGCACCAGGATGACGCATAGTAAGTCCCGGATTAGGGAAAAATACGGGAGTAAGTGCCTAGTGATGATTGATGATGCGGGCTATGTATGTACGAGGTGTATGACGATGATGATGATGTATGTATGATGTAATGTATGATGATGTAAGTATGATGTTATGAATGATGATGTATGTATGATGCGTGTGTTCCTTATAAAAATGTATGAATATCTTTCTACGGCTTTACGTATGAACGAACGAACAAAGTATTATGTAACGTAAAGTGAAAGATAATGAAAGAGGAACACGATGATGAATGCATGTATTAATGAATGAACGAATGAGTTAAAAGATGATGAATACATGCATTAACGAACGAACGAATTATGTCTTGCAAGCATTGAATAACGCGATTGGTCCTTCTCTGTGAATGACCATGGTCATGGTACCTCTACCGCTTACCTCTAGTACCGGGGCATACGTTTTGTTGTTCATATGTTGACTTCGGCCCAGTAGCTAATAACGATCGGGGTGTAGCATATGGTATTGGTACAATTCACCTTTCAATGCGCAAGTAAGTATGAACGGGATTCTTGTCATTCGACCACAGTAATCATAGCCAAGTGCTATGAAGTGGGTAAAGCCTGACAGAATCCATACGAGAAGTTAAAGATAACGATGAATAACGAATGATGAAGATAATAACGAATATTATCTCTGTGTACGTATGATGTATGAACGCATGCACGAAAGGATACTTTTAAATAAGTAAAAGTATGTTATTATAAAACTAGAACTCACTCAGCAACGCTGACTTTTTATGTGTTTCCAGTTGGCAGGTAGCGTTGCTGGGGATGGCACGAGGCGGCTACTCAGCTCTTTTGGGATGGCATTCACTTTTTGATTATGCTGCAACGTCATGTGTTGTGGGCCCATAACGCACGCAACTCATCACGTTGCATGCCATTACGAGATTTCTTGAGGATTCCCATAAAAGGGATTACTTAAGAAATCTTCTTTAGATTTTGATAAGTTTGCCACGCATTGGGTGCGTGTGCATAGCACATGCAACGAAATATGTTGCATGAGAATGTCAAGAGTGTTCCTTAAGGGTTCTGATGTACGGAATTACTTAAGGAATATTCTTTAGTATAAAAATATAATTTTTATATTCTTGAACTTAATATCTCCTCTAGAGGTCGCTGTATGACCCTATGAGGAGAGACAAAGTAGAGAAAGCTGTATTTTGTAATCATGTCAATTATGTAATGACTTTTATGAATGAATGAGAATGTACATTTTATTAATTCCGCTGCTTTATTTTATGATTATATACATTATGTATGTTTACGTGCGATGAACCACCAACCGTAGGGCGCCCGGGAGCGGGGCCTTACAAAATATTTTAAGATTGGTCTTATCTTTGGATTTTTACCACTTTTCGGGTCTTTGATATTGCCCATTTAGTCCATTTACCACACCTTTTTACCTATTCAACAAATACCATGAATTTTATATGATTAATATCATTAAAATACTGGAACAAAACTTTATCTCACGGATTTTTGCATTCGGAGCACCATAGTTGCATATAAAGGGTGTTTTACCATATTTAAACTTATGTAATCATCATAGATTGTACATAAGCGTCATCAAATCTTTTTGTACTTTTCAAACCAGATTATAACGATTTTCATAGGCTATTTTTAAGCAGGATTTTAACATAGGTTGGTAGGGTTTTCAAAACAAGTGGTTTTTTGGTGCTAAAACACACAAAAAGAGGGTTTTTAAGGTGAAATCTTCTGCACCAGCCCTTGTTTCACAAACTTTCCTTAAAATATACCTTTCGTGAAGTTGTGAGTCCTAAAAAACGATGATATGGCCGCAAGTTTTTGTTTTGATCAAGAAAAGTGGGATTTTTTATAGTCAAGAACCGGATGATATAATTAAACAATATAGAATTATGAAATATAACAAATATAAACATCTAAAACTTAACCTATTTTTTCCAATTTTGTTAGGACCATGTACGTATGGAGTACTAACAGATTCTGCGTGAAACCAGATCAAATAGCACGGAATTCTATTAGATTGGCGATCCAATCAGTGAGAACAAATAACCCGATCGATCTAACGATGTAACAAACTTAAGAACAGATTGGAATCGATCAGGAACGAACTATGAACTTGGATTTGCGACTTGCGACGCTCTGGACGGCTTGGGTATGAACGTATACGAAGTATTATGAAGTGTTTGGTTTTTCCACGAATTATGTGGTATTTATAGGTTATCAGTATTCATTCGTACGACTGAACCATTAGCATGGTTCAGTCGTACGACTGAATCATGCGGTTGACTCATACGCATGATTGAAGGTTTAGTCATGCGACTGAACCAATCTTATGTCTCAATCATACGACTTATCCAGTCACCTGTTTCATTCATGCGACTGGTCCATAAGCATGGTTCATTCATGCGTATGGGCCATCAGTATGGTCCATTAGCATGAATGTCCACATGACTAAGTTAAACATATTTCTAAGTTCTTATTGACTTAGAACTATGTAAAACAACATCAAACCTATATATTAAGTTCATATATGTGAATCAAAATCAATATAAAGATATCATGACATAATCAATCACACTTAAACATCACAATGCATTTCATATATCATTCAATCATTACATTACATTGTATTACATAAGTGTAAGACATGAAAGACTTTTACATTTGAGAACATAAACTAGGTACATCAAGATGTATCAACAAACTCCCCTTGGACCTAGTTTAGCCTAATGACTAACATTCTTCACATGTTCTTGGAACTTCTTGTACTTCTCTTCTCTTGTAACTCCTGCATGTATCTCGAATGCAAAACAGAGTCGTATGACGTGTTGAAAATGTTAAGCTTGTACAGTGTCCTGCGTGTCATAGAATAGTGGTCACTTGTAGAGAGTGTATACATCATCTGCAGACAAGTTCGTGAGCCACATAAGGTCAAATACCCGGATAGTCTCTATCTTTCCTTCCTTATGCAAAACTATGACCACTTCACCCATTCGCTAGTCATAATACCACCACTTGAAGTGTGGAGTGAAGTCCTGAGGAATTTCCCGTAGTGGGATCTTCGACATTATGTGCGGAGGACTCCACTTCAGCACTACATTAGGCTTTCCAGTGTTAAGATCAACTTCGGTCTTATGTATGAACCATTTAGGCTGTTGAGGCCTGAAGTTGACCCATCTGGTATGGTATTCCTTCTTGAGCGCCATCTCAAACCAACCTGACATCTTCTTCGGATTGGCGTACAAAAGGTCTAAACAAGCAAGCCTGTTTAGCTCAAAACCGGGAAGAGTATTCAGATCATGAGGATATCTGAAGTACTCAATCCCCTTCTCCCTCTTCACCGTATAAACATCAAAATCCTCAAAATAATCCCAACTAATAATTTTGCCTGACACCTTCTGATGCTTCTTCACTCAATAGAGTTTGGTGTAGGCATTTGACTTTGGAGGTTCTCGTTGGGCTCTCATCTCAGCTAAGCACACTGCCTACTCAGTCTTCTTAATATTGATATCAGCGTTCGTAGCTTGGGCTTTCCCTTCTTCTTTCTCTTTCTCTTTCTCCTTCGCATCAAGAGTTCCAAAAGTATCACTGCCAAATGTTTCACCCAGATCGGGGATAATATTTCCCTGTTGGTTGGTGTACTAAGGATACTCTTCAGCAGTGATATCCTCAATGTCAATCTCATCCACATCTTGCAGCTCTTCATCACTAATAACATCAACCTCGGGAGCATCCTTGAGTAGCTCATCAGGGTTAAGTCGAAACATGTCGGCTAGCTACTCATCCGTTAGATCATGAATGATCTCTCCCTCTTTGGGGGTATAGCTCACAGATCTTTAAATGATCCCTTGCAAATCAAGAATCATGGTTAGCTGAGTCTTGATTTGCTGAAGGGGGTGATGTCGTAGTCGTCTGTCTGTTGAGCTTCATCTGTTTGATTAAACATTCAAAACACAATCACACACACATTTGTAATCAAGATCAATAAACATTAATAATCATTAATTACATTAGTGTAATACATAATTCAAGTACAAAAGTTTTCAAATACAAAGACATTTAATCATTACTTTTCCCTTAATCGCTCTACTCTTCAGCTTGAGGAGCTGGGGAAGAGGGTCGCTGATCTTGATTCCTCTTAGTACGCCTCTCCCGAGCAGATGGATTTAAGGCTGATGCAGATGCATCACCTTCATGCTCATGCTTATCATCATCTCCTCTTTCTTTGTCCTTCCGACTGCCTTCAGCCTCACCCTTATCATCATCATCATCATCCGATTCATCATCGGAATAATCATCATCATCATCATCTCCGCCATCACCATCACCCTTTATCTTTAAGGACTCACCCTTCATCCCTTTAAGTCTAAGCATCAGCTTCTTGTTCTTCTTCTCAATCTCTTCAATCCTCTTCACCAAAGCCATCAGCAGCTCATTCTGTGCAGTGAGGGCACGATGAGCTCTGGCTAAGGCTCTCTCATGAGAAGCATCTCTCTCAGTCAAATGGGCGATCAGTTGACTCTGAGCTGCGTCTCTCTCAGTCAGCAGGGCTATTTGCTTGCCCTGTACAGCGTTGACTGCCATCAACTGGTTCATCTGGTTAGCTCGTATGTCATCTGTTGTGAGCAGTTTGAGCACCAGACGGTTGAGGCTAGCCAGCTGCTCCTCTAACCCAGCAGTGGGCAGAGGAGATCCATGTGAAGGTATCGATGATGTGGAAGGCCAGTTTGGGGTATGGTTGGTGTGGTGGTGGATGTGGTGTATGAAGGACTGGGAATGAAGGTGAATGGTGGGGGAATAGATGTGGTATGGTAGATGTAGTGGTGGGAATAGTGGTGGCTGTGGTGGTGGCAGTAGTGGTGGCTGTGGAGGTAGCAGTAGTGGTGGTTGTGGAGGTAGGTTTGGTGGTAGTAGGAGTGGTGGTAGTGGTGGTAGGAGTGGTGGTAGAAATGGTGGTAGTGGTAGTTGTAGTAGCTGTGGTAGTGGAGGTCGTAATCGGACAATCCTCTGTCTCTTACCATTCTTCCCGTGGGGCTGGGCCATTCTCTTTAGCCTCGAGCCCTTAGAAATCTGGGCTCCCCTGGGCTAGTTGGCTGGGGAGGTGTATAAGTGGGATCATCAGTCTCAGCACCCTCAGCCCCAGCCTGGCATCCCCCAACCGCCTCTTTGCCCCTTTCAGTAGCCACAACTCGGCTACTGATAGTCCTTGTAAGAGGCTCCTCATCTGACTCATCCTCCTCTTCGTCAACCCAGAAGTCCCGGTGGATGGTAGCATGCTCCGATCCACTAGGAGCAGAGGTGCTACTGTGGGGAGGTGGTGGAGATATGGTAGACGTGTTTATGGCCCGTGATTGACTGGGGCCTGCATCTCCACCACCTTGATCATCATCATGGTCATCATCGTCATCATCCTCATCAGCAGGAGCCACAATCGGCTCGACGTCGGAATCACTATTGTCGTGACGACACTTCTTACGAGCTGGCGCCACGTATCCCTTGTTGGCCAGATAGCCAAATAGTCTCCTCACTGGGGGCTTCACCTGCTTCCCCCGGTATACCTTCATTCTACCCAAGGTGGTATCATCCATCACCTCTAGAGTCACTGCATCATCCTCCTCCTAAGGCAGCATAGGAACTTCTCGTCTATAATCATCTGCAAGAATCTTGGATACATTCAGAAGCCTTCCTTGCCTTTGGCCTCTATGTTCTCTATCAAGTAGGAGAAGAACATGCGGGAGAAACTGAACGGGTGGTTCAGTACCAGCACAACATATGCATTCTAGATTTGGTCCGACATCTCGTCGAACCCTCCACGCCTGGAGGCTATGCATTTAAGGATCACATGTGCTAAATACTTAAATTGGGGGCACATGTTACTCTTGTTCAGCACGCCGGCATTGATGTCGCCGGCGTACTTGATCCTTCAAAAGTATCCCTGAACTATTAGGGGATGCAGCTTGGTTGGGTGGGCACCGTCCTCACCCAAATCCAATACACGTCTCAAGTCGTCTTCCCCGATCCGAATATCCTGTCCAAAGATCGAGCTCCGAATGCAGTATGGCTCAGCACCTCCTAGAATGCCTGCTTGATCGATCTATAATGTGTGCATGGAGTGGAGATGGCCCTGTAGATCCTCGATCTACGTAGGAAAGAAATGATACCGGCGAACTCAGATGCGTTCCGGGAAGTAGCATCCAGATGAGCACAAATGTTGTGCTTGATGCTCATAGTCCATCTCTCAGCCATATTGCTGCAACACAAGAAACATAAACGTTAGATCCGTTCATAAAGGATAACAATTTAATTGAACTGATTTTGACCAACTGGTTCAATCGTGCGATTGGACCATATGACTGAGTTTAGTCATACGATTGAGCCTGCGACTGAACTTAATTATATGCTATACCAATGCGGTTGAGTCAGTCGTGCGACTGAGTCACCGATTGATTCAATCGTGCAATTGAATCATACATTTGGCTCAATCATGCGACTGAATCATACGTCTGGCTCAATCATACGACTGAAGTTCATCAGCCTGTCCATTCGCATCTTGCACTGTTCGAACCAATAAATTTGAATCTTTGTCAAAATATTAAATTAGACTTCGTGTTTAGATTCATTAGGTTCGTAGGGACTCGAAATAGCACTTAATGTCATTAAAATAAACTTTAGTGTCCATTTAAGTGGCCTACTTTGGGTTTTTAGTCCCGATTATTTGTTTTATCAATTTTGATTGATTAAGTTCGATTAAACTGTTTATTTGTCTCGATTTCATCCGCAAAGTACCTGAAGATGAACACTATATGGTCAGAAATCGAATCGGAGAGTAATCACAAATATTGGAAATTTGGGCAAAGTGTCTGGGTGTTGGGTGGTTTTTTTAGAATTTTGAAGTGCGTAGGGTTTACGACCGACTGAGTCTCCTTATATACTGGTTTGGATTCAGTCGTGCGACTAGACCCATGCGCATGCCTCAATAGTGCGACTGGACCCATGCGCATGACTCAATCATGTGACTAGAGTTCATACGTGCGACTGACTCAGACTCCTTCATTCAGTCGTACGATTGGTTCATTCTTATGCTCCAATCGCATGGTTTGCCCCATAATCATGGTCCATTCATGTGATTAGCTCATACTTATGGTCCATTCATGTGATTTACTCATACTTATGGTCCAATCATACGACTGGTCCATACTTATGGTCCAATCATGCGATTGGTCCATACTTATGGTCCAATCGTGCGATTGGCTCATACTTATGAGTTTGACTTCATCCATTTCCACACACTCAAATTTAACTTTTGATACATAAATGTTATGACCAATGATCATCTCAGACATGATCTTTTAACAGAAATCCTTTGATCACCTCAGACGTGATCCTTTTAAATTAAAACCAATTGATCACCTCAGACGTGATCCTTTTAATTGAAATCGTTTGGTCACCTCAGACGTGACCCTTTTAATTTTCAAAACTTTATCATCTCAGATATGATCCTTTTAAATTCACACCAGTTTGGTCACCTCAGACGTGACCCCTTTTATTTTATGATTCACAAAGTTCATCTAGTTACATAGTCTGATATTTACACCTAATTGATAGATAAAACAGAAAACAACTTGAATTGAAATAAAACAGAACTTAGTTTTGTGGTTTTGTCTGAGACTGGTTAAAAACATTTTAATATTCCTTAAAAGATTCCCCCCCCTGAACAGAACAGCATCAAGCATTTACATCTTATCTGGAAGGACTCTTATGGAATCATACAGGCATATTCATAATCATCTGGGACCCTTTTGAATATGCTTGTTTAACTTATTCTTATTTGTGTGAGAGTCAAAAGCACTTACAGGAAATCATACTAGAACAGTAAGAAGCACATCATGATTTTGACTGTCGAGGTTTGCTGCCACGATGATTGTCAGTATATTTGTCCACTTAAATCCATACACAGATTTTTGACTCACATTGGTGATTAGTTAGGTTTGTTATTTCAACAAGCATTTGTGGATCCCACGCTTATATGGTAATCAACATTTCTCAGGAGATTTTTGAGCAGTCTACGGGTTTGGACAAGAAGAAACTATTCTAAGAGCTTTCAAAGAGATGCCAAGCCTCAGGTCAGTACTATCGCACAGCAGAGAGGCACAAACAACAATGAATTCTAGAATATTTAGGTTATGTTTATCCTTAGGTCATGCCATCGCACAGTAGAGAGGCACACAACCTATCTTCTTGTTTGAGCACTTTTCTTTTACACATTACGCACCAACAACATTAGTCATTAGCTTGATTGCATTTAACATTTTTTCATGTGCTTTGCTCATTTCATGGTCATCCGTACACGTTTGTGGCGTTTATTTTGCTCGTCACCCCTTATTGGAAATGTGTTGATTGTGTTAACCAGGGATAAGGTGGAAACCCACAGCTAGTTGAACTATTTAGTTTTAAGTTGTTTCACCAATGAAGTCTACTCATCTATTGTGTTGAATCTACCAACACATCATATAATGGACTAGCAACCTTTAGGTCTACTTTCTCGATGTGACCTCAGTAGCAGCTTAGTTTACTATCATTTTTCCTTTATTTGGCTTATCCTTCTCAGACTGGTAGTTTTAATGTAACATTTTGAACATTTAAGTACTTTTGATGTTCCAAACAATTAGTTCCCTGTGTACTATCATATTCCATAGTTTTGAATCAATGTCATAGATTTGATGTCCTTGCTTTCCAGCTTTTCTACCCGCCCTCATTTTTTTTGAGTAATTTAAATACTAAGTACTGAAACTAAACCTATTCTCCCCCTTAAATTCTAAAACCAAAAATCTTTTTGTGTTTTTGGATTTTTAAAGACAGGAAAACAAAAGAAAGAAAAATTAAAAAATAAAACATAAGGATGGACTAAGAACTAGATTCTTCTGGAATCACATCACTTTTCTTTTTGACGCCATTGACCTCTAAGAGATATAAAAACCAAGGTTTATCAAAAGCTTTTGTGTAGAGGTCGGCGCGTTGAAAATCCGTATTAATTTTAACAACATCGATTAATTGCTTTTCAAAACAGTCACATATAAAGTGATATTTAATACCGATGTGTTTAGTCTTTGGGTGTTGGTCGGATTTTTAATAACAGCAATTGCAGCAGAATTATCAACATAAATAAGGGTGTTAGAAAATTGCAAACCATAGTCTCGCATTTGCTATTGAATCCAGATGATTTGAGAACAGCAACTTGCAGCGGCAACATATTCGGCTTCACATGTTGATAGAGCAACCGATGTCTGCTTCTTACACTGCCAGGTGACTAAGCGTCTTCTAAAGAACTGACATCCCGCTGATGTTGACTTGTAATTCATCTTGCAGCCACCATAATCCGAGTCACTGTACGCTGTAAGCTCAAAGTCATCATTATGTGGATACCACAACCCAAGTGTTGGAGTACCCTTTAGATAACGAAAAATCCATTTTACCCCAATTAGATGATTTACTTTAGGTTTTGCCTGATATCTAGAACGGAGACACGTGGCGTACATAATATCAGGACGAGAGACTGTGAGGTACATGAGAGATCTGATCATTCCTCGATACATCACCATTTTTGTCAGGTGCCACATCATGGTTCATGGCAAGTGGAGTCCCAGCAACCGTTGCATTCTCCATGTCAAACCAACTAAGGATATCACCTACATATTTGGTCTGATGCAGGAAGATACCATTTGGTGTCTAATCTACTTGTAAACCGAGAAAGAACTTCATCTCTCCCATGGTGCTCATTTCAAACTCAGCTTTCATCACAAACTCAAATTCTTTACACAATGCTTCGTTCTTGGAACCAAATATTATGTCATCCACGTATATCTGCACCAATAGTAAATCACCATCCTTTTCTTTGATGAACAGCGTGCAGTCAATGACCCCTCTGCGAAAACCATGTTTTAGCAGGTGAGTAGAGACTTTCTCGTACCAGGCTCAAGGGCTTGATGTAGCCCGTACAAAGCCTTGTCCATTTTGTACATTCTATCCCGAAGATAAGGATCCTCAAATCCTTCGGGTTGGCTGACGTACACCGTTTCATGGACTTCACCATGATGGAATGCACTTTTCACATCCAGTTGAAAGACTTTAATCTGCATGTAGGATGCGTAGGCTAAGAAGATACGAATAACTTCCATCCTTACCACAGGTGCAAACACTTCATTGTAATCAATGCCTTCGACTTTCCTAAACCCTTGAACGACAAGCCGAGCCTTGTTTCTAATTATGACCCCTTGGTCATCTTTCTTACACCGAAGAACCCATTTTGTGCCAATCACCTTTGCACCTTTTGGTCTGTCCATAAGTGTCCAGACTCCTAACTTCTTGAACTGAATGAGTTCTTCTTGCATAGCACTTACCATGCTTCATCTTTTAAAGCCTCGCTTACATGCTTTGGCTCAACTTGAGAAACAAAGCATCGATAAGCACCATCGTGTAAGTATCCCTTTTCCATGACAACAGCATAATCAGCTGAGTATAGCTGATTTCTTGTTTGAACTCCCGATAGAATATCCTCAATGATGTTGTCCAGGGGATGATGTACATTAACTCGAGTTCCTGGAGTGGTGGGTACTGTGACTTCAGTATCCAGATTCTGAACTGTTGGAGTATGCGGTTCAGAAGTTTCAGCTGCATCATGATCAGAGGCAGGAGTGCTTTCAGTAGTTGGAACCTGTTCTTCCTGTTCCACATTTTTGGTTTCAACTACTTTATCATCAGAGGAAGAATCACTTACCTTAGGTTCTCCCCCTGAGGGGCTAGAAGTATCATCTAATGGAACTGATGATGTTGAGTCTAGTGTGGGAGCATTTAGAACATCATACATCATTCGTGCAGCTAAGTCATCATCAGAATGGGAAGGAGGTAGATTGAAGGATTTGAAAAATCCATCGTAGTCGAAGAAAAAGGAAGGTCCTTTTTCCCACAAGGGGGGTGGTGTATCTTTGTACATCAGCGTTGTACCACACTTCTACCTGACTAGTTGAGTTATTATAAACCCGTTTGTCTAGTATATTGTATCCAAGGAAGATACCTTCTTCTGCCTTCTCGCAGAACTTCACAGTCTGATTCTTCTTTAACAGCATGCAGGATGCACCAAATGGTTCTAGATACCCTAAATTGGGTTTACGTTGTTGGAGCAACTCATAATAAG
This sequence comes from Flaveria linearis, assembly GCA_024085815.1. Taxonomy (NCBI): domain Eukaryota; kingdom Viridiplantae; phylum Streptophyta; class Magnoliopsida; order Asterales; family Asteraceae; genus Flaveria; species Flaveria linearis. The sequence goes on along the minus strand of CM044003.1, from coordinate 64,941,613 downwards.
TTTTTCCATGACGTTTGACTACCAAAACCCGATTTAGAGTGTAACATGCATTAGCTACTGCCTCGTTCTAGAATTGAACTGGCAGTTTGGAGTCAGCTAGCATAGTCCTTACTGCCTCTGTCAAGCTCCAATTCTACCTTTCAGCAACACCATTCATTAGTGGAGTGTAGGCAGAGGTAAACTGATGAACAATTCCTTTCTCTAGACAGAAGGCCTCCATCCACTAATTCTTGAACTCTGTCCCGTTGTTTGATCGAATCCTTCTTACTTTCAGCTTGTAGCGAGACTCCAGTGTGGTAACAAGATGTTTGAATAATTCAAATGTCTTTGATTTAGCTTTCAGAAACATTACCCAAGAGAATCTTGAGTAATCATACGTCACCACAACGTAGTACCAATCCCAGCTATGCTTTTTGTGTTCACTGGGCCAAACAGATCCATGTGTAAAAGCTCGAGAGGAATGTTGATGGAATAGACTTTCTTTGCTTTGTGAGACTTCTTGGTCTGTTTCCCTTTCTTGCAAGCGACACAGAAATCTGGGAGTTGGAAATTCTTGAATGTCCATCTACCAGATCGTTCTGAACCAGATAATTCATCTTCCTGGGATTGATATGTCCCATTCTCCTATGCCAGGAGACTGAATCTCTTTCGGTTGCTTTTGACAAGAAGCACTGAGCTGTAGACTCAGTTATGGAGGCTTTTGATAAGTCCAAGACATACAGGTCATTGTATCTTGAAGCCGACATTAGCACTTGCTCATACTCCTTTTTCAATATGTAGCACCTCTTGTTGTCAAACACAACCTTGAATCCCTTATCACAGATTTGGAAGACAGAAAGCAAGTTGTTCTGTTGTTGCTGAACATAGTTGACCTTGTCAAACTTCACTTTCTCGTTTCCTACTTTGCGTTGCACGGTGATGTAACCTCCTTTGTTCCCAGCGAATGATATGTGTCCCCCTTTAATTTGCTTAATGTTGAAAAGGAGGGACGAATTACTGGTCATGTGCCTGGACGCCCCACTATCAATAATCCAGGTATTAGTTATAGCGTTGTAGCGGACACCCTGTACATACGGTGGAAATGATTAGTTCAGGTTTGGGACCCAAGCCTTAACTGGCTTGGGTGTCCCAGAGGTATCACACATCATGAACTCAACCCACTGACCTTCAGAGGATGAGGGCATATCTTTCTTTTCCTTTTCTTCACTATCAGACACAATACTTGATTTTTCCTTCCATAAACCAGTTCTGTGTAAAGCCTGTTTGTGGTAAACAGACGACTGGCTTATGGTTTGAACTTTAGTTTCACTAATAATCCTAGATTTAACCTTAGGTGATACAGCTTCGGTTTTAGCTTGTCTGTGTTGACTTTGGTGTTTTAAGGAGTATTAGATCTGGTTTAGAAAATCTTGGTTTTTCATCATCAAAAAGTTCAATTTTCTTTTTACGTGTCTGATAGTAAGGACAATTTGGAGAGATGTGTCCTCATTTTCCATAACTGTAGCAGGATCTCCCTTCGACATATGAGGAAAGAGTTGATGAAGGGTTGAGTTTGGTCGGGGGCTGGGTAGTTTCTTTTCCCTTTTAGATGTTTCTCCTTCTTTAACAAAATTAATTGTTTTGACATTTGGAACATCTTTTGCTTTCATTTTATTTAAATTTTGATGACTTGCTGGTTTAGGGTTTGTTGACTTAGATTGTTTAGGTTCTGAAATAGACATTTTTGAACCTGACCCTAAGTTAACTTTTTCAATTTTATCAGTCAAGTCTTCAACAGCCATCTTATCTTTTGATCCCAAAGCAGTATTCTTCTGTTCAGTGACAGACTTCACGGGATTACCCGTAGAATCTGGATCACTGACCCAAGGAGTAGATTCCACATGATCCTTTACCGGGTTATTATTGATTGGTCTACATTTAGTGTTCAAGAGGATATCATGTGGTGACGGTACTACTTTATATCCTAGACCTTCCCCACCATTTCGTTCTTTCACTAAGTTTTGAACTATGTGTGGAGTACTTGCCAAACTGTGCAGTTTTTGTTTTAAAGATTTAACTTCTACTTGCAAAACTGCTTTCTCTTTTTTGGTTTCTTCTAAAGAGTTTAAATAGAACTTAATATCATTAGATTGATTTAAAGCAACAACCTCGGTTTCCCTTAGTTGTTTCCCTAACAGTTCTATCTTTTCTTTGAAGCTGCACTCATTTTGTTTTAACACACGGTTTGCTTCAGTGCAGAGTTGTAAATCATTTACTAGATTATCATTGTGTTCTAATAACCTAGCAAATTTTAAATCAATGCTTTCTCTAAATTTTTCACATTCAGAACAAGCATGCTTATCAAATAATTTGTCTTTAGAATATACCTGTGTAGAATTAGACGAATCAGCCATAAGTGCAGAGTCAGACTCTTCAGTGACCTGAGATTCTGAGTTTGCAGCACTTAACTCTTCTTCAACCAAATGATCAACGACATCCCTAGATTCTTTGATATCTGAACTAGCATGATCAGCTAAGATGTCTCCCTCACTTGCAGATCCATCATCCAAGGTATCAACAAATGCAACATTGGATTCACCCTCGGATACAAAACGAAGGACCAGTCTTGTCCTTCATCACCTTGAGCAACCAAAGCTTTAGAATCTTTATTTAACGATGCTCCAACCTTCTCTTTATATTGATGATTGAATATGGGAAAAGGATTTCCATTCCCAGTCTTCTTTGGCTTTATGCACTCTCTTTTGAAGTGCCCTTTCTCTCCACAATTGAAGCACGTGACTTTGGTTTTGTCAAATCCAAATGTTGTGTCTTTTGTTGCAACCAAATTTTGCCCCGTCTTCTTGACAAACTTCTTGGCTTTTCTAACAGCACTAGCCAAGGCCCACATTATATCCATGCGTTCCAGCTCAGTTTCATCAACTTGCTCGTAGTCCTCATCTGCAAGATGACAGTTCCAACCTTACCAGCAACTAACCCATCATAAGATTGAACAATGTAAGGCTCCTTTCCCGGGACGCTTACAGCTAGCCATTCATTGCTCTTAAAACATATAATTTCATTAACTTTATTGTAGCGGAACCAGTGGAATAACTTTTCACTTCAATATAAATGCTTTTGCAAGTTAATACAACATTCATTACAAAACATCATTCGTTCGTATTACAGTGCAAAAACATTATACAAAAGAATGTCATCCAAAAAGAGCTGAGTAGCCGCCACGTGCCATCCTCAGCAACCTTACCTGCCACCTGGAAACACATAAAAAGTCAGCGTTGTTGAGTGAGTTCTAGTTTTATAAGTAAAATACTTTACTTTCATTAAAACTATTTCTTTACTTTCACGCAATCATACATCATACGTACATATAGATAATATCATTATTATCTTCATCATTCGTTTATTAACTATCGTTCATTCGACTTACATCAATTGTTATCTTTTACTTCTATCTAGATCTTGTCAAACTTTACCCTCTTCATGGCACGCAGCCATGATTACTGAGGTCGAGTGACAAGGATCCCGTTTCGTACAGTGTTATTATAATTCGTCCGTTCATTACTTTCATTTGTTCATTCTTTAACTTTCGTTCATTCATCGTACTTTCTTGTCATACTTACTTTTTTCTCATTACCTCTTTTCTTTCCATCACCCATAAACCTTACCCTTCTGTTTCATGGTACTGGACCTAGGCCTATCATAGACCTTCTATAACGGTGCATCGCATCTCTTGGCCACAGTACCTAAGGTAAAGTTTTGGTGTACCATTGCCATATGCAATACCCTTCTGTTTCATGGTACTGGACCTAGGTCTATCATAGACCTTCTATAACGGTGCACCGCACCTCCCGGCCACAGTACCTAGGATATGCAGCAATGGTTCTATACAAATGGTCAATCACAGTGTCAAGCTTTACCCTTTTCGTGGCACACAGCCACGATTACTGAGGTCGAAAGACAAGGATTCCATTTCGAGTCTGTTGCGACAACAAGGTCGCTCACCTCATATATTTGCTTGCAAGCCTTTCTTACTCTCAATCTTTATTAATGCATGCATTCATTCATCATGTTCCTCTTTCATTATCTTTCACTTTACGTTACATAATACTTTCGTTTCATTCTTTAACATTACATGTAAAGTCACGGGAAAGTAAACATACACTATAATAAGGAACATCAACATACACAGTAGCATCATCATACAGGGCATCATCATACATACGTAAAATACATCATGCATAAACATGCAACATCATCATGCCTAACAAATCCTCTAAGACCTCAACAATCATCTTACTTGAACTTACGGGAACTTTCACATCAAAACTTATCTCCGCACTTTCCCCCGAAACTCAAAGACTATTCTACGCTCCCTCGGGTACACCAGCCCTATTTGGGCGTATGGGCACCCTTCAACCGTGTGGCCTCCATGTGACTAAACATCATGTGAATGGACCAATACGGATGAACACCAATGCGGATGAACACCCAATCATGCGAATGGACCTCATGCGGTTGAACACTATGCGAATGGACCTTATGCGAATGGACCTCATGCGGATGAACTTAATGCGGATGAGTACTTATGCGACTGGGCTCTCGGTCGCATGATTCCCTATGCGACTGGCCCTCAGTCGTGCGACTGAGCCTCAATCGTGAGAATGAACTCCAATCGCACTTCATTCGGCCGTATGGCCTCCAGTCGGTCGCTTAGCCCTAGCTGATGCAGAATGCAGTTCATCCCGAACCCAATCTGCCATTTTCGACCTCCAAGCTCATCCAAACCCATTCTAAGCCCAAATCAACCATCCTAAACCTTAGGAATGCATACCATAACACCATTCAATCACACACAAGCCCGGACTTAACTCCAAACGCATCACACGCAAACACATCCAAATGGGTCAAACGCACACACATACAAAAACGGGTTTACTATGTGTTTCAGCCCTAAATCAGTTGAAAACAACTAAAATAGGGGTCCTAGAACTCACACAGACGACACCAAGAAGAAGAACTTCGCTTAGACCCGCTACACGACGATTTTGGCACCCTTGAACCCACTCGAACCAACCCCTTCTCTTCTCTTCTCCCTTTTCTCTTCTCTTTCTCTCTATAGCTGAAATGTGAGTGTGGGGAGAGGGTAAGGGCTGCCCTCTCCCTTCAAATATCTCCATTTACCCAACTTTCTTGCGTTGGCGAGTTTGGTCCCCCGACATTGGACTTTATTTCTTTTTTTCTTCTTTCATCTGCTTCAAGGAAAATATCCGGGTGTTACAAGTCCACCCCCCTTATATAGGTTTTGTCCTCGAAACCTGTTATTCCTTAAACAAACATGGGTAATGATGTCTCATTTCTTCTTCGGTCTCCCACGTTGACTCGGATCCCTTCCTGTGCTTACACTGTACACGCACAAGAGGAACCACTTTATTTCTCAGCCTCTTCTCTTTTCAATCGATGATTGCCACTGGTTGCTCCACGTAATGAGTCGTTCGTCTACTTCGATATCCTCTAGTGGAACAATCATATCTTCATCTGCTAAACACTTCCTTAGATGAGATACGTGGAATGTCGGGTGAATTCTACTTAACTCATCTGGTAACTCCAATCTATAGGCCACCTCTCCTACTCGAGCGATGATTCGGAAAGGGCCTATGTATCTCGAGCTCAACTTGCCCCGCTTTCAGAAGCGAATGATACCCTTCCAAGGTGAGACCTTCAACATAACCCGGTCACCCACCTGGAACTCAATCGGCATGCGTCGTTTATCAGCATACGACTTCTGTCTATCTTTGGCTGCCTTCATGAAGGCTTTGATCCTTTCAAGCTTTTCAGTCACAGCCTCGATCATGTCGACGCTCCCTAACTCTTTATGACCAATATCACCCTAACAAACGGGTGTTCTGCATCTCCTACCGTATAGCATCTCATAAGGTGGCATACCAATGTTGGCATGACAACTGTCATTGTATGAGAATTCAGCTAGCGGTAAGTGGTCGTCCCAACTTCCCCCAAAATCAATCACACATGCCCGAAGCATGTCCTCAAATGGTTGAATGGTCCTTTTTGACTGACCATCAGTCTGGGGATGATAAGCCGTGCTAATATGTAACCTCGTCCCCATGGCGTCATGGAATTTCTTCTAGAATTTGGATGTAAACCGGGGGTCACGATCAGACACAGTAGACACTGGCACACCATGACGAGTCATAATCTCCTTAATGAAAAGATCCGCCAACCTCTCGGATGAATATGCCTCGCGAATCGGTAGGAAGTGAGCACTCTTCGTCAAGCGGTCAACAATCACCCATATAGCATCATACCCTTTCGGAGTACGCGGTAGCTTTGTAATGAAATCCATGGTGATGCGCTCCCACTTCCATTCCGGTATATCCAAAGGTTGGAGCTTCTCATACGGCTTTTGATGCTCGGCCTTCACTGGCAAGCAAGTAAGGCACTTACTCACATACTCTACCACGTCACGCTTCATACCCGGCCACCAATAATCTTTCTTCATGTCTTGGTATATCTTTGTAGCACCGGGATTAATAGAGTATCGAGTCTTGTGAGCTTCATCCATAATCTTCACCCGTAGATCCCCAAGGCGAGGAATCCACATCCGCCCGAATCGGGTTTTAATACCAAGTGTGTTTTCACCCAATTCCGCAACCAGGCCTCTCATTCTTTTGGAGTTAAGATGATCTTATTTCAACGCCTCCTCTTGAAACTCCTTGACTTGCTTCATCACGTCAGAGTTCATAATCAGCTGGTACGCCTTCACCCGAATCGGCTCGGGTCTTTCCTTTTGGCTAAGGGCATCCACCACCACGTTGGCTTTGCCCGGATGATAATGGATCTCACAATCATAATCTTTATGAGCTCCAACCACCTCCTCTACCTCATGTTCAAGTCTTTCTGCTCGAAGAAATACTTTAAGCTCTTGTGGTCAGTGAAAATGGTGCACTTCGTCCCGTAAAGATAGTGCCTCCAAATCTTTAGTGCAAAGACCACGGCTGCTAGCTCCAAGTCATGAGTAGGATAGTTAACCTCATGAACCTTCAACTGTCGGGATGCATAGGCTATAACCTTCCCTCTCTGCATTAACACGCATCCCAATCCCGAGTAGGAAGCATCAGAATAAACCACAAGATCTTCACTTCCATCGGGTAATGACAATGCAGGAGCTTGGGTCAACCTCGCCTTCAATTCCTCAAATGCCTTCTCCTGAGCTTGACCCCACACAAACTTTACATCTTTCCGGGTCAACTTGGTTAGTGGAGAAGCGATCTAGGAAAAGTCTTGGATGAATCTTTTGTAGTAGTCCGCCAAACCCAAGAAACTACGGATCTCGGATGGCGTCTTTGGAGACTTCTATTGCATCACTGCTTCCACCTTTGTCGGATCTACCATAATCCACTCCAGATTCACCACGTGACCTAAGAATTGAACCTCGCGCAACCAAAACACGCATTTGGAGAACTTGGCATACAACTTCTCCCTTCTCAACGTCTCCAACACCTCTTGAATGTGACCGGCATGCTCTATCTCGCTCCTCAAATAAATCAGGATATCATCAACAAACACAATCACTGACTTATCCAGCATCGGCCGACACACTCGTTTCATCAAGTCCATAAAAGCAGCTGGCGCGTTGGTCAAACCAAAAGACATAACGAGAAACTCGTAATGACCATAACGTGTGCGAAAAGTTGTTTTAGGAATATCCTGCTCCTTCACCTTTAGCTGATGGTAGCCAGATCGAAGATCTATCCGTGCAAACCAACTGGCACCTTGAAGCTGATCAAACAAATCATCAATCCTCGGTAAGGGGTACCGTTTCTTCACCGTCAACTTGTTCAGCTCACGGTAGTCTATACACATCCTCATGCTACCGTCTTTCTTCTTTACGAATAAGACCGGAGCACCCCAAGGAGAGATACTCGGTCTAATAAATCCCTTATCGAGCAGCTCTTGCAATTGCTCCATCAACTCTTTCATCTCAGTCGGAGCCAGACGATACGGTGCCTAGGCTACAGGTTGGGCACCTGGTATCAGATCAATCTGAAACTCAATCTCTCGGTCAGGTGGCACTCTTGATAAGTCTTCTGGAAACACGTCTGGAAAGTCACAAACAACCGGAACATCGGATAGTTGTGGTGTTGGCGTTTCCACATCCTTTACATAACATAAGTAGGCGCTACATCCACGCCTCATACACTTTCCCGTCACAGCCATTGAGATTACTTTCGGGATCGTCGTGACCCGATCCCCATAAACAGTTACCGAACTCCCGTCAGGCGCTATCAAACGAATCATCTTCTTGCGACACACTATATTCGCCTCAAAGTCCGCCAACCAATCCATCCCAAGAACCAAATCGAAACCACATAGGATCATCACAAACGGTCGAACAGGAAACTTATGGCCTTCTAATTCCACATCACACTTCTCTATCATCTCAGAAATCTTGGTAGACTTACCTATGGTAGTTTCTACATCAAAGGGCGCATCAACACGTCTACTACTAACAGGCAGTTTAGCACAGAAAGCAACAGAAACAAAACTTTTACTGGCACCCGAATCAAATAACACAAAAGCTAAAGTTTGGTTCACTAGAAACGTACCGGACACAACATCACGGTCCGTCCTAGCCTCCTCTTTTGTCATAGTGAATGCCCTGGCGCTCGCCCTCGGTTTTTCACTCCCAGTTTTCTTCATTCCGGAACCCTCAGCCCTAGGCTTCTTACAATCCTTACTTACGTGGCCCTCCACGCCACAGTTAAAGCATCGGACTGCATGACTGTCCCTAACTATATGCCCCGCCTTCCCACATCTGAAGCACACGTTCGACCCCAGCCTACATTCCCCACTATGCTCTCTCCCACACCTACCACACTTCTTCATATTCGCACCCGATGTGACCACAAGGCGGTCATCCACTCGTGCCTTCTTGTTACCCATCGAGGCATCACCCCGACAGAACCTCTTCCCTTTCCAGTTTCGATCACCACCACCCGTGCTATTACCTTCAGCCACCACCACTATAGCCCTCTCATCATACAACCTCCCCGCCAAGTCCACAACCGACCTAAACGTGCTCGGTCGGGCAGCGATCATGTGCCTGCGAATATCCGCTGGCAAACCCTGAATGTATCTCTTAATCTTCCGTGACAGAGGCGTCACCTGATCCGGCACCAGACGTGCCATCTCATTGAACTTTGTGGTGTACTGTTCGTGTGTCATGGTTCCCGGCTCTAGTTGCAGAAACTCCCTCTCAACCTTGCCTATTTCTCGGTTTGGACAAAACTCCTCTATCACCAACTTTTTCAGCTCCGACCATCTCATCCTCCCAATAGCCCTGCTACCCTCGGCTTGGACTATATTGTCCCACCAGCATAGAGCTGAGTCTACAAAAGAGTGGGCAGCAAACTTTATTTTCTGATCCTCCCGGCACTCACTGATGTTCAAAACAGCTTCCATTTCTCTCACCCACTGGTGAGCAGCAGCAGCAGTGTCGTTACCATCAAAAGTAGGGGGCTTGCATCGTTGAAACGCCCCATAGTTACAGCCTCGTGCCGCCTCCAGCGCAGGCTCCTCTTCTTCCTCTTCTTCATCATCAGAAAGAACCGTTTCAGGCTCCGGTTGCTCCCGTCCTCCCGAGGACCTGTTCCTCTCTTTCCGTTCTCCTTCCCGTACAGCCTTGATTACTTCAGTCACCACAGACAGTAAGATCGTCTGCATGACTTGATGAACCTCCTCCACTACAGCCTCCTTTACCGAGGCTTTCAGATTGGCGATCTCATCTACACCCTCTAGATGAGGGGTCTCGGGTTCTTCAGGAACCACCTTTTCAACTCTAGGCCTGCCTCTTTTGGGCCGCGATGCAGCACCAAGCCCACCATGCGAGGCTTTAGATGATCTACCACCGGCCATCCTCTATCACACACTGAAAGATTCAAACACTAACACGGTCATTCAAGGGAACAGCTCAGTTTATGTCAAGTATAGTAAGTCTCTAACTACAGTGGCCAGTTGTGATTAGCCACTTACTTTACTCTTCATACCCCAAGCATTACCTGTCCTGACTAGATCAGTATCTAAATCTACCAGCAACACATAAATCATATAACATGCGCACATAATACCAGTTAACATTAAGAAAATACCTAATGGCACGTAGCTACTCGATTGGCATCCCATCCTATTTTCGTCCCATTCTCAGTTTAAGTTAAGGTTTATTTTGAAAATTTACCCATTTCACTTAAACTTTGGCTCTGATACCAACTTGTAAGGCCCCGTTCCCGAGACGCTTACAGCTGGCCATTCATTGCTCTTAAAACATATAATTTCATTAACTTTAATAAACATTGTAGCGGAATCAGTGGAATAACTTTTCACTTCAATATAAATGCTTTTGCAAGTTAATACAACATTCATTACAAAACATCGTTCGTTCATATTACAGTGCAAAAACATTATACAAAACAATGCCATCCAAAAAGAGTAGAGTAGCCGCCCCGTGCCATCCTCAGCAGCCTTACCTGCCAACTGGAAACACATAAAAAGTCAGCGTTGCTGAGTGAGTTCTAGTTTTATAAGTAAAATACTTTACTTTCATTAAAATTGTTTCTTTACTTTCACGCAATCATACATCATATGTACACATAGATAATATCATTATTATCTTCATCATTCGTTCATTAACTATCATTCATTCGACTTACATCAATTGTTATCTTTTACTTCTATCTAGATCCTGTCAAACTTTACCCTCTTCATGGCACGCAGCCATGATTATTGAGGTCGAGTGACAAGGATCCCGTTTCGTACAGTGTTATTATAATTCATCCATTCATTACTTTCATTCGTTCATTCTTTAACTTTCGTTCATTCATCGTACTTTCTTGTCATAACTACTCTTTTCTCATTACCTCTTTTCTTTCCATCACCCATAAACCTTACCCTTCTGTTTCGTGGTACTGGACCTAGGCCTATCATAGACCTTCTATAACGGTGCACCGCACCTCTTGTCCATAGTACCTAAGGTAAAGTTTTGGTGTACCATTTCCATATGCAATACCCTTCTGTTTCGTGGTACTGGACCTAGGCCTATCATAGACCTTCTATAACGGTGCACCGCACCTCCCGGCCACAGTACCTAGGATATGCAGCAATGGTTCTACACAAATGGTCAATCACAGTGTCAAGCTTTACCCTCTTCGTGGCACACAGCCACGATTACTGAGGTCGAAAGACAAGGATTCCATTTCGAGTCTGTTGCGACAACAAGGTCGCTCACCTCATATATTTGCTTGCAAGCCTTTCTTACTCTCTCACTACAAGAAGACAGGTCTTTAGGGGCGACAAAAGTCGCCGCTAAAGACCAAAAATGTCGCCGGTATTGCCTTTAGCGGCGACACGTCGCCGCTAAAAAGTCGCCGGTAATAAATCGTCGCTAATGGTCAAACTTTCGCCGCTAATGTGTCGCCGCTAAAAAAGTCGCCGCTAATGCTCCATTGTCGCCGCTATTCAGTCGCCGCTAATGCCCTCAAAAATGACGAAAAACCTGTCGCCCCTAATGCCCTAAAGTCGCCGCTAATGCCTCTGTGCAGGTTTTACAGCTTTTTGCTGCATTTTTCAGTTTTTCCATATTTTCCAATACAAATTTTTACATAACCTGCAATATTACATAACAACCTGCAATACATAACAACCTGCATACATTCATACAGTACAGTCAACATCCATCATTCAATTCGTTAAAAACTAAACCAAGTCGCCGCTAATCAACATCCATTCATACGTACATTACAATATTACATTCTAAATTAAGTCAACATCCATCAATTAAGCTTCATCATTTCCATCATCTTCATCGTCTTCACCGTCCTCATCACTAACTTGTTTATGTTGCCCGTAATTTTGAAGTTGTTCTCTAAAATATGGGTCTTGAAACAAAGCATCAATTTGTTCCTACAATAAAAATCATGTTTAAGGTCAAACTAATAACATTTACCCGTGTAATAACATTTACCAAACTAATAACATATATATTAATGTCTATTTTGTCTCATTTTATATTTTAAGATCAAACGGGTTGGTGCAATAAGTTATTCAACTAAACCATTAAAACCTTACTAAAAGTTATTCAACTTAACCATTAAAACCTTTCTTATTGGTAACAAGCAGAGGATATTTTGATTATTATGTATACATAAACTAATTCAATAAATAATTGTAAAGCAGGACTTGGGTATCTTTTGGTTTACATTTTGCTCACCATGACAGTTTATCTAGTTTAACATTTACTTATGCCTGTTTGTGTTTCAGATGCATTTGTCCCTTGAGAAGTTATTAATGTTGCCAGAAAACACAAGTATATACTGCGGGCATGAATATACATTGGTAAGTTGAGTTCCTTTTAATCATGTGCACCATCCCCTCATCCTTTGGTTTACAATCAAGCTTGGAAGTTTAATAGTGGGCATGCTATTGGCAGAGTAATTCAAAGTTTGCACTATCTATTGAGCCTGGGAATGAAGAACTACAGTCATCAAACGGGTCAAACGGGTCAAACGGGTCAAACGGGTCAAACTATTATTAATCTTAATCGTTATCTATATAAATAACCTACTACAATCATCAAACGGGTCAAACGGGTCAAACTAATAACATTTACCCGTGTAATAACATTTACCAAACTAATAACATATATATTAATGTCTATTTTGTCTCATTTTATATTTTAAGATCAAACGGGTTGGTGTAATAAGTTATTCAACTAAACCATTAAAACCTTACTAAAAGTTATTCAACTTAACCATTAAAACCTTTCTTATTGGTAACAAGCAGAGGATATTTTGATTATTATGTATACATAAACTAATTCAATAAATAATTGTAAAGCAGGACTTGGGTATCTTTTGGTTTACATTTTGCTCACCATGACAGTTTATCTAGTTTAACATTTACTTATGCCTGTTTGTGTTTCAGATGCATTTGTCCCTTGAGAAGTTATTAATGTTGCCAGAAAACACAAGTATATACTGCGGGCATGAATATACATTGGTAAGTTGAGTTCCTTTTAATCATGTGCACCATCCCCTCATCCTTTGGTTTACAATCAAGCTTGGAAGTTTAATAGTGGGCATGCTATTGGCAGAGTAATTCAAAGTTTGCACTATCTATTGAGCCTGGGAATGAAGAACTACAGTCATCAAACGGGTCAAACGGGTCAAACGGGTCAAACGGGTCAAACTATTATTAATCTTAATCGTTATCTATATAAATAACCTACTACAATCATCAAACGGGTCAAACGGGTCAAACTAATAACATTTACCAAACTAATAACATATATATAAATTTAAGATCATTATAAAGAAATGTTATTGTTACCCGTGTGAATGCGACCGTTGGCTGCGGTTGAGACTTATCATGGGTAACCGGGGCTTTTGAAGAAGGTTTGAACCCAATCCCTCGGATCCATCCGCGCCTACTACCGAGTACGTTTTCAAACGCATTCACTTGATTATCTCCTTCAGTTTGGGCAGCCAACTCATCCTCTAATCGCCGCTGTAGTTTACAAAAGGTGAATTATATATGCAAGTAACAAAAAATTAAATTTAAATAGTTACTAACAATTGTTTCAGTTGCTGCGCTATCAATCGTTCCATCTTTAGCTGTATGAGCATCAATGAACGTCTGTAGGTGACTTTGAGCCTGTTTAACATTAAATATTATTTTTATTACAACTAGTACGTATAAGATATATATATATATATAATAATATATAAACCAAACATTACTTTTTTATAAGTTGTGCTGCTATAAGACGATGTCCCCCCTCGGTTTGGGTATTTTTGAAGTTGACGATTTGCTTGGTTAACGAGTGACTGTTTTTGATGCTTCTCTGACATGAAATGTCTAATGGCACTCTCCCAATTAGCTGGAGTCATCCCTTCAGGAACATTGGCTAGAGCTCTCTCGACATCCCCTCCAAACTCTCGAAAACGCCTTTTTGCATCTGCCTTGCGATCTCTGTATCGCTTCATGTATATTGAATAAATTCCCAACTTTAACTTAGATCGATCAACGTCCCGATCAATCTGCTCTAGATCGAATGATTTCTAAAAAAAATAAACAAAAAAAGTTAGTCAAGTAAAAAACAAAGATCTCGACATAAAATAAACTTAAATAAATCATATACCGCGAGGTGCTCGTATAATGCATTTTGTTGAGCTTCTGAAACCTCTCTCCAACTACCTTTATCAAATGCGATGTTCCGCCACATGTATAACCCCACTTCCCGGCTAAACAAATCTTTCTTGTGTCCAACCGGGGTAAAAGTCGCTTGCCTGTCAAATTGCAAACTTAAACGCCCTCCTTCCAAGACCTCAGATTCTAGGCGATAGTTTTTTGCAATTCCACGAGTTTTCCTACGAGGTGGTGCTGCAAAATCAATCAAAAATTATCATTCACAATAAATAATTATCTGTCACAGGATTTATAAATAGTTTATACTAAGACTTACAACCCTCCTCGTAGTGTCCATGCCCAGATCCAAAGCCGCCAGGTGGTGGGGGGTCCTGTCCAGAACCATCTCCTCCATGGCCCATCACATCGGCCATCATGTACTGAAATGTTATAAGATATGGAAGTCAAAAATATAATGTGAATACAGTTTTACAACCTACTTTAAAATATAAATACAAATACAATATGAATACAGTTTTCCAACCTACTTTTAATCAGACCCCTCAGATATCTCTCCCTCAGATACTTCAGTATCACTCTCAAACCCCTCAGTGTAATAATCCGATTCGTCCTCGGACACTTCATCATGCTTGCCCTTAGACAATTCATCGGTCTCATCCTCGGACACTTCAGCGGGCTCACCCTGGGAAGCAGAACTGCTTGGCAAGTATTGCCTAAAGTCAATGAACAATCTTATACCAGAGGAAGAGTTGTTATGGACAACGTCAAGATCTTCGGGTAAGTCATGGTCAACATTTTGAACATTCTCGTCAACTGTTTGTACATTCTCGTTCAACGGTAGATCCCATATTTTTCGATGATTAACTTGCTCGACGACCCATTTGTTGTTATTGTTTTGGTTTCCTCGAGAAGGTTCTTGGATGTAGAACACTTGTTTGGCCTGCGAAGCAAATATGAGTTGATCTTCTTTGTCCCATTCTTGATCAGTGTTGATACTTGTGATATTATTTTCAAATCTAACACCCCTTCGAGTATCGTACCACTTGCACCGAAATAGGACAGTTGAATAACCATTTGGATAATGCATCTCAATAATCTCTTCTAATTGACCATAATACTTCTCACCATTTTCTCCTTCCACTAACACACCAGAGTTTTGTGTTGTACGCCGTGCATCACGGTCAAGTACCATAAACCTAACACCGTTTACTATACACGCGGTGTAAGTAAAGACATTTATACTCGCACCCATGGAAATAGAATACAACTCTGAGTGAAATTCTGGAGAATTTTGTTTTTTCATCGAATAGACCTAATATAGTTAGAAATATATAGTTATACACATGTTATATAGATATGTATAACTAACTGACAACTATATATGTATTACCTTCTCAAGAAACCACATAGGAAAATTAGTTTGAACATCATCATGGGGCTTTTCAGATTTGAATTCACTACATTGATAATAAAAATATACAAGTAAGGAAAAAATAAATACTTAACAAATATATTATGAAAAGTTAATGATAGTAACACTTACTTCATGTAGTTCCTAATTTCTTCGATGCTATCGAGGACAAACCATTCCAATTTTAATTTTTCGCTTACAGAAAGATGTTTGATCTTCAAGGCACTAGCCGGACGACAAAGAGACTCAAACACCCACAACTTTCTTTTTTCGACAACAACATCCTCGTTTCTGTCGGGGCGATTGAACTGAGTTTCAACATCTCGAAGGTACCTCGAACAAAATGATAGAGCTTCTTCCGCAATATAGCCTTCGGCTATACAACCTTCTGGCTTTGCCTTGTTTCTTACATAATTTTTAAGTTTTTTCATATATCTTTCAAATGGATACATCCATCTCATACACACTGGACCTCCAAGAATTGCTTCATCAGGTAAGTGCAAAACCAAATGAACCATGATGTCAAAAAAAGCAGGAGGATATATCAACTCTAACTGACATAAGATTGTCAGAATGGCAAGTTTTGCTTTCTTCATATCTTCAACCAATAATGTTCTAGAACAAAGTTGCTTAAAAAACATACAAAGATCGATTATTGGTGTATATACATCCCTTGCCAAAAATCCTCTAACCCCAATTGGCATCAAACGTTGCATTAGAATATGACAGTCATGAGATTTCAACCCAGTAATGTTTGTATAATTATCTGTCACTCTCTTGCTAATATTAGATCCGAACCCATCTGGCAATTTAACATTTTTAATAAACTCACAGAAAAGCTTTCGATCATTGACTTGGAATGAGTATTTTGGGTGCGGCTTACATAACTTGCCATTAGCATTTTTTTTCAACCACAACGTCTTTCGAATGTTTAGCTTTTCCAAGTCAACACGTGCGTTTGACGTGTCTTTTGTTTTATCATTCATTAAAAGAGTACCGAGCAAACTATCGCACACATTTCGCTCAATATGCATCACATCTAAATTGTGCTTAAGCTGCAAAGAAGACCAATACTCAAGTTCAAAAAATATGCTTCGTTTAGACCAGTTTAACTCAAACTCCTCTCGCTTTCTCATAACACCTCCAAAACTAGGATGCTTGCCCGGTAGACGAGGGAGTAAACGATCGAGTTGAGCCTGTACATCAGCATCACTAAATTGTTTAGGAGGTGCTCTTGTATCTGGTTGTCCATTAAATTCCAAATTTGTTCTCCATGGATGGTTAGCATCTAAGAACCGACGATGACCAACATATACAACTTTATTTGTTACGCGTGTTGAAGGAGTGTCTTCGTTGCAAGTCGGGCATGCTTTGTATCCCTGTCCGCTCCAACCTGATAGACTACTACGGGCTGGAAAGTCGTTTATAGTCCATAACAACACCGCCTTCATCGTGAAGAATGTGTTTGTTGCCGCGTCTTTAGTACGTATGCCTGTATGCCATAATTCGTTAAGCTCATCCACCAACGGTCTAAGAAAAAGTCCATATCCTTCCCAGGTGATTTAGGGCCAGGAATCAATAAAGTTAACATGAATGAGGACTCTTTCATGCATAACCATGGAGGCAAATTGTATGTGGTGAGTACAACCGGCCACGTGCTATGAGCTGAACTCATGTTACCAAATGGATTAAAACCATCAGCTGCAAGCCCTAGGCGAACATTTCGGGGTTCCTTCGCGAAGTTAAAGTATTTTTTATCAAATTCTTTCCATGAAGATCCATCAACAGGATGACGCATCGTACCTTCTTCTGATCGTCCAGTACTGTGCCATATCATATCCTTTGCCGTGTGCCTTGAACAATACAAACGTCGTAGGCGGGGGGTCAAAGGAAAGTATCGTAACACCTTGTGAGCTACTTTCTTACCCTTTGTGTTTGTATCAACCCATCGACTCTCCTTACAAACGGGACAATTCTGTAACAACTTGTGGTCGTTCCAGAAGAGAGCACAATCATTTTTGCACACGTGTATCGACTCATACCCTAAACCAATCTTTTTTAGTGTCTTTTTGACAACATAATGCGAAGGGGGATCTTGTTGCCTTCTGGATGTGAAGATTGCAACAACTTAAGGAGCTCATCAAATGAACTATTAGTCCATTTGTTTTTCACCTTGATATGCATAAGTTTTGCTAAAAAGTCAAGGGAAGAAAACTTAGTACAACCGGGATATAATTCTGATTGGACTTCATGTAACAAGTTTTCAAAATCATCAGTGACACCTTCACTCTCTGTACAAGGGTTCTCTTTGTTAAGGTTGGTATTCACTTCCATAAGATCTTCAATAACGCCAGCCATATCATTAGTACACGTAACATCATCTTGTACTACAACTTGAGAAATTGAGGGTTCATGATGATAAATCCAGTCCGAATAACTACGCTGGAAACCCCACGCGTACAAATGATACTTCACTTTTACCAAAGATAGCATGACCGAATTCCGACATTTAGTACACGGACAAAAAACATAACCTCTATTGTCGACAAGACTCTTGCACATCTCAAGAAAAGAGCTGAGTCCATTATTATACTCCTCTGAGCTTCGATTTGGATTGTTAAGCCAACTTTTATCGACAACCATGATGCAACTGAAATATAATATAGAGAATTTACAAGGGTAGGCTGTACACTTTTATCGACAACCATGATGCATATGTACATACATGCTACATGCTACATACAAACATACATACATACATACTCAAGCACACATACAAACACAAACATGTATGTGCATATATACATACATGCTACCAAACTACATGAATATTAAGCAAATACACCAAAAAATACCACCTCTGTATATTCTTTAATGCACTTGGATCATGCCATGAAATATAAAATTAAAAAGATATAGTGTATCACAAAAACCTAAAACTTGGCATCCAAACACAAATGCACAAAAGTAACAAACACACCATTCTTTAATAGGTTACTAATAAACTTATGTTATTTTTCACAAATTGCTTTCATATTTCCTACCAATTGCTATACAGTGTATATAGTAGATTACTATGAAGCGGCTAATGTCAAGGAACATGTAGTAATTAAACACGCATATATGTATGCATTGTCTTGTAATGTAATGTATTAATTAAGAAAGTAAAAAAAATCATATTCTATTACCACTACAAGAAATAAGGGCTATGGTGAGTCATCATTGGTGACGACACCATGTCGTCGTCATAAACAACATCAAGTCGTCGCCATAGACCTGGAACTAGTCACGATAGGTTTTTTTTTAGTGTACCTTCTCTTCCTTTAGATCAGAGGAGTTCTAAAGTAATGTGGAATATCTACGGGGACATGGTATCAAAGCATTCAAACGCTCTCTAGTTAATAATCCTTTTAATTTTTCTATTTTACAAATTACCTTGAATTAAAAAAACAAAAAGAAAACAAAATGGAGCAATGATCAACAGTTAAGAGTCAAACACCAATCATAAGTTAAAAAACGTGAAGAAACAAAACAAATGCAACAAAAATCTACAATGTAACACAACCATAGTAGAAAAAAAAGACCGTACCATATAAGAATTCAATAAAACATAAATGAAGAAGAATGAAAATTAAAGAAGTAAAAGATTAAGAAAAGAAAAGAAGAACAAATATGTCCATTATAAATTGTTAACAAAAGATCAATCACATTTTTAGTTCCATTTAAAAAACCATAGTGTTTTTTCTTACACTTATTTTGTTTCAAACTAAACATCATATTAATTAACCGATGTTTAGCTAGAGTGGCCAAAATATCAAACAAGTATATGACTTATTAGTTTTAATGCACATGGTACCATCAAAATACGTAATCTTAATCAATATTTATGGCAAAGTAAGAGGATTAGGGATCTACAACGGTATAACATAAAGGTTGCCATTTTTGTCACAACTTACAAAAGAGCTTCTACGTTAATTTACTACATTTGCTACAATGTTGCAATCGTGTTACTTTTTTTAAGTAGATTAATATATATGAGTTGATATACCATCTATATGACTTTTAAATTTTGCAACAATATAATTATGTATCTTTGTAATATAGAGGTTTATTATTGTTTAACATAGAGGTGAAATCACTAATGCAACTCATGTATACCAAAGAAATAGGCAACAATTTACAAAGAAGTTTAAATCCAAGAAATAGACAACAATTTACAAAGAAGTTTAAACACACCAATTGCTAAAAAATAAATAAAATGATATAATCCAGCCAAAATTGAGACAAATAAACAAAATATAAGAAAATAAAACCAAAAAATTACCTTCAAAAACAGATCTAGCGGCGACAGAAGTAGCAACAGCGGCGACGATCGCCAGGCAGCAGCTGAAGGGGGCCGGTGAAGGGTGGTCAGCGATGGATAGCAGCAGATCGACCGAGAGCAAGGTGCAAATTGTCGACGGGAGCAGATCGACCGAGAGCAGATCGGCGGGTATCAGATCGGAGAGCAGGCCGGGAGGAAATGTCGACGCCGGCGAGGTCGGCGTGGTCGGCCGGCGAGTGGTGGCGGGTCGGCGACGAAGGTGCAGGCGGTTGGAGGTGAAAATCGTGGAGCCAAGGTGCAAATCGTCGGTACGGTCGATGGAGAGGGGGCCGACGTGGAGCAAATGCGACGCCGGAGAGGTCGGGGAGGTCGGCCGGCGAGTGGCGGTGGGGGGTCGGCGACGAAGGTGCAGCGAATTGGGGGGTCGGCGACGAGGGAGACAATGAAATGGCGCCCTTATTGCCGCGATCCGCTATTAGGTGAAAAAGGCATTAGCGGCGACGCGTCGCCGCTAAAGGCGTCGCCGCTAATGCTTTTTGTACGGTTTAATTGTAGCCATCAGATCTGCAGTTGATCGACGGCCACAATTTTTTTGAGAAGGGTCGCCGCTAAAAGTGGGTGTCGCCACTAAAAGTGGCGCCACTAATAAACAAGTTTCTTGTAGTGTCTTTCTTTATTAATGCATGCATTCATTCATCATGTTCCTCTTTCATTATCTTTCACTTTACGTTACATAATACTTTCGTTTCATTCTTTAACATAACACGTAAAGTCACGGGAAAGATAAACATATACTATAATAAGGAACATCGACATACATAGTAGCATCATCATACAGGGCATCATCATACATACGTAACATACATCATGCATAAACATGCAACATCATCATGCCCAATATATCCTCAAGGACCTCAACAATCATCTTACTTGAACTTACGGGAACTTTCATGTCAAAACTTACATCCGCACTTTTCCTCGGAAGTCAGAGACTATTCTACGCTTTCCCTCAGGTACACCAGCCCAATTTGGGTGTATGGGCACCCTTCAGTCGTATGGCCTCCATGCGACTGAACATCATGCGAATAGACCAATACTGATGAACACCAATGCGGATGAATACCCAATCGTGCGAATGGACCTCTTACGGTTGAACATTATGCTAATGGACCTTATGCGAATGGATCTCATGCGGATGAACTTAATGCGGATGAGTACTTATGCGACTGGCCTCTCAGTCGCATGGCTCTCCATGCGATTGGCCCTCTAGTCGTGCGACTGAGCCTCAATCGTGCGAATGAACTCCAATCGCACTTCAATCGGCCGTATGGCCTCCAGTCGGTCGCCTAGCCCTAGCTGATCCAGAATGCAGTTCATACCGAACCCAATCTGCCATTTTCAACCTCCAAGCTCATCCAAACCCATTCTAAGCCCAAATCATCCATCCTAAACCTTAGGAATGCATACCACAACACCATTCAAGCACACACAAGCCAGGAAACAAACTCTAAACGTATCACACGCAAACACATCCAAATGGGTCAAACATACACACATACAAAAACGGGTTTACTATGTGTTCTAGCTCCAAATCAGTTGAAAACGACTAAAATAGGGGTCCTAGAACTCACACAAACGACACCAAGAAGAAGAGCTTCGCTTAGACCCGCTACACGACGATTTTGGCACCCTTGAACCCACTCGAACCAACCCTTTCTCTTCTCTTCTCCCTTTTCTCTTCTCTTTCTTTCTATAGCTGAAATGTGAGTGTGGGGAGAGGGTAAGGGCTGCCCTCTCCCTTCAAATATCCCCATTTACCCAACTTCCTCGCGTTGGCGAGTTTGGTCCCCCGACTTTGGACTTTATTTCTTTTTTTTCTTCTTTCGTTGGCTTCAAGGAAAATATCCGGGTGTTACAAACAACAGCAGCTAGAAGGTCCATATGTTCTTTAGCAACTTCCACGGTGACATTTCCGAGATTCTCGGTCTTTAACTTGGTAGTATTTGCCTTAGGAACAATGTATTGGGTGCTAGTTGACCCTGACGTTTCGGTTCCTGATGAGCTGCTTTGGGAAGGAGAAAAAGAGTTAGACACAAATGCCGTTTGAAGCGGTGCGCTTGAAGTAGTAGGTGATGGAACTGAGTTGTATAGTGCAGGATTCTGAGCATAGGATCATGTCTTTGACTTGTATATCTGACGCAGCTCCTCCTCCCTTAACTTCAAAATGAAATCATTTATGTCTAAAGTGGCAAGAATTTTTTTGTCTCAAATTAGACACAAATAGATCTCATTTGTCTGGCAGACCATCAGCAAAGCTAGAGACTTTATCTTCCATAGATGTGGTCACGCCATGAGTGTGCAACTCACTCATCAGATGATAGAATCTATCAATGATATCATCCAAGCTCTCTTTTCCAATTGGTGAGAAATTGTTGTATTCCTTTTTAAGAGCATTTGCCTTAAGTGCTTTCAGAGTTGCATTGCCTTCGTATCTCTTTTCCAAGGCCTCCTATAATTTCTTTAACTTCTTGTTCTCAGAAAACTGATGAAATATGTCCTTAGGTATAGACTGAGTCAACAAGGCATATGCTTTCTTTTTAGCATTATGCATAGTCTTCTGGGATTCACTCATTCCTCCTAAAGTTAGCTTTAACCCATTAGCACTGACTGGTACCACATAACCAGTCTCAATAGACGTCCACAGATTGGGGTCAACTCCATTCAGGTAGATTTCAAACCGTTGTTTCCACTGCGGGTATTCATCCAACATTAACTGCTTTGGCGGTTTGTTGTGGTTCCCGATCTCACTTTCCAGAAGTAGAAGATTCTGGATACGTGAGTCCTTTCCAGCAGTGAATGCAGAGAACTGATCTTCCATTGCTTTGAACTTGATGAACTAAGAATAGGACAGATTAACTTACGCAATTGGACAAGACAAATGGTTCAATTGTGCGATTGAAGGATGCAGATGGCTTCAATCGTGCGATTGGATTCAGTCGTGCGAATGAACAGGGCGAATGAGGTCAACCGTATGGAATAACTCAACCGTGCGAATGAACTGTGCGAATGAGTCCAGTCGTGCGATTGAACTATGCGAATGGGATTCAGTCGTGCGATTGAGCTAATCGTGCGACTGAAGCTGCTGCTGTGAGAAAAAGTCGAATTTTTGAACACTTGACTCAAAATTACAAATTTTTACGAACCCTAATCTGCCGTATGGGAAAAGGTCAAAACTTTTAACACAGAGACTCGTCAAAAACAAGTTTTGAAGCGAAAAAGTGTATCTTTTGAATGAAACGTTAGTTTTGACACCAAAACCAATTGAATCCATGCAAAATCACGAGCCTAAGCTCTGATACCACTTGTTAGGACCGTGTACGTACGGAGTACTAACGGATTCTGCGTGAAACCAGATCAAATAGCACGGAATTCAGGCTGCGTGATGAGGGAGTCGTCGATGGTGAAGTAGGAGGGGGTGTCGTCGGTGACGAGGATGGTCTTGGAGGGTAGGAGGGTGGGGAGGCGGGTGTGGACCTTGAAGAGGCGGAGGTCGGAGAAGGTGAGGCGATGGGGAAGGACGTGGTAGGGGATGATGAATGGGTCAAAGGAGTAGGCGCCCGTCGCAGCGCCGGAGAGCTGGGACAGAGCGTCGTTTCCAGGGACAAAGATGGTCGCGGAGGATGGGATGGTGGACGCGGGCATCGATGAGTTTGAAGACGGGTTGAAGAGGATGTTTCCCAGGCCGCGAAGTCTCCGGCGCCGATTAGGGCGTCGATTATGTTCTTCAGTTGTTGTTGCTGCATGTACTCCCGTGCTGCTGCTGGTGGCGGTGGTGAATTGGGTGCATGAGATGTTGATAGAGTCACCGGAGAAGGTGTAGGTGACGTGGATGCGTGTTGGTGGAGATTGGTGGCGGTTGGGAGTGCCACCGTCGTCAAGAGGATGAAGAGAGAAAAGTATTCTGACATGACGTTAGAATTCCGGTTTTTGCCGCCCAATTCTGATCACCATTTCTTCTTTGTATGATTTACGCTAGTATTACATATATATAATTTCTAACTGGTTGGATATTTATGGGCTGAATGTACTGGGTTCGTTTTAAATATGTCTGTAGTTTTTCTAATCTCTTTATTTAATAAATCAGAACACTTGTCATCATTCTAAGTAATCTAATAATTAGTTTTCTCGTTTCCCTCTTCTCTTAATTATAAATGCTATAATAGCTATTTATTAATTAATAACTATACATTATTAAAATTTCAAATATGTTAACTTCAAATTTTCAAATGTGTAATACATAGGTTATTCATTCCATATAATACACAATATTCAAGACATAACTTTTTATATTATAAACCATATAACAGTAAATTTATTCAGCCTGTGTATTACACGTGATTGTAACCTATTTTAGTTAATATATTAAACTAGTATTAAGCCCCCGCGTTGCGGCAGGAGGTGTAAAACTGTGTAAATTATAATCAATTTCACACCACCATCAGCGACGCCAATACCATAAAAACTCGTACTAAAAAATAAATAAAACAGAAAAAAGAAAACCCAACAGGAAGTAGACGTAAAAACGTTGAGTCGCGCACTTGAAACGTAAACATAAAAACAATAACTAAGTTAATCTAAGACCCATGCGTTGTGACAAACCATTAAAACGGGAAAAATATATGTAAAAACGTTAAACCAAAACGCGCATGTTGTGACCAACCGTTAAAATGAAAATTTTGTAAAATATAAAAAACATAGGGTGTCAAAGTTGAAGTAAAAAAATATTGTGGCTAAATGGTAAAAAAATAAAAAGAAAGGTAAAGTATCGAGTTAAAATAAAACAATAAAAGATTTTTAAAAAAAGGAAAAAGAAAAAAAGATGGGTACGCCCTACCCATGAATGTGTACCAAACTTTGGAGTTCAAGTGTTTGTATCCGAACCTGACGAGCTAGAGCTATCGGGACTGGTTACCCTGGACCAAGCCGCCAATCGCAAGTCATACCCCCAGATGCGCGGGAACCGGATTGAATCCGTAAACCCTCACCTCCCATCAAGATCGAACCCGGGATGAAACCTCGAGTCAAACTCTCACCTGCATGCCGTAAAAGTTAAATGGGGAGGGTGGGATTTCAACCTGTCTCTCTTAGTACATCAAGCCAACCCTTTAACCATTCCACCACTTATATCATTGGCAATATCTATGTTTTTATTTAATCTTCATTTCTAATATTATCCTTTAAAATATCTATAATTTATGAACTTGCAGCTTAGATTATTTCAAGCATATATTTGATACTCATAAATATATTATGCTTAATGCTTACTAGGGTGTTTTCATTCGATGGCACTTGGATCATGTATGCAAATTATTATGTATTTCCTTTTCTTTATAAAGCAAAGAATCAAACCAGAAATTCACCATAATAAGGATTTCCTTGCACAGAAATTTCTATATATTCTTAAGTATAAAATTTAAATAGAAGATAAAGGAAAATATTTGGAAATGATTTATTGTTTTCCTTCTCAAGGAGAAAATAAAAGAAAAATATATTTCCTACATAAACAACAATTAAAATATTAAAAACTAAAGTCAAGGAGTACACCAACTAATAAACTTTTATGAAAAAAAAAACTGCATGTATATCTTAACCAAAGAATTCTACAAATTGTTGCACTAACTCCTAACTCTTTTACATCACTGTATCATTGGGTTTAATTTTTTACCTAATTTGAAAACTTGAGAAGGATTTAATATATTATTTATTTTTCTTTTATATCCAATCCAACTCAAGAATATAACAAAATAAGTTAGTATCACGTGTACCACACAGATTGAGAAAATCAAAGAATAAATAGTTAGCAACGAACATTTATTAATTATAAAATCATATTTTGAGATAAGAGATGATTAAAATCATATAAGTAATGACTATAAGTAATAAAACAATGAAATAATTTTCTTTAAGCTTTTGTATTTTAGTTTTTTTATTAAATGTTAAAACATTTGTTTTAAATCAAAATGTTGTAAGAAAATATCATTTTACAAAAAAAAATCTTATTATAACTCAGAATTTTAATTATTATGGTTCATAAAATTTATTTTCTAAAAACATTGCTTTTAAAATAATTTATATTTTTAAAAAAGTTTGATATTTTAGAAAAATTACTTATGTTATACAAAATAATGTTTCTTTAGATATTGCATTTAAAAAAGACATCTTTCTTAATTTATTAAAAAACTGTGTTAATCTAAAAAAGAATTAAATAATATAATTGGTAGTTAGTGTAAATATTTAATAGGAGCGTGAAGCGAGAAAAATAAGTTTAGGATGTCTAAAATTATGACAAGTGACAAATCAAAACCTTTTTTATTATAATATATACATAGATAATAAATTTCATATTTTCTCTCTATAAAAAAGAGTAGATTTCATCAAGAACAGAAAACACAGACACACACACGCATACATCAAAAATTGACGAACAAGTAAACTGACAATTATTTCAATCTAATAATTTTCCCTCATCTTATAAGAATCCCAAAGAAAACGATCTTGAAATTAAACAAAATAGAAGATAGTTTGTTTTAATTTAACTACATATAGTAGTATAGATCAAAACAAAACAACTGCAACAAAAAGAATGAAGAAATCAAGGCATGCGTGTAAGGCCCCGTTCCCGGGCACCTCACAGTTGGTCATTCATCGCAATAATTACATAAAACGTTACATAATACAAATTTAAGCAGCGGAATTAATTTCACAAAAGCCATTCATTTCATTATAAACATTGTTGTTAAACAATACACCATGGTTTAATCATGTTACAAAATAATAGTTCGATTGCATTACAAAACAACAGTATTATCATGTATGAATGGATGTCATCATGCCCCGCCGAGTAGCTTCACCCGCGTGCCATCCTCAGCAACATTTTACCTGCCAACTGAAAAATGCATAAAAGTCAGTGTTGCTGAGTGAGTCCTAGTTTTTATAATAAAACATACTTTACTTTCGTTTAAGAACTATTCTTTACTTTACATGTGAACACACATCAAATGTACACTTAGGTAATATCATTATTATCTTCATCATTCGTTCATTTCGTACTTTTATCATTATCTTTCCAAGTCTTTTGCGACAAAAGGGTCACTCACCTCATTAGCAATCTCAAAGATTGCACTTTATCCGAGTCTTTTGCGACAACTGGGTCACTCACCTCATTAGCAATCTTAATGATTGCACTTATCCGAGTCTTTTGCGACAACAGGGTCGCTCACCTCATTGTCAATCTCGATGATTGACACTGTGTGCATCCTTCGGGGTAGCTAACCCGCATCACAGTTGAGCTAACGACAGCAAGGTTGTGCACCTCTATATATTTGCTTGCAAGACTTTCATTCATTCATTTACGTTCCACTTTTCTTCGTCATTAATCTTTCACTTTATTAATGATAATACTTTCTGTTTTGATCATAAACATACCACGTAAAGTCATACAATAATAATATTAATAACATTAATAATAGGTTAACAATAATGATAATAATAATAATAATAAGGAATCATAAAAACAGTCATGATTATGCTTGGAATTAAGCATTTATTAACCCTAGTCAAACATTGTTGCAAACCCTAATGGCACAAACTCCCATAAAATTCCCGAAATAAATTCTAAGTGTTGGGCGCATGGGCCCTGTTCGGACGCATGGGCCTCTCAGACGCATGAAGTCACTTAGGCGCATGGAAGGTCCAGACGCATGATCACTATTGGAGCGGTTTAACACTTAGGCGTTTGGAAAATTCCAGACGCATGGGCACTATTCAGACGGTTGGACACTTAGGCGTATGGAGAAATCCCAGACGCATGGGCCCTGTTCAGACGGTTTGGCCCTGTTTAGACGTATGGGCTTACTTAGCATCTCATTTGCACTTAAACGACATAAATCAGTCCCAAATTGTCCTAAATCAAATTCCATGCTTAGTACTAACATTCTAAGCATCATAATACATTCATAATGATAATAATCACATCATTTACCCCCAAAACATCCACCCATCCACATACACGCTCACACACACATACGGGTAGAAACATAATCTTATAAAACACATACACATGCATTTTTCAGGCCCAAAATTGTTAAAAACATGTTAAAAAGGGGATTCTAGAACTCACCTTAGTAGCTTTCGAACTTAAACTCTTCTCTTGAACTTCCTCTGACGTTTTCAGCACCTAAAACCCAAACACATACACAACCCGAACATATCATTACATTTATAAGCATACAACCGAGTCTAGAATCGTCTAAAGCATCATAAATTCGAGATTTCTTAACAAAAAATTCGAACTTTCCTTCTTCTTCTACAACCTCCGAGAATTCTCTGTTGTTTCTCTCTCTAAAAATCCGATTGTTGATGTGAATAAGCAACATGGGTGGCCATGTTACTTTATTTACCAACTTTCAAACTTTTATCCTTTTTGACACTTAGTCCTTCAACTTGGGTGTCATAGCTTTTCTTCCTTTTTCCTTTACTTTTATTCTTTTCTTTATATCTGTAAGGCCCCAATCCCAGGCACCTCACAGTTGGTCATTCATTGCATCATAGTTACCTATTAATATTCATTTCATAATATACACAGCGGAATTTCATATAATAAAACCATTCATTTACTTTTAACTATTGTTGTTAAGCAATACAATGTTGTTCATGAGTTACAAAAAGGTTGTTCAATTGCATTACAAAACAACAATAGAATCAAAACATGAATGGATGTCAGCCTTGTCTTGCCGAGTAGCCTCCCCCTCGTGCCATCCTCAGCAATATTTACCTGCCAACTGAAAATGCATAAAAGTCAGCGTTGCTGAGTGAGCTCTAGTTTTTATACGTTATAAGATACTTTCTATACGTTATATATGAAAATACTATTTTCTGTAAAATACAACTCCATACTATGTATGCGATCACGCATTAACTGTATGGACAAATATTGTCCGTTTTCTGTACTGTGTGCCTTGTCTGTAAACTTTTAACTTTATGTTCCACTTTCTGTGTGGACCAGTGAGCAATACCCCAACTATGTGTGCGATGGAAAAACGGGTGATAGGCCATCTATATCCCTCGAAAGGGCCAACTGTATCCCTCGAAAGGGTCAACTATATCCCCGAAAGGGTCAACTGTATCCCCCGAAAGGGCTATGTGTACTGTGTACAAGGCCGACCAATCACCCAGGGCACGCTGCAAAGGTCCTGCCAATCTCAATTGATTGACCCTGTGTGCATAAAAGGGTAGCTAACCCTCATCACAGTTGAGCTAACAACAACACGGTCGTGCACCTCCTATATGCTTGCAAGACATGTTAACATTTTATTAATGTTCCTCTTCTTTTCTTTATTGCTCTTTCACTTTATTATTACGATATACTTTACGTTATGATAATAACATACCACGTAAAGTCGCATACTATAAGTAATAATAATAATAGTAGCAATAACTATAATAAGGAACAATCAATAATAATCATATCATGCATGGGACATCATCATTAATAAGCCTTTAGTCAACATCGGTCAAAACCCTAAGGCACAGACTCCCAGAAAATTTCTGTAAAAATTTCTAAGTGCTGGGCGCTTTGTAACTATTTGGGCGCATGAGCCCTGTTTGGGCGTTTCACCCCTGTGTAGGCGTATCAACTCATACTTAGAATCTTTTCACTCTAGGCGCATGAACTATTCAGGCGCATGGGAACACTTAGTCATTCAGCCTAATTCTAGGCGCATGGCTACTATGTGGGCGTATGAACACTTAGGCGCATGAGGTTACTGTTTGGGCGCATGAACAACCTGTTGGCATGTTTCACTATTTTTATTCCCCAATCATCAAATCCGTCTGTTCTAGGCATGACATGGCTATTCTAAACATGAATAACCTATAAGCACTTCTAAATCAACAAACAACATGCACAATACATACGGGTAAACACACATAAATTCTTTTAAAGCATTATACATGCATTTTCAGCCCCAAACAAGTTTAAAACATGTGAAATCGGGGTCTAGAACTCACCTGTACTCGATGAGTAGCTTCTCAATCAAGCTTTAAAAGAAAGGGTTGCACTACACCACCTGCAGATAAGTTAACACTCAAAGGAGTTAATTTCTGCCTAATTTCGCTGCTAGATTCGCTACATGATCAGCAGTTTCGCTGCTAGATTCGCTGATAGATTCACTGCTAGATTCGCTGATAGATTCTCTCCAAGATTCTCTGCTAGATTCTCTGCTAGATTCTCTGCTAGATTCTCTGGCATCTTTGCTGCCAGTTTCACCCAACTTTCGTTGGATGACAATGTCAGCGAATCTACCAGAGAATCTATAGATTCTCTGGATGAATACATAGGTTCGTTGGATGAATACTTAGGTTCGCTAAACGAGCTGAAAATTACGAACCAACCCATTTTTAACCCAAAACTTCGATCTTTTACACCCAAACCTTGGGTTATCATCCAGGAAGCTATATCTAAGCTTTTTACATGTTTTCTTACATAAAAACGTGAGTTTTTGGGCGATTCTTGCTATTTTCAAAAACCCCAAAACTAGAATCCGGGTTTTCATCAAAAGGAACGATTAAATGATGTTTCTTACCTTGATTCTTGTTTTTTGGAAACCCACGAACACCGATCTTCAATCCCTTGATCAACCGAGCCTCGAATCAACACTTTCTCTCTCTACACACTCTCTCTAGAAACTGAGTGTTGAGTGCAAATGAGAGTTGCTCAGCTGATCCGTCTATATATATATCAGGCGTTACCGGGACCTTAAACTCGTCAAGCTCATGACCCGAAGAGTTAACTCGGTCTAACACCCATAACCATCCTATTTTTATTAAATGGTCTCTTCTAAGCCCATTATTATTATTTAGCTTGCTTAGAAAATTTCCGGGTGTTACAATATCTTTAAAAATAATCGGGTGTTACAAGTCCACCCCCCTTATATAGGTTTCGTCCCCGAAACCTGTTATTCCTCAAACAGATGAGGGTAATGCTGCCTCATCTCTCCTTCAACCTCCCATGTGGACTCGAATCCCTTCATGTGCTTCTACTGTACACGCACAAGGAGAACTAGTTTATTCCTTAACCTCTTCTCCTTACGATCAATGATCGCCACTGGTTGCTCCACGTAATTGAGCCGTTCATCCACTTCGATGTCCTCCAGTGGTACAACCATATCCTTGTTGGGTCACTATAAGGCTGGTGCAACCAAAACTACTTCACATAGTCAATTTTGGTGCTACATTCAAAGGCTTCCGAAGCTAAGTATGAGATCTTCCGAAGTCTGAAGACATCAGCTGAAGACAACAGCTGAAGTCAACAGCTGATGATAACAGCTGAAGTCAACAGCTAAAGACAAATTCTGAAGAAAGAGCTGAAGACAAAGTCTGAAGAACACTTCCGAAGACAAAGTCTGAAGAAAGAGCTTAAGATAAAGTCTGAAGAACACTTCCGAAGACAAAGTCTGAAGAACACTTCCGAAGACAAAGTCTGAAGAAAGAGCTGAAGACAAAGTCTGAAGAACACTTCCGAAGACAAAGTCTGAGGAAAGAACTGAAGACAAAGTCTACTTCCGAAGATAAAGAAGACTACAAGCCTCGGAAGAAGCAGTCCTTCGAAGTATAAGTGGCTTCGGAAGAAGTTATACTTTCGAAGCAATTTAACCTTCGGAAGACATTGCTATGACCAGTAGACATAAGTATGGTCTCTGACAATCCGCTGCAGACCTCTGATACAGCATGGCTTCTTCCCAAAGAGCCATGTTGACCATACTTTATTCTACTGTTTACCTTTTTATGATAGCACATGTTACCAACCTTAGTTGGTGACAAAAGGTAAGTCAGGGACATGTCCTGACTACCAAATCTCAGATAATATATCCGAGATACCTTAACCTATAGTCTTGTAGTATAGGCTTTTTGGTTATAGGTTTCCAGCTGGGATCAAAGTATATCCGGCTGTAGGTAGTATTATATATAGTTCTCATTGTAACTCAATAGATAGGGTGATTGTGCCTTGTAAGAGTCTTGTAATCCTTTGAGTTGAGAATCAATATATAAAGTACCTTGAAAATTTACTTCCTGTGTTTATTATCACTTGATACTTGTTATATTGTGATCAACTCTTCTTAGGACTCTTTCTGACTGTTGTTCAAGGTGAGTTTGAGAGAAAGAAACCACTTGTTGAGTGACCGAAACCGATCCGGCAATTGGTATCAGAGCTTTGGCTCTTGATTGCGTGATCTAACCATCCAAATCAACTTGTTTTTCACTCCTCCCTACAACCCATTCACTCAAATGGCCGCTCTCTCAAAGGCTGATATGGAAACTGGTACCATGACTAAGTCCCCACTGATTACCCCTGAAGATTTTGACACATGGTGCACTAGAATGGAAGGCTTCATCAAGTGTCAAGACTCAAGGATATGGGACTCCATTGTTAATGGTCCTTTCATACCAAGCACTACTTCTGCTACTGGTAATCGCATTATTCCAAAAGATGTTGATGATTACTTAGAAGAAGATAGGAAAAGAATAGAGCTTGATCAAAGGGCTATGACTTCTCTTCAAACGGCTCTTCCAAACTCCATCTACAGAGGCTTCAAGAAGTGCAAGACAGCTAAAGATCTATGGGATGCACTGAAGCTCATGTATGAAGGATCAAAGGAAACTAAAGAGAACAAGAAGGATCTCTTAAAGCAGCAGTTTGAGAACTTCACTTTCAAGGATGGAGAGACCTTGACTCAACAATACTTTAGATATGTTGAGATAGTGGATACTCTGGTGGATATTAGAGTACCTCTTAAGAATAGAGACATAGTTAGGAAGTTCATATCTTCCCTTCCTAAACTATGGACACACTACTGTGTTGTAATCAAGAGAATTTCGGACCTTAAAATTCTTTCTCTCACAGAGTTGTATGGTATCCTAAGTGCATTCCAGATGGAGATGAACATGTAGAACTCCTCTGGAAACTCCAATAACCAACTAAGTTCAGCCCTTCATGTGGTTGAAAGGGAAATCACAGAACCACAACATCAGTTGCTATTCTACCCTGACAACTCACATAGTGGACCTTACATTACTCTACCTGAGACTCCAAAGTCTGAAAAGGTTCAACAAAACTCCTTTCAGGATAGTTGTGCCTTTGTTTCTAGAAGTGGACGCTCTGGTGATTTTCAATATTGCTTTGATGATCTTGAGTGCTTCAGTCTAGATGATGTGGAGTATGTGGACATTGTCCAACAGATGGCACTCTTAACTTACAGAGTGAAGAAGTTCTTCAAGAGAACTGGAAGGCAATTCCCTCAAAACCCTGTCAACAGCAAGTTTGGGTTTGACAAGAGCAAAGCAAAGTGCTATAACTGCAACCAACTTGGTCACTTTGCTAGGGAATGCAAGGCTCCCAAGAACAACCCGGGAACCCCACAGGCCTCCACACATCCCTCAGCTTCAAAGCATAAAGAAAAGTCAACTGAAACAGCTGCAATAGCTCAAGAAGCTGACTGGAGCTTCATGGTACAGGATGTGACTCCCGCTCAAGCACTCATGGCCGGAACAGATGATGATCAGGTATATGAACATCTTTGTACTGCTGCCTGTATTGCTAAAGTTAAACTCTATAAGGATTACAATATGGAAATCAGATCTGATGTTGAGTCTTTAAATCTTAAATCTGATTTTAAAAGAGCTGAATCTGACTATCAAAAGAAAATTGAGGAGTTAGAGAAAACTGTGTCTCTTTTAAAACATGAAAAGACCAACTACACGACTCAAATTAAAGATCTGATATCCAAACTGTCTGAAGTTCAAGCTCAGTTGGTCACTACTGAGGCTCAGGCCAGGAAGCAAGCTATTGCTGAGCAAAACTTCCAAGCTATTCTTGCATCATCCTCTCATTCCAAGATGCTGCAGTCCAAACCTCTTCTTCAACGACCTCTATTGAACCCTAATGCATATCTTTGGTTCAATTATGTCATTATCCTTGGTAGAGCCCAAGACCAGCAAGGCTTGGGCTTCCAAACAAAACTAACCATCTCATCTTATGTGCAGGGACATCCATTCATCAAGAACAACAATGTCTGGATTGTAGATAGTGGATGCTCCAGGCACATGACAGGGAACATATCTCTCCTTCAACAATTCCAGAACTATGATGGAGGGCCTGTCCAATTTGGAGGTGAGGCCGGAGGATATATTTCTGGCAGAGGAAGTATATCCAATGGCAGAATAAACATTGACAAAGTTCACTTTGTCAAATAGTTTGAACACAATCTGTTAAGTGTTTCTCAATTCTGTGATCAAAAGCATCAAATGCTTTTCACAGAACATGAGTGCATTATCCTCAGACCAGGATAACAATTCCTCCGGAATTGGTGCTTCTTAGATCTCCCAGGAAAGGGGATATGTACAAGCTAGATATGAACAATGCTTCTCCTATGGGTGAAGTATCATGCTTTCTTTCCAAAGCTGATAGTGATGAGTCAACACTATGGCATAAACGCATGTGTCATGTGAATTTTAAAACAATGAATAAATTGGCTAAAAATGAAGGGGTTGATCTGCCTAAGACACATATTAAATTGATGTGGCTAATGTGATATGATCCAAGCCAGGTCATACCCAATAACAAGCCAAACAAACACCGATAAATATTTATTCGTTGATAAGATCACACAAATAAATATTAGCACCAATTTAGAAACCGGGTTTTCTAAATCATTGCTTTTGTAAATGAACAAGATTATATAGATAATTTTTTCATGAGGGATTATTTGTTTCATTACTTAAATTAGTTAAACAATGACAAATAATAGTGTATGTGTTAGTGCTATAAAATTAAAATGGTTTAATTTTATAAAAACTAAAGTGCAAGAGTGTATAATTTTATAAAAGTTTAAAATGAGAGGGAAACCAAAGGGGACCAAAATCGGCCGCCCCTTTTGGTCTTGGGAAGCACCTTGTTTTATTCCAAGGGCATGCAAGACTCCCTACACTTGAACACTCTTGCACTTGCACTTCTCTCTCACACACACAAGAGCAAAAATAGTTCTCTCATCTCTCTCTCTATTCTCGGTTTTTTAGAGCTGAAAGAACAAGAGTTTTTCAGCTTTCAAGAAGTGTTCTTGGCTGAAAAAGTCCATCTTGAAGAGGGTTCTATAAGTTGGTGTTGGAAGACCTAGCAAGTGGGTGTTTGTACAAGCTTGGGGTATCATCTCTTGAGGTCTTCTTGCTTGAAGACTCAGCCACAAACTCATCTTTTTCACCTCAACAAAAAGATTTCCAGTAGCTCCAAAGGTTGTATTTTAAAACATCCTATGTTTATTTCATTGTATGTATTTCGTATAATGATCCATGGTTTGGGGTTTGCTTATTAAATGGGTTTAATAATCTTTATATTAACAAGTTTTAAAACTAATAATCCGCTACGTTTTTCATATAAACAAGCTTATATGAACTTTGATAAACTTGTTAAATCCCTACAATGGCATCGAGAGCCACTTATACGAAGGCATACATGTGTAAAACATACTAGTTCATGGTTTTATGGTGTGTGACACCATATGGCCGAGAAAAAGAGGGCTGAAATGGTCACCCCTTTTGAATTTTTAAAGATGTTACTTTATGCATGTAAGAATCTTTAAAAATTTAGATCATAAGATAGTTGTTTGTTTGGACAAAACCTATTAGTTCTTGGTTTATGTTGGCCAAGAATATGGGTTAAAAAAGGGGCTGCCCAAAATCGATAGAGAGGTGAATATCTGGATATGTTGTTTTGGTTATGCATAACAAAGCCTAGACCTTGTGGATTGATTGATTGGTTGTCATGGTATATTCATTTGGCTATGTAATAATTTAATTTTATGTTTCAAGTCTTGTTTTGTAATCTATTTATTCATTTGGTTTGTAATAAATAGATTAGGAGTTTTTGCTTTACTAGAAAAAGTGTATTAGGATACATATTTTGTAAGGATGCTCAAGTTCAAGATTTAAAGAAAAGATGGACAAAGAAGATACTTGAAGATGTGGATTCAAGTGGGAGTCCTTTTGTCAACCTTGTGTCATGTTCTTAACCCTTAGGACAAGAACTTTTGACACACTTGTTTTGGCTAAACAAGTGTGCTCAATTTAGTACGCTTTGTTATGCATATGTGAATGGATGTTTATGCTTGGTTGAATGCTTATATTGATGTTTGTTTTGAATATTTGGATGTGATTAACAAACCGACAATTAAAACAAGTTATAACAAGAAATTGGTTCTCAAATCATTAAACACAAATAAAATGGGTTTATAAAAGGGATTAATGATTTGCAAAAGTAAAATGGGTTTTATTTAAAAGAACCAATAGGGTACAATATGGTTAAATGCATACAATCATATGGTACATAGAGCTTACTAAACTAGAATTATGAAAATGTAAATCCCTTTTGAAAACAAGTTTAACACCATCCTTTTACCAACACTTAGGTTACTTGCAAACTCTTAGTGGGATAAAGGTCACCTAACCACTTTGAGGGAACTTGTAACTTGAGGTGAGAATACCATGTTTGTGGGATAAAGGTCACATAACCACTTACATAGTAAACTCACACGTGTGTGTAAGTAGGACGACTTGGTTTGTAAAATATATTGAATGGATCACCTAAAATATGTTTTACAAAGGTGTTGATGGGATAAACATGCCGTTATAAACATAAGATGTTCAAACGATCCCATACCACTAGAAGTTGCAATAGGTTGCAATTGTCATTTATGACTACCTTGTTAATTTAAATAATGGGATAAAGATCACCTAACCAATATTTAAATATAACGTTGGATTCTAAAATTTTATTTATTAATTGTCTATGAGACATAAAAGGGTATTAATAAATGAAATATAATTATATCAACGAATACTAAAATGGAACTTTGTAAAATCTTGTAGATGGCCGACAACAACAACGCTAATAACGATGTACCAAACCAAAACAACCAATCTCTAAGGGCGATCCTTCAAAGAGATCGTCTAACACCTAACAACTTCATGGATTGGTACCGCAACTTGAGAATCGTTCTCAAGCAAGAAAAGCGGGCCTACATTCTTGATGATCCCATCCCCGATGAACCTAACGAGGAGGATGTGGAGGCCTATAATGATTGGGTTAGATATGTGGAAGACTCCATCCAAGTCTTTTGCCTAATGTTAGCAAGTATGACACCCGACCTCCAAAAGGAGTATGAGCTCCATGGAGCTTATGACATGATCACTCAGTTGCGGGAAACGTTCCAGCAACAAGCTAGGGTGGAGCACTTCAAAACGATTCGAGCGCTTCATGCATGTCGGATGGAGGAATCCCAATCGGTTTCATCTTATGTTCTTAAGATGAAAAGCCACATCGACCGCCTTCAAAGGCTAAATTGTCCTGTCTCAAAGGAGTTGGCCACGGATTTGATCCTTAATGGCCTAACTAAAAGGTTTGTGGCGTTCGTCATGAATTACAACATGAACGGATGGGACAAGAGCATAAATGAACTTCATTCAATGCTCAAATCAGTCGAGGCGGGAATGGGTAAAAGGGTTTTACCCGTTCTCACCATTAATGAAGCTGGGAGAAAGAAAAGGGCTCTACCCCCTTCTAAGGCAATTGTTGCCAAAGGAAAGGGGCACGTTGGGGGAAGGGGAAGATGGTTGTTAGGGCGGAACCTCCGAAGCCCAAGGAGAAGAAGCAAAGGGTTGCTGTAAACGACCCATGCTTCAAGTGTGGTGAGATAGGGCATTGGATGAGAAATTGTCCAGTCTATCTCAAAGAGTTGAGAGAAAAGAGGGATGCGGGGCAAACCTCAGGTACAATTTACATGATTCATATTGATCTTAATGTAATATCTTCTAACACATGGGTATTGGATACCGGATGTGGAACTCACATTTGCAATTTGTTGCAGGGGTTCAAAAGAAGTAGGGCTTCAAACAAGGGGATGTTAGCCTCTTCATGGGCAATGGAGCCAAAGTCAAAGTTGAAGCTCGTGGGGAGTACATCCTAAAACTTCCAAATGGTTTGGAAGTAACTTTGAAGAATGTTTTGTATGCTCCTAGTTTGACTAGGAACATTATATCTGTATCCCAATTAAGACATTATGATTATGTATTATCTTTTGTTGAAATGATATCCATGTTTCTTTAAATGATATATTCTATTTTAAAGCTATTCCCATTAATGGTATTTATGAATTGGTTCATGAAAATACTTTAAATAGTTCATTGTACCAAACTAACACCAAGAAACTCAAGTTGGATTTGAGTGACACCTACCTTTGGCATTGTCGTCTTGGTCATATAAACAAGAAACGTATACAAACACTTCAAAAGAATGGTCTTTTAAAAACAATGAATGTGATTCATTTGATGTATGTGAATCTTGTTTACAAGGAAAAATGACTAAGGCACCCTTTAGTGGAACTAACGAAAGGGCAAAAGATTTATTAGGTATCATACATTCGGATGTATGTGGTCTTTTTAAACCAATGACTAGGAATGGTGAAAGATACTTCATTACCTTTACTGATGATTATAGTCGCTATGGGTATGTGTACTTATTAAGGCACAAAGATGAAGCTTTTGAAACGTTCAAAATCTTCAAGAATGAAGTAGAAAATCAACTCAACAAGTCGATTAAAGTTCTCCGCACCGATAAAGAAGGTGAATACCTAAGTGATTTTTGAAGATCATCTTAGGAATTGTGGGATTGTCTCACAACTCACTCCACCTGGAACAACACAACATAATGGTGTGTCTGAGAGGAGGAATCGAACCTTATTGGATATGGTTCGATCTATGATGGCTAGAAGCATATTGCCTCTATCATTTTGGCGTTTCGCTTTTTCTAAATATGGCCCCAACCAAAAAGGTGGAAAGGACACCTTTTGAGATATGGCATGGAAGAGTTCCATCCCTATCATACTTAAGGGTCTGGGGTTGTGAGACTTATGTTAAGACTACCACCCCAAACAAATTGGAGGTTCGATCCACCAAGTGTATCTTTGTTGGATATCCTAGAGATTCTATGGGATATTATTTCTATGATCCACTGGAACAAAAGGTGTTTGTTGCCAGGAAGGGTGAGTTCTTAGAAGCAAAGTTCCTTATGGAAGGAACTAGCAGTAGAACAGTGGATCTTGAGGAGGATCAAGAACCACAGCCCGATGCATGTTTGGTTGAAACTAGCACTCAACATGAGGATGTAGAGGATGATCAAGCAGTTGATCAATACACACAAAACGTTCGCAGAAGTGGTAGAACTAGTAATCCACCTGAAAGATATGGATTTTTCATGGATGGATGCTATGTGGTAGATTCAGATGAACCAACCACATACCATGATGCAGTGTCTAATTTGGATTGTGACAAATGACTTGAGGTCATGAACATTGAGATGCAATCCATGTATGACAATCAAGTTTGGGAACTTGTTGTACCACCTCTTAATTCCAAGGTAGTTGGAAGTAAGTGGGTTTTCAAGAAGAAACCGATATGCATGGAAACTTGGATACTTATAAAGCTAGACTTGTAGCAAAGGGTTTCACTCAAACTCAAGGGGTTGATTATGATGAAACTTTCTCACCTATTGCGATGCTAAAGTCTATAAGGATATTATTTGCCATAGCTGCTCATTATGATTATGAGATTTGGCAAATGGATGTCAAAACCGCTTTCCTAAATGGATATCTTGAGGAAGATGTCTATATGGTTCACCCTGAAGGTTTTGTTGATCCAAAACATCCTAATAAAGTATGCAAGTTAAAGAAATCAATCTATGGATTGAAACAAGCGTCGAGAAGCTGGAATCACCGTTTTGATGAGGAGGTAAAGAAATTTGGCTTCATCAAAAACGCTGATGAGGCTTGTGTATATAAAAAGGCTAGTGTGAGCACAATAACCTTCCTAGTATTATATGTTGATGACATACTACTATTTAAAATGACATTCCAACCATGGTAGGTGTAAAAACCTGGCTTGGAAGTTGTTTTTCCATCAAGGATCTTGGTGAAGCAGCCTACATTCTGAGAATAAAGATCTATAGGGATAGATCAAGGCGGTTGATTGGTTTGAATCAAAGTGCATACCTTGACAAAATCTTGAAAAGGTTCAAGATGGAAAACTCTAAGAAAGGTACTGTACCTATTCAGAGAGGGACAATATTGAGTACGACTCAATGTCCAAGCTCAAAGGAGGAGCAGAATAGAATGAAGGCAATCCATATGCATCTGCTATAGGATCCATCATGTATGCAATGATATGCACTAAACCGGAAGTGTCATGCGCTTTAAGCATGACAAGTAGATACCAGCAAAATCCTGGTGATAATCATTGGATGGCTGTCAAGAACATTCTGAAGTACCTAAGGAGGACTAAGGACATGTTCTTGATCTACGGGTCTGGTGAAGAGGAACTCGTTGTAAAAGGTTACACGGATGCGAGTTTCCAAACCGATCGAGATGATTCACGATATCAATCGGGGTACATCTTTATTCTGAATGGGGGAGTTGTTTCTTAGAAAAGCTCAAAGCAAGAAGTCGTAGCGTTGTCCACTACAGAGTCTGAATACATCGCCGCTTCAATGGCAGCACAGGAAGCTGCATGGTTGAAGAATTTCATAGCCGATCTAGGGGTAGTCCCTTCCATTCAGGATCCTCTGGAGATTCTTTGTGATAACGAGGGTGCGATTGCTCAAATCAAGGAACCCCGTGCACATCAGAAAACAAGGCACATAGAGCGGAGATTCAACTACATAAGGGATGAAGTTGAAAAAGGAAAGATATGTATTCGCAAAGTTCACACTGATAAAAACATTGCGGATCCACTCACAAAGCTCCTTGAAAAGGCAAAGCATGAAGGTCATGCTTGTGCCATGGGACTTCGATATTCTAGTGACTGGATTTGATTTTATATTTTGTATTTGGATATTGGAACTTATGTTATTTGACTTAATTATATGGTTATAACTTTCATTTGTTCTTCTATTTTAGCATGTTTAAATCCGTGAATAAGTAAGTTATTCTAAATGTCCGTAGTCGATCATACTTGTGGGAACAACTATGAATGTAAGACCACCAAGTATTGTACTTTGACTTAGTACTTTGCTGTTATGAAAAATTGGCAGTACATAAGGCTGAGTTCAGGTATGAAATGAGGTGATTGTGAGAGACGTATGTAGTCAAGATGGAATTTGTTCCTCTTATTCTGTAAGGCCCCGCTCACCGGGCACCTTACTGTTGGTCATCATCACACATAAAACATACATTAAATACATGATCGCGAAATACTCAGCGGAATTTATAAATATGCATTCTCATTTCATCATAAAATCTTTTACATCATTGTCTCGATTACAAAATACAAGCTTTTCCTTACATTGCTTAACTATACTATGATTGCTGCTGATGCATATTCCACAGCAATCATAGGGTCATACAGCGACCTCTACCGAAAGAAAATAAATAAAAGAAAATATATTCTTCTTCCTTGAGAAGATATTAAGTTCAAGAATATATTTTCTTTCATAAGCAAGATTTCTTAAATAATCATGTTTATCAGGATTATCAAGAAATCTTGCACTTGCATGCAACATGATGTGTTGCGCGCATTACGGGCCCACAACACATGATGTGGCAGTATAATCAAAAAGTGGATGCCATCCCAAAAGAGCTGAGTAGTCGCCTCGTGCCATCCTCAGCAACACTACCTGCGAACTGGAAAACACATAAAAGTCAGTGTTGCTGAGTGAGTTCTAGTTTTATAATAAACATACTTTCATTCTCATTAACTGTTCTTCCATACATGTGTTCACACATCATACGTACACGTAGATAATATTATTATTATCTCATCATTCATTACTTACTTTCATTCGTGTACACTTCATCATTCTCTTTTACTTTCATACTTACATACTTTACATACTTTCAAACGTGCTTTACTTTCATTCATACATTCATTACTTACGTTCGAACATTCATTACATTCATTCATACTTTCATTACTTTCGTTCGAACGTTCATTACATTCGGTGACATGTACAATACCCCACTTTCATCATACATACTACTGGTGCTGGACCTGTGGTGGTTAGCCACGAACGTTGTGCACAAAAGCTGATCCAGTCACCTGGGGTAAATACATGCACCACTTATCTTTCACTTTACTACTAACATACGTTAGCCGAGTCTGTTGCAGCGCGCGACTGCTCACCTCAGTGACAATCTTCTGATTGCCTGCTAACCGAGTCTGTTGCAACACGAAGTTGCTCACCTCATTATCAATCTTAATGATTGACCCGATGTACATCCTTCGGGGTAGCTAACCCGTACACCGTTGAGCTAATACCTGCCAGGGGTGTGCACCTCCTTCATTTGCTTGCAAGCCTTTCTTACTTTCTTTCATTAATGCATGCATTCATTCATCATGTTCCTTCTTTCATTATCTTTCACTTTACGTTCCTAATACATTCTTTTCTTTCGTTCATTCATTCACGTAAAGTTATTAAAGATAAGACATATACACATAAGGAACATAAATACTTGCATATCATCAATATTCACCATCTATCATGGCAACATCATACATCATACTAACATACATACATCATACATACACTTCTACATTCACTCACATCAGCCCTGTCCGGGCGACTGAACTACCACCAGTCGCATGTCCTCCATGCGACTGGGCCATGCGATTGGGCTATCATGCGATTGGGTACTTAAACGTGCGATTGAACTTCCTTCCGTACGACTAGACACTATGCGACTGGGTTATATGCGACTAACTCTTAACCGTGCGACTGAACTACTCTGCGATTGAGCTTATGCGACCGAAACCCTCAGTCGCATCACCTATCGTGCGATTGAGGCTCAATCGGGCGTCTGAGCCTCAGTCAGGCGATTGGACATCAACTATTACTCATTCGGCCGAATGGCCCTTCAGTCGCATAACCCTAACTGGGCAGCGACTGGAGTTCTTCATGAACAGCAGTCGCGAACCCCCGTTCCCACAGTCACCATAAACCCATTTTTAGCCCATTTCGACCCTCCCAAGCCTTAGGGATTCCTACTAGGACCTCGTACAAGCATATACTAGTCCTAATTCATACCATAAACACATTACTCAAGATTTACCCAAATGGGTCAAACTTACACTATTTCAAAATAGGGTTTATATGTGAATCCAGCCCCAAAATCGTTAGAAAACTTGTAAATGAGGGGTTCTAGAACTCACATTATCAGGTAGAAGTTGATGAGCTTCGATTTGGCTAGCTTCACGATCGATCTTGAACTCGGGCAGCACTTTCCCTCTTTTCTTTCTGTTCTCTTTCGCTCCCCTGCTCTCTTCCCGACTGAAAATGGGGAGGAGATTGGAGCTACCCCCCTTTTTATACCCACATCTCAGTCGCATCTGGTCCAGGGGCGACTGGACCTTCAGTCGCATCAACACTATGCGATTGGACCCCAATCGCACATGTTCCATGCGGCTCATACTCCATTCGGGCGGTTGAACTCCAATCGTGCGATTGAGCTTCAATCGGCCGAATAGCCATGCGGTTGACCTCCAGTCGCATAAATCACAGGCGACTGGGGCTCAGTCGCATAGCCTACCAAAGGTCAAACTTTCGGGTGTTACATATTCGTTGAGAGTTAGATGTCTAAGGCCTGTAAAGTTAAATCAACGGAGAATGACAATTCTGTGTCTCTAGGATTTAACATGACATCTGTAACAAAAGGATAAATGATTGATTCACCAAAATCATATTCAAGTAAGGTATTTGAAAAGGATGATGTTATTGAATGGCACTTAGTCATATACATTAGGGGTAGCAAACCGTTGCTAGGCGTTATTTGCTGCTTGCATCAATCTTCTATGAATCTTGTGCAAGTGGGAGATTGAAGGGGTTGATCTGCCCAAGATACATGTTAAATTGATGTGGCTAATGTGATATGATCCAAGCCGGGTCATACCCAATAACAAGCCAAACAAACACCGATAAATATTTATTCGTTGATAAGATCACACAAATAAATATTAGCACCAATTTAGAAACCAGGTTTTCTAAATCATTGCTTTTGTAAATGAACAAGATATATAGATAATTTGTTCATGAGGGATTATTTGTTTCATTACTTAAATTAGTTAAACAATGACAAATAATAGTGTATGTGTTAGTGCTATAAAATTAAAATGGTTTAATTTTATAAAACTAAAGTGCAAGAGTGTATAATTTTATAAAAGTTTAAAATGAGAGGGAAACCAAAGGGGACCAAAATCGGCCGCCCCTTTTGGTCTTGGGAAC
Organism: Flaveria linearis; assembly: GCA_024085815.1. Taxonomy (NCBI): domain Eukaryota; kingdom Viridiplantae; phylum Streptophyta; class Magnoliopsida; order Asterales; family Asteraceae; genus Flaveria; species Flaveria linearis. The sequence goes on along the minus strand of CM044003.1, from coordinate 64,897,291 downwards.
CACCTTGTTTTATTCCAAGGGCATGCAAGACTCTCTACACTTGAACACTCTTGCACTTGCACTTCTCTCTCACACACACAAGAGCAAAAATAGTTCTCTCATCTCTCTCTCTATTCTCGGTTTTTTAGAGCTGAAAGAACAAGAGTTTTTCAGCTTTCAAGAAGTGTTCTTGGCTGAAAAAGTCCATCTTTAAGAGGGTTCTATAAGTTGGTGTTGGAAGACCTAGCAAGTGGGTGTTTGTACAAGCTTGGGGTATCATCTCTTGAGGTCTTCTTGCTTGAAGACTCAGCCACAAACTCATCTTTTTCACCTCAACAAAACGATTTCCAGCAGCTCCAAAGGTTGTATTTTAAAACATCCTATGTTTATTTCATTGTATGTATTTCGTATAATGATCCATGGTTTGGGGTTTGCTTATTAAATAGGTTTAATAATCTTTATATTAACAAGTTTTAAAACTAATAATCCGTTGCGTTTTTCATATAAACAAGCTTATATGAACTTTGATAAACTTGTTAAATCCCTACAAAAAATAACTTGGTACATGGTCTGCCGAAAAAGGAATTTTTCTGCAAAGATAACTATGTTGCATGCCTGAAAGGGAAACAACACAGATCATCTCATAAATCCAAATGTGTCAACTCCATCACTACTCGATTACACTCATTGCACATGGATCTCTTTGGTCCCACAAGTATAATGAGCATTGGAAGGAAATCATACTGCCTTGTGATTGTTGATGATTTTACAAGATTTACATGGGTATTCTTTTTAAGAAGTAAAGATGAAACTGCTGAAACGTTAAAATCTTTTATTCTTAAAATAGAAAATCAAATTGATCACAAGGTTAAGATCATTAGAAGTGATCAAGGAACTGAGTTTAAGAACTTTGTTCTTGACTCATTCTGTGACTCAAAAGGGATTGCCAGACAATATAGTGCTCCCAGAACTCCTCAACAAAACGGTGTTGCTGAGAGGAGGAACAGGACACTTATTGAGGCTGCTCGAACCATGTTAGCTGATTCAAACTACCTCTAACATTCTGGGCAGAGGCAGTTAGCACTGCATGCTATATGCAAAACAGGGTTCTTGTAATTAAGCCTCATGGAAAAACCCCTTATGAGTTATGGAACAAGAGGCCACCGTTCATTGGCTTTCTAAGGTCCTTTGGCTGCAGGTGTACCATACTTAACACAAAAGACAACTTAGCAAAGTTTGCTGAGAAGTCAGATGATGCTATCTTTGTTGGATACTCTTCTAGCTCCAAAGCTTATAGAGTATACAACATTAAGAATCAACAATTTGAGGAGTCATCCAATATAGTTGTTAATGAGCACACTCCTTGTGTTAGGGGGAATGGACCTGATTATATCTTTGATTTAGAATTCTTTCTAAACTATTCTAAACCATCTTGTGGGAATGTTTCAGCTGGAACAGGTGCTTAAGGTGATACTGATGCTGATGCTGATCAACTATTTGAGCTTCCCAGACCTCTTCCAAATTCTCCAAGAGCTGAAAGGCAACAAGCTTCAACCATTCACAGATCTGATAGTGTAACAATCTCCAGGAATAGTGAAGCTTCAACAAGTGAATCACCTGATGAACCCCAAAGCTCTTCAGGTGATCCATTATAACACCAGGTTGAAGGAAGTGGTATTCTGAAAGAATAGGCAACTGTTAATACTACTTCACAACCAACCATTGATGATGTTTCTCAATCATTCAATCAGTCCTCATTGAATGACTTTGAAACAACAGCTGGAAAGAGTGATCCAGTTCCTGACCAAAATATGTCCAACCTGGACTTATTTCTGCAACTGGAAGTGATTCCTCGTCTTAGGATTCATAACACTCATCCAACTGAGAACATCATAGGGAATGTCTCTGAGGGTATGAGAACAAGAGGGCAAACTCATCATGGGAATGTCTGTTTGTACTCATGCTTCTTATCTTAGATGGAACCCAAGAAGGTGGAAGATGCCTTAAAGGATAGTAGTTGGGTTGAATCGATGCAGGAGGAGCTGCTTCAATTCAGAAGACAAAAGGTCTGGAATCTATGCCCACTACCATCTGGTCAAGTACCCATATGCACTAAATGGGTTTTCAGAAACAAGAAAGATGATAGAGGCTTGATTATCAAGAACAAGGCAAGATTAGTAGTTCAAGGATACACCCAAGAGGAAGGAATTGATTATACTGATGTCTTTGCACCTGTTGTAAGACTTGAGGCAGTTAGGATCTTCCTTGGTTATGCTGCATCCAAGAACTTCACAGTCTACCAACTTGATGTCAAGTGTGCTTTTCTATATAGGGATATAGATAGGGAAATTTATGTATGTCAACCTCCAGGATTTGAAGAGCCACAGCACCCCAACTATGTGTGCAAGTTGGATAAAGCTCTATATGGGCTGCACCAAGCACCTAGGCTATGGTATGAGACTTTGTCTCAGTTTCTCCTGAAGAATGGCTACACAAGAGGTACCATTGACAAGACTCTCTTCATTAGGAAGACTGGAGAAGACATTTTGCTCGTTCAAGTCTATGTTGATGACATCATATTTGGTTCTTCAAATAACCAAATATGTAAGGACTTTGAGAGCACTATGAAGCAGAAATTTGAGATGAGTTCCATGGGAAAATGGACTTTTTCTTAGGAATTCAGGTGAAGCAATTGAAAGAAGGATTCTTCATCAATCAATCCAAGTATGTCAATGACATCTTGGAGAGATTTGAGATGAAGGACTGTAAGCCAGCCAAGACACCCATACCCAGAAACCATAATCTTTGCCCTGACCTTGAGGGGGAGGATACTGATCAACATCAATATAGAGCAATTATTGGTTCTCTGATGTATCTCACTGCTAGTAGACCTGATATCATGTTTGCCACTTGCATTTGTGCAAGATATCAGGCTGCTCTAAAGGTGTCTCACCTAGCTGCTGCAAAAGAATCCTCAGATACCTCAAAGGAGCACCTAGACTAGGTCTCTGGTATCTAAAAATAGTGATTTCAATCTCTATGGATACTCTGACAGTGACTATGGTGGCTGCAACATTGACAAGAAATCCACATCAGGAGGTTGTCAATTTCTTGGTGGAATGATCATTTCATGGCAATGCAAGAAACAATCCTGTGTATCTATATCAACTGCTGAAGCTGAATACATCACTGCTGCTAGCTGCTGTGCTCAGTTGCTATGGATTCAGAACCAGATGTTAGACTATGGATTCAACTTCATGAGTACTCCTATCCATATTGACAACAACAGTGCTATCTCCATCACAGAAAATCCAGTGAAGCACTCTAAGACAAAGCACATTGATATCAGGTATCATTTCATTAGAGATATTCATGAGAAAAATCTGATAAAGTTAATCAAAGTTGACTCAAATGAACAATATGCTGATTTGTTCACAAAAGCTTTTGATGAACAAAGATTTAAGTATCTCATATCAGCTATTGGGATGATAAACATTAATTAACTACCTCTTTTGAAAGCTTTTTAATGTATAATGTCTTATGTCAATACAATTTAAGCCCTGTTACAAAAGATCTCTTTGAAATATTCCAAGTGTAAATTTCTTCCGAAGAGGAATTAACTCTCGGAAGATATTTCTAAATATCTTCCGAAGACAAATTCCTCCATGGAAATTTTCTTCTCGGAAGAGTTTTTAGTCTCGGAAGAAGCGATTGATTTCACATCAGATCTACTTCTGAAGCTTATAAAACTTTTCATTCGGAAAGCAGCTATTACCTTCAGAAGCAATGTTTTGCTTCGGAAGAAAGAATTGTCTTCGGAAGACAAATTACCTTCGGAAACGTCTTATACTAGGAAAGAGAGTTCTTACTGTGTAACGGATATCTTTTTGGGCCCCACTCTGTAAAAGGTAAAGATTTTGTTGATAATGTCTAATTATTTAAAATTATCCCTTACCGCCACTGTCATTTCATAACCGCCAACTGCCGCCCTACTACCATTACCTAAATTCTTACCATTTAAATAATCCAGACTGTTCAATTTCATCTTCTTTTACCGATTTACTGCCCTAAACATTTCCTTCACTGTCAATCCTAAAATTCACCCAAATTCAAGCTCACTTTCTCTTACAATGGCGCTAAACCCTCAGCACAACCAGGTCGCATTACTTGATTCGTCAAGAGATGCTGACTTTATTCAAATCATCACCTTTCTTTCTGAATCAACCTACTTCACGGCGCTTACTGTTAACCCCATCATTTACTCCAATCACATGACTGAATTTTGGAGTAACGGTCAAGCTGAAATCCTGAATTGGGTTTGCGTCCTGAGAACCCGCATTTAGGGCAGGAGTTGATTATTAGTGAACAACTCATCAGGGAGCATCTTGAGCTTCATGATGATGGAGCTCCTACTGAGTTTCCTAAAGAAGAATTGGATGGCACCTACATCCTCATGGGATATGGTGGAGATGTGAGCAGGTCAACCGTCTACAAGTTTAACTTCTCATATCATTGGAAGTTTCTTCTACACATTGTCCTGCACTACCTATCCAACAAGTCTGGGGGATGGGATCAAATCCCATACGAACTAGGATGCCTAGTTCATGGGTTGGTGAGAGGCCTGCACTTCAACTACTCAAGGTTTGTGTTGACCAACTTAATCGGGAATCTTCAAAGGAACACATTCTTCATGTATCCCCGATACATTCAACACATCATCGACTGCGAGTTAGAACAGAGTAAGCTTGTCTGTGCAGCTGCTCTAACTATTCCTCAAGTGCGGCCTACCATCTTCAAGACATTAAAGAAGGTGTCCATCAACTTTACTGGAAGGTATACTCCTTTACCTCCACAGATGATTGAGCGCATAGCTCCTGGTGACATCCCTGTTGACCCACAGGTGATGAACCCACACCAGCAACCCTCACCATAAATGTCCCAATACCTTCTCCACCCATCAAATTCACATATCAGAGACACCCTAAATGAACCCTTGTTCAATCTACTCTGATTGAACAAGCTCCTCCAATTCAATCCAAAAGGGCTAGAGTGGAAACATGGGCTCCCACTCAGTCCGAGGTCACACCATCCTTCTCCATTGACCTCAATTTGGGTTTTGAGCCTCCTCAGTCTCAAACCCAAGAGCCCAACACCCAAGCCTTTAGCCCACAGGGTGAGTCCTTACACTCCCCTATGCAGCCAACAAGGGACAGCCCCACAAGAGGCTCAATGCCTGTAGACATTGATCTAGGTCCCGGGTCAGTAGGTTTAACTTCTCTATCCTTCACTGACCTTTTAATCCGAACTGATGAAGAGATAACATCTCTCCATGGCCATGAAGTTGATCTGCAACACACTCTCAAAGATCAACAGAGCCAAGAGAGATCTGTTGGATCATGATGAGGCTGGTGCAACCAAATTCACTTTATAGTCACTTTTGGTACTACATTAAAGGGCTACCGAAGCCAAGCAAGAGATCTTCCGAGAGTCTAAGGAATAAGAGCTGAAGACAAAGTCTGAAAGCTTCCGAAGACAAAGTCTGATGAAAGAGCTGAAGACAAAGTCTGAAAGCTTCCGAAGACAAAGTCTGATGAAAGAGCTGAAGACAAAGTCTGAAAGCTTCCGAAGACAAAGAAGACTCCAAGCTTCGGAAGAAGCAGTCTTCCGAAGTATAAGTGCCTTCGGAAGAAGTTATTCTTCCGAAGCACTTTATCCTTCGGAAGACATTGCTATGTCCAGCAGATAAAAGTATGGTCCCTGTCAGTCCGCATGCAGACCTCTGACACCGCATGGGTGACACAGCATGGGTTCTTCCTAAAAGACCATGCTGTTGACCATACTTTATTCTACTGCTCACCTTTTTATGATAGTACATGTTACCAACTTTAGTTGGTGACAAGGTAAGTCAGGGACATGTCCTGACTACCAACTCTCAGGCAAAATGTCTGAAAGACCTCACCTAGAGTCTTGTAGTATAGATGTAAGGTTAGAGGTGTCCAGCTGGTATCAAAGTATATCCGGCTGTAGGTAGTATTATATATATCTTCTCCCTGTAACTCTTTAAAACAAGCGATTTTGAGTCCAAGTGTCTTGTAATCCTTTGAGTTGAGAAGCAATATATAAAAGTACCTTGAAAATTACTTGCTGTGTTAATTTTCTTACTGCTTGTTACTTGTTATATTGTGATCAACTCTTCCTAAAGACTGCTTGCCGAGTGTTGATTCACGAGTGAGTTGAGAGAGAAACCACCCTAAATCGATCCTGCAATTGGTATCAGAGCGCCAGGCTCTTGATTGTGAGATCTTACCATCTTAATCAACCTGTTTTTCACTCCTCACCACAATCCACTCACTCAAATGGCTGCTCTCTCCAAGGCTGATATGGAAACTGGTACCTTGACCAAGTCCCCCATGATCACCCCTGAAGACTTTGACACATGGTGTATCAGGATGGAAGGCTTCATCAAGTGTCAAGATTCAAGGATGTGGGACTCCATTGTCAATGGACCTTTCATACCAAGCACTACATCTGCCACTGGTAATCGCATCATTCCAAAAGATGTTGATGATTACTCAGAGGAAGATAGGAAGAGAATAGAGCTAGATCAAAGGGCTATGACTTGTCTCCAAACTGCTCTCCCCAACTCCGTCTACAGACGCTTCAAGAAGTGCAAGACTGCTAAAGATTTATGGGAAGCATTGAAGCTGATGTATGAGGGATCCAAGGAAACTCAAGAGAACAAGAAAGATCTCTTGAAGCAGCAGTTTGAGAACTTTACTTTCAAGGCTGGTGAGACCTTGACTCAACAATACTTCAGGTATGTTGAGCTAGTAGATACTCTGGCGGATATTAGAGTAGCTCTTGAGAACAGAGACATAGTTAGGAAGTTCATGTCTTCTCTTCCTAAACTATGGACTCACTACTGTGTTGTCATCAAGAGAACTTCGGACCTTAAGACTCTTTCTCTTACAGAGTTGTATGGTATCCTAAGTGCATTTCAGATGGAGATGAACATGCAGAACTCCTCTGATCACTCCAATAACCAACTGAGTTCAGCCCTTCATGTGGTTGAAAGGGAAAGCATAGAACCACAGCATCCCTTGCTATGCTACCCTGACAACTCACATACTGGACCCTTCATTACTCTACCTGAGACTCCAAAGTCTCAAAAGGTTCAACACAACTCCTTTCAGGACGGTTGTGCCTTTGTCTCTGGAAGTGGACACTCTGGTGATTTTCAATACTGCTTTGATGATCTTGAGTGCTTCAGTCCAGATGATGTGGAGTACATGGATATTGTCCAGCAGATGGCTCTTTTAACTTACAGAGCGAAGAAGTTCTTCAAGAGAACTGGAAGGCAATTCCCTCAAACCCAGTCAACAGCAAGTTTGGGTTTGATAAGAGCAAAGCAAGGTGCTACAACTGCAACCAACTTGGTCACTTTGCTAGGGAATGCAAGGCTCCCAAGAACAACCCGGGAACCCCACAGGCCTCCACACATCCCACTGCCCCCAAGCATGAAGAAAAGTCAACTGAAACAGCTGCTGTTGCTCAGGAAGTTGACTGGAGCTTCATGGTACAGGATGTGACTCCCGCTCAAGCACTCATGGCCGGAACAGATGATGATCAGGTATATGAACATCTTTGTACTGCTACCTGTATTGCTAAAGTTAAATTGTATAAGGATTACATTTCGGAAATCAGATCTGAGGTTGAGTCTTTAAATGTGCTAAAATCTGACTTTAAAAGAGCTGAATCTGACTATCAAAAGAAAATTGATGAGTTAGAGAAAACTGTGTCTCTTTTAAAACATGAAAAGACTAACTACAAGACTCAAATCAAAGATCTGATTTCCAAACTTTCTGAAGTTCAAGCCCAGTTAGTCACAGCTGAGGCTCAGGCCAGGAAGCAAGCTATTGCTGAGCAAAGCTTCCAAACTATTCTTGCATCAACCTCTTATTCCAAATGTTTTATCAAAACAAAGAAGGGTTGGGAACCAGTGAAATAGCTCCACCACACTCTTATGAGTCTATAAGACTACCTAGATACGGTACTGAAGAGCAAGAGGTTCCAACTGCTGACCCTTCTCCATTGGAACTAGAGGATGAAGCAAAAATAGTGGCCTCCACAGGGGAGAAATAGGAGGATACACCCATCTCCACCTGTGATGACCAAATCCTGACCACCAAGGCAGAAGAAGCAGAGCTAAAGCTGCTAGAAGGACTGCTAAGAAGGTTGCAGAGTCCAAGCTTAAGTTTGACCCTAAGCAAAAGGGGGTCTTCATTTCTGCCGGATTTCAAGTGGTAGGTACTCCTGATTCAGGAAAGGAGTGTAGTACCAGCACTCCTGTCCTACTGAAGGATCAGAAGTTGAAAGGAAAGTTGCTGATGAAGAGAAGAAACCCAAGAAACAGCAACCTGCAAGTTCCCAGAAGACTAACATTGCATGCATAATGTGTGGTCTGCACAACCACATGGCTAAAGATTGTTACTACAATCCAGCAAGCACACATTATGCAAATAATGTTAGAAAAGAAGTAGTCAGAGAAGGTTTCTCAGTTGGACCACTTCAAAAGGTCCAAATGATGAAAAAGGGAAAGTTGGTCTCGGAAGCCAAGTTGCTTTCGGAAGAAACTGCTTCTTCCGAAGGGAAAGTGGCTTCGGAAGCCAAACCTTCTGAGGTTCCGGAAGAACAAGAAGGCTCCCTTGAGCCCAACCTCTTCTTCAACAATGACCTCTATTGAACCCCATTGCATATCTTTCGGTTCAATTATGTCACTATCTTTGGAAGAGCCCGAGACCCAAGGCTTGGGCTTCCAAACAAAACTAACCATCTCATCTTATGTGCAGGGACATCCATTTGACAAGAACAACAACATCTGGATTGTAGATAGTGGATGCTCCAGGCACATGACAGGGAACAGATCTCTCCTTCAACATTCCAGAACTTTGATGGAGGGCCTGTCCAATTTGGAGGTGAGGCCGGAGGATATATTTCGGGCAGAGGAAGTATATCCAACGGCAGAATAAACATTGACAAAGTTCACTTTGTCAAACAGCTTGAACACAATCTGTTAAGTGTTTCTCAATTCTGTGACCAGAAGCATCAAATGCTTTTCACAGAACATGAGTGCATTATCCTCAGACCAGGGATGACAATTCCTCCGGAATTGGTGCTTCTCAGATCTCCCAGGAAAGGGGATATGTACAAGCTGGATATGAACAATGCTTCTCCTATGGGTGAAGTATCATGCTTTCTTTCCAAAGCTGATAGTGATGAGTCAACACTATGGCATAAACGCATGTGTCATGTGAATTTTAAAACAATGAATAAATTGTCTAAAAATAACTTGGTACTGGTTTGCCTAAAAAGGAATTTTCTCTGCAAAGATAACTGTGTTGCATGCCTGAAAGGGAAAAAACACAGATCATCTCATAAATCCAAATGTGTTAACTCTATCACTACTCCATTACACTTATTGCACATGGATCTTTTTGGTCCCACAAGTATAATGAGCATTGGAAGGAAATCATACTGCCTTGTGATCGTTGATGATTTTACAAGATTTACATGGGTATTCTTTTTAAGAAGTAAAGATGAAACTGCTGAAACTTTAAAATCTTTTATTCTTAAAATAGAAAATCAAATTGATCACAAGGTTAAGATTATTAGAAGTGATCAAGGGACTGAGTTTAAGAACTTCGTTCTTGACTCATTCTGTGACTCAAAAGGGATTGCCAGACAATATAGTGCTCCCAGAACTCCTCAACAAAACGGTGTTGCTGAGAGGAGGAACAGGACACTTATTGAGGCTGCTCGGACCATGTTAGCTGATTCAAAGCTGCCTCTAACATTCTGGGCAGAGGCAGTCAGCACTGCATGCTATGTGCAGAACAGGGTTCTTGTAGTTAAGCCCCATGGAAAAACCCCTTATGAGTTATGGAACAAGAGGCCACCGTTCATTGGCTTTCTAAGGTCCTTTGGCTGCAGGTGTACCATACTTAACACAAAGGACAACTGGCAAAGTTTGCTGAGAAGTCGGATGATGCTATCTTTATTGGATACTCTTCTAGCTCCAAAGCTTATAGAGTATACAATATTAAGAGTCAACAATTTGAGGAGTCATCCAACATAGTTGTTAATGAGCACACTCCTTGTGTTAGGGGGAATGGACCTGAGTATATATTTGATTTAGAATTGTTTCCAAACTATTCTAAACCATCTTGTGAGAATGTTTTAGCTGGAACAGGTGCTCAAAGTGATGTTGATGCTGATGCAGGTCAACTATATGAGCTTCCCAGACCTATTCCAATTCTCCAAGAGCTGAAGGGCAACAAGCTTCAACTATTCACAGATCTGACAGTGTAACTATCTCCAGAAATAGTGAAGCTTCAACAAGTGAATCACTTGATCAACCTCAAAGTTCCTCAGGTGATCCATTACAACACCAGGTTGAGGGAGGTGGTATTCTGAAGGAACAGGCAACTGTTAATACTACTTCACAACCAACCATTGATGATGTTTCTCAATCATTCAATCAGTCCTCATTGAATGACTCTGAAACAGCAGTTGGACAGAGTGATCCAGTTCCTGATCAGAATATGTCTAACTTGGACTTATCTCTGCAACTGGAAGTGATTCCTCGTCTTAGGATTCACAACACTCATCCAACTGAGAACATCATAGGGGATGTCTCTGAGGGTGTGAGAACAAGAAGACAGACTCATCATGGGAATGTCTGCTTGTACTCATGCTTCTTGTCTCAGATGGAACCAAAGAAGGTAGAAGATGCCTTAAAAGGGTTGAATCGATGCAGGAGGAGCTGCTTCAATTCAGAAGACAAAAGGTCTGGAATCTATGCCCACTACCATCTGGTCAAGTACCCATAGGCACTAAATGGGTATTCAAACAAGAAAGATGATAGAGGCTTGATTATCAAGAACAAGGCAAGACTAGTAGTTCAAGGATACACCCAGGAGGAAGGAATCGATTATACTGATGTCTTTGCACCTGTTGCAAGACTTGAGGCAGTTAGGATCTTCCTTGCTTATGCTGCATCCAAGAACTTCACAGTCTACCAACTTGATGTCAAGTGTGCTTTTCTATATGGGGATATAGATAGGGAAATCTATGTGTGTCAACCTCCAGGATTTGAAGACCCACAGCACCCCAACTATGTGTGCAAACTGGATAAAGCTCTATATGGCTGCACCAAGCACCTAGGCTGTGGTATGAGACCTTGTCTCAGTTTCTCCTGAAGAATGGATACACTAGAGGTACCATTGACAAGACTCTTTTCATCAGAAAGAGTGGAGAAGACATTTTGCTTGTACAAGTCTATGTTGATGACATCATATTTGGTTCTTCAAACGACCAAATGTGCAAGGACTTCGAAAGCATTATGAAGCAGAAGTTTGAGATGAGTTCCATGGGAAAAATGGACTTTTTCCTTGGGATCCAGGTGAAACAGATGAAGGAAGGGTTCTTCATAAGTCAATCTAAGTATGTCTCTGACATCTTAGAAAGATTTGAAATGAAGGACTGTAAACCAGCCAAGACACCCATACCCAGAAACCATAATCTTGCCCTGACCTTGAGGGGGAGGATACTGATCAACATCAGTATAGAGCAATTATTGGTTCTCTGATGTATCTTACTGCAAGTAGACCAGATATCATGTTTGCCACATGCATTTGTGCAAGATATCAGGCTGCTCCAAAGGTGTCTCACCTAGCTGCTGCAAAGAGAATCCTCAGATACCTCAAAGGAGCACCTAAACTAGGTCTCTGGTATCCAAGAAATAGTGATTTCAATCTCTATGGATACTCTGACAGTGACTATGGTGGCTGCAACATTGACAAGAAATCAACATTAGGAGGATGTCAATTTCTTGGTGGAAGGATTATCTCATGGCAATGCAAGAAACAATCCTGTGTCTCTACATCAACTGCTGAAGCTGAATACATCGCTGCTGCTAGCTGCTGTGCTCAACTGCTATGGATTCAAAATCAGATGTTAGACTATGGGTTCAACTTCATGACTACTCCTATCCATATTGACAACAACAGTGCTATCTCCATTACTGAGAATCCAGTGAAGCACTCCAAGACAAAACACATTGATATCAGGTATCATTTCATTAGAGATATTCATGAGAAACAGCTGATAAAGTTAATCAAAGTTGACTCAAATGAACAATATGCTGATTGTTCACAAAGGCATTTGATGAACAAAGATTTAAGTATCTCATATCAGCAATTGGGATGATAAACATTGAATAACTACCTCTTTTGAAAAACCTTTTTAAATGAGTAATGTCTTGTGTCAATACAATTTAAGCCCGGTTACAAAAGATCTTTTAATTTTCCAAGTGTAAATTCCTTCTGAAGAGGAATTAACTCTCGGAAGATATCCTTGAATATCTTCCGAAGCCAAATTCCTCAATGGAAATTTTCTTCTCGGAAGAGTTTGTGGTCTCGGAAGAAGCGATTGATTTTATATCAGATCTACTTCCGAAACTTATACAACTCTCCATTCGGAAAGACAACTTTACCTTAGGAAGCAATGCCTTGCTTCGGAAGATAAAGTTCCTTCAAAGGACAATCTTACCTTCGGAAACAATATCCTGCTTCGGAAGAGAAATTGCCTTCAGAAGAAAATACCTTCGGAAATGTTTTACCTTCGGAAGTTAAGATTTTACTTGTAATGGATATCTTTTGGGCCCCACTCTGTAAAAAGTAAAAAAATTTTGTACTTGATGGTCAGATTATTTAAAATTATCCTTGCCGCCAACATCATTTCTCCGCAGTAAACCACCATACCACCCACAGTAACCCCAAAACAGTTACCCTATCACCGCCTCTACCACTGTTCATCCCCTTTTAAATAATCTTGACTGATCAAATTCATCTTCTTTTACCACTTTACAGCCCTAACTATTCCCTTCACTGTAAAACCCTCAAATTTATCCAAATTTCAAGCTTACCTTTTCTTCAATGGCGCTAAACCCTCAGCACAACCAAGTCGCGTTACTTGATTCGTCAAGGGATGCCGACTTTACCCAAATCATCACCTTTCTCACCGAATCCACCTATCTCACTGCACTAACAGTTAACCCCACCTTATACTCCAACCATATGTCAGAATTTTGGAGCAATGGTGAAACTGCAGTATTGAATGGGGTTCGAGTCCTGAGAACCCGAGTTTGTGGCCAAGAGTTGGTCATCAATGAACAGATCATCAGGGAGCATCTCGAGCTTCACGATGATGGGGCTCCTACTGAGTTCCCCAAGGAAGACTTGGAAGGCACCTATATCCTCATGGGATATGGAGGCGATGTCAGCAGATCTACGGTATACAAGTTCAACTTCTCTTACCATTGGAAGTTCTTGCTGCACATTGTTCTACACTGCCTCTCCAACAAATCAGGGGGTTGGGATCAAATCCCATATGAACTAGGATGCCTAGTTCATGGGTTGGTGAGAGGCCTCAGATTCAACTACTCACGATTTGTGTTGAATAACCTAATCGCCAATCTGAGCAGAGATACATTCTTCATGTATCCCCGATTTCTTCAACATATAATCAACTGTGAGATGGAACCAAGCAAGCTTGTCTGCGCAGCTGCTCTTCCTGTTCCACATATGAGGCCTACCATCTTCAAAATCCTGAAGAAGATGTCCACCAACTTCACTGGACGGTACACTCCATTACCTCCAGAGATGACTGAGCGCATAGCTCCTGGTGACATCCCTGTTCTCCCCACAGGTGATGAACCCACACCAGCAACATCCACCACAATACCAAAACCTTCTTTACCCATCAAAGCCACCTATCAAAGACGCCCCAAACGAACCCTTGTTCAATCTACTCTGATTGAACAAGCTCCTCCTGTTCACACCGAAACGACTAGAGTGGAATCATGGGCTCCCACTCAGTCGGAGGTCACACCATCCTTCACATTTGACCTCAATGTGGGTTTTGAGCCTCCTCAGTCTCAAACCCCTGAGCCCGAACCCCAAGCCTTTAGCCCGCAGGGTGAATCTCTACACTCCCCTGTGCAGCTTTCTAGGGACAGCCCCACCAAAGGCTCAATGCCTGTAGACATTGATCTAAGTCCCGGGTCAGTACGACTAACCACCCTCTCTTTCACTGACCTTTTACTCCGTACTGATGAAGAGATTACATCTCTCCATGGCCATGAAGTTGATCTACAACACCCTCTGAAAGATCAACAGAGCCGGAGGGATCCCTTGTCTCTAGCCCCCATCAGCAGCCAGCTACTGAGGTGAGTCCCACTGATGTGGAGGGGACTCATGTAGACTCAGCTGCCACTACTCAGAGTCTCTCATTGAGCTCTCAGGACAGTGGTATCATAATTAGGACTGAGTCTACGGCAACTTTGCCCATTGACATCTCTGAAAGAGATGACTCTGAGCAGAGGAAACCAGGGTGCCAAGAAACCACATCTGGTGGTGAGAGTGAGCATACTAGGTATGTTATCTCATCTCCCCGTGATTCTTCTTATGAAGATGAGGGTAGTATGCAACTAACACTTCAGTACTTGCTCTCTAAGGTCTCCAACCTGGAATCACAGGTGAGGATCTTAGAATCAAGGACTGCCACTCAGCAACTTGAGATTAACTCTCTCAAGGCTCAACTAGCTGAGAAACAGACGGAGAGGTCTGTTAGGCATGTACCAATTCAAGTCTCAATGACTTCTTCCTCTAGCTCATCTAGCTCTCAAGATGATGCTACCAAAAAGGGGGAGAAAGTTCAGAGACAAACACCTATGGAACCACAGACCCAATTCATTTCCACCCAACTAATCACACTACCTGAGTCATCTCAATCCTTTCTGGAGATTGACTCAAGTATGCTTCAAGATCTCTACAGACTTTTCACAAAGTTTGTATTGAGATCATCCCTAGAATAGCCCAGCCCCGACACCACACTTGCTTACTTTGGGGCTGAGGAGCTTCAAAGACTGACTGCACCTTCTACCACTGTGGAAGAAGTTGGTCAACCTAAGGTCTTCATGAAACCTGAGATTAGCTTCGAAGGGGAAATGGGGACTGATGGCCCAGCAACTGAAACAGATGGGACAGAATTTGCAGCAGTCTCATCTTCCGAAGCTCAAACTGAAGCTTCCGAAGCCTATATGAAAGCCTCGGAAGAACAAGAAAAATCTTCCGAAGCCGAAATAGAAGCTGCGGAAGGCTTGTTTCAGATGTCCGAGGAGCTGACCATCACAGATGTCATTGCTGACATAGCATCCGAGGTGGGCAGGGAGGACACTTCTGAAACTCCTCCAATCCAAGCACCAGCTGAACTTCTATCTCAATCACAACCCTCCATTCAAGAACCACCACAGTCAAGCACCATCAAAGACAAAGGCAAAAGAAAACTGACTGCGGAAGAGCTTCAGGAGGAGGAAAGGATTGAGAAGGCTAAAAAGAAAGGGAGGTTTCCAACTGAAAAGGTGCTAGCTGCCAGCTCTAAGGCAGCTGCAGCCAATCAGGAAGAAATCAACCTGAAGAGAAGAACAGCACTCATTGACCAGCTCATCAGTCTTGGAGCTGTCAATGAGGAAATACTCCTGCTACCACTAGAGGAGTTGGTGACTTTGGAGAGGTCAACCAGGCTACAACAAGAAAGGGAAGCCAGGTTGGCCTTGGAGAAGGCAGAGGAAAAGCAGAGGGAGGCAGCCCTGAAGCTGAGAGAGGAGAGGATCAAATTCCTACTCTCAAGAGGCTTCAGTCTTCCTGAACTGTCTCCACATGATGATGACATGATCCTGCTGCTCCACAACAAAGAGCAGGATCAAATGGAGAAGGAAAGGAAGAAGGCTGCTAGGGAGAAGCTGAAGGTGAAGAGGAAGAGGGAGGAAGAGAAGGAGGTCACTGCTGCCAAGAAGTCAACTGACAAAGCCTGGATGAAGGACTACCTCCGGGCTCATGGCTTCTCTGGTAGGCAGGTGGGACCTATGTCCGAAAGGACACTCCAGCGGATAGTCAGTGAAATAAAAGCTGACATCCGTTTGGGGAAAAGGAAGGAGATGTACAGAAGGATGAAGGGAATGGTTTTCACCCCAGCCACTCAATCACAGCCACAACCCACTCCAGAACCAACCCCTTTTCCCATCAAACCTGAACCCACTGATGAAACCTTCACCCCTCAACCCACAACTCTACCCAAACCTATCACATCACCTCAACCACCCAAACTACCCATCCTAAAACCCAAGACTCAACCTAAAACCACTAAACCTAAGCCTACCCAACAACAACCAAGACCATCCTCTCAGCCTCCTAAACATCTCTCCTTTGAGGAGATTAAGGAGTTCAAGACAAGGCTCATCAATTGCACTACTTTGAGCAGTATCTCCTGTGAGGGAGAGGTTATCAACATCACCTATGTTGATAACTCTTCAAGCTCCCTCACCCTAGGCCAATTTCTTGAATTGCCTAGAGAAACCTTGGGCCAGGCTGCAAGACTTCTTGGTCTCAACTCCGATACCCTCAATGCTGAGGAGAAGAGACTAAGAAGAAGACTGGTGACTCTGCTGGATACCAGGAAAGAGGACAGGATTTCTGGTCAATCTCCTGGACCTAGAAATGCAATAATCCAGTGGAGGTTCGATGAACCTTCTCACAACTTTGTTGTGGAAAGGGAGAATGGTGAAACCAACAGGCTTAATGCCACTTCTCTACTGCATCTCAGCAGATTTGATCTTGCTGAGCTTGCAGAGAAGCCATTCTCCAATCCCTCCAACTCTGAGACTGCTGCACACATCAGAAATCACATCAGCGGTCTCCACTTGGCTGAACGAAGTAGAAGAGCCAAGATTGAAGAAGAGTTGAAGCTGAAAAGAGTGGAAGACAAGGAAAGATCAACCACCAAAGGCACAGCCTTTCTACAGATGGTGGAAGGTCCTGAATTGGAACCAATAGTTCGATGGGAATATGACTATACTTCCCATCAACTAACTCTTTTCAGAGGGCCACAACAGAGGGTACATATAATCCAAGGTGACAGAGTAGAGGTGCTGTCCACCAAAGATTTGTACAAGATTCTTAGCACCACAGCAGGAAAGAATGAAGATACTGATAAACACCTGCTTTCCTTGGTACTGAGAGCTTTGAGAAGAAGAGAGAAGTGAAGTTTTGGTAGCATCAGCCTAGGGGGAGTTTGTTGGATCATGATGAGGCTGGTGCAACCAAATTCACTTTATAGTCACTTTTGGTACTACATTAAAGGGCTTCCGAAGCCAAGCAAGAGATCTTCCGAGAGTCTAAGGAACAAGAGCTGAAGACAAAGTCTGAAAGCTTCCGAAGACAAAGTCTGATGAAAGAGCTGAAGACAAAGTCTGAAAGCTTCCGAAGACAAAGTCTGATGAAAGAGCTGAAGACAAAGTCTGAAAGCTTCCGAAGACAAAGAAGACTCCAAGCTTCGGAAGAAGCAGTCTTCCGAAGTATAAGTGCCTTCGGAAGAAGTTATTCTTCCGAAGCACTTTATCCTTCGGAAGACATTGCTATGTCCAGCAGATAAAAGTATGGTCCCTGTCAGTCCGCATGCAGACCTCTGACACCGCATGGGTGACACAGCATGGGTTCTTCCTAAAAGACCATGCTGTTGACCATACTTTATTCTACTGCTCACCTTTTTATGATAGTACATGTTACCAACTTTAGTTGGTGACAAGGTAAGTCAGGGACATGTCCTGACTACCAACTCTCAGGCAAAATGTCTGAAAGACCTCACCTAGAGTCTTGTAGTATAGATGTAAGGTTAGAGGTGTCCAGCTGGTATCAAAGTATATCCGGCTGTAGGTAGTATTATATATATCTTCTCCCTGTAACTCTTTAAAAAAAGCGATTTTGAGTCCAAGTGTCTTGTAATCCTTTGAGTTGAGAAGCAATATATAAAAGTACCTTGAAAATTACTTGCTGTGTTAATTTTCTTACTGCTTGTTACTTGTTATATTGTGATCAACTCTTCCTAAAGACTGCTTGCCGAGTGTTGATTCACGAGTGAGTTGAGAGAGAAACCACCCTAAATCGATCCTGCAAGATCCCTTATCTCTAGCCCCCATCAGCAGCCAACTACTGAGGTGAGTCCACTGATGTGGAGGGGACTCATGTAGGCTCAGCTGCCACTACTCAGAGTCTCTCGCTGAGCTCTCAGGACAGTGGTAACATCAATCAGACTGAGTCTACGGCAACTTTGCCCATTGACATCTCTGAAAGAGATGAATTTGAGCAAAGGTATCCAGGGTGCCAAGAAGCCACATCTGGTGGTGAGACTGAACATACTAGGTATGTTATCTCATCTCCCCGTGATTCTTCACATGAAGATGAGTGAAGTATGCAACTCACTCTTCAGTACCTGCTCTCTAAGGTCTCAAACCTTGAATCTCAGGTTAGGATCTTAGAGACCAGGACAGCCACTCAGCAACTTCAGATTGACAATCTCAAGGCTCAACTAGCTGAAAAACAGACGGAGAGGTCTGTTAGGCATGTACCTATTCAGGTCTTATTGACTTCTTCCTCTAGCTCATCTAGCTCTCAAGATGATGCTACCAAAAAGGGGGAGAAAGATCAGAGACAAACACCTGAGGAACCACTGATCCAGTTCTGTACTTCCCAACTCATTACCATACCTGAGTCATCTCAATCAACTATAAAGATTGACTCACAAATGCTTCATGATCTCTACAGACTTTTCACAAAGTTTGTATTGAGATCCTCCTTAGAACAGCCCAGCCCTGACACCACACTGATATACTTTGGGGCTGAAAAGCTTCAGAGGCTGACTGCACCTTCTACCACTGTGGAGGAAGCTGGTCAACCTAAGGTCCACATGGAACCTAAGATTAACTTCGAAGGGGAAATGGGGACTGATGGCCCAGCAACCGAAACAGTTGGGACAGAACTTGCATTAGCTTCTTCTTCTGAAGCTCAGGCTGAAACTTCCGAAGCGAAAGTTGAAACTTTGGAAGAACAAGATAAGTCTTCCGAAGCTGAGATGGTAGCTGCAGAAGGCTTGTTCCAAATGTCCGAGGAACTGATCATCACAGATGTCATTGCTGAAATAGCATCTGAGGCGAGCAGGGAAGACATTTCTGATCTACCTCTATCCTAAACACCAGCAGACCCTCTCTCACAATCCAAACCCTCCATCCAAGAACCACCACAGTCAAGTTCTGTAAAAGACAAAGGAAAGAGAAAATTGACTGCGGAAGAGCTTCAGGAAGATGAAAGAATTGAGAAGTTAAAGAAGAAAGGTAGATTCTCTACTGAAAAGCTGCTAGCTTCCAGTTCAAAGGCAGCTGCAGCCAATCAGGAGGAAATCAACAACAAAAGAAGGGCATCACTCATTGATCAGCTCATCAACTTAGGAGTTGCCAATGAGGAAATACTCCTGCTACCACTAGAGGAGTTGGTGACTTTGGAGAGGACAACCAGGCTAAGACAAGAAAAAGAAGCCAGGTTGGCCTTGGAGAGAGAAGAAGAAGAACAAAGGAAAGCTGCCTTGCAGCTGAGAGAAGCTAGGATTAAGTTCCTACTCTCAAGAGGCTTCAATCTTCCTGAACTTTCTCCACATGATGATGATATGATCCTGCTGCTCCACAACAAAGAGCAAGATCAAATGGAGAAAGAAAGGAAGAAGACTGCAAGGGAGAAGATGAAGGAGAAGAAGCGGAGGGAAGAGGTAGAGAGGGTCACTGCCACCAAGAAGCTCAGTGACAAAGCCTGGATGAAAGACTATCTCCAGGCTCACGGATTCTCTGGTAGGCAGGTGGGACCCATGTCCAAAAGGACACTCCAACGGATTGTCAGCGAAATAAAGGCTGACATCCGTATGGGAAAGAGGAAGGAGATGTATAGGAGGGGACAGGGAATGATCTTAACCCCAGCCGCTCAACCATATCCAGCCACTCAACCACAACCTACACCAGAAGAACCAATCCAATTTCCCATCAAAACCGAGCCCTTAGATGAAACCTTCACCCCTGAACCTATAACTCTACCCATACCTACTTCATCACCACAACCACCTAAACTTCCCATCCTTAAACCCAAAACACAACCCAGAACCACTAAACCCAAACCTACCCAACTAATACCCAGACCATCCCCTCAGCCTTCTCAACATCTCTCTCTTGAAGAGTTTAAGGACATCAAGACAAATCTCAACAACTGCACAACTCTGAGCAACATCTCCTGTGAGAAAGATCTCATCAACATCACCTATGTTGATGACTCTTCAAGTTCCCTCACACTAGATCAGTTTCTTGATTTGCCTAGAAGAACTTTGGGCCAGGCTGCAATACTTCTTGGTCTCAACTCTGATTCTCTAAATGCTAAAGAGAAGAGACTTAGAAGAAAACTGGTGACTCTACTGGATACAAAGAAGGAGGACAGGATTCCTAGTCAGTCTCCTGTGCCTAGGAAAAGTATAATCCAGTGGAGGTTCGATGAAACTTTTCACAACTTTGTTGTGGAAAGAGAGAATGGTGAAATCAACCGGCTCAATGCCACTTCTCTATTGCATCTCAGCAGATTTGACATTGCTGAGCTTGCAGAGAAGCCATTCTCCAACCCCTCCAACTCTAAGACTGCTGCTGTCATTAGGAATCATCTCAGCAGTATTCACTTGGCTGAGCTTACTGCAAAGGCAAAGATCAATGAAGAGTTGAAGCTGAGAAGACATGAAGAAAAGGAAAGACCTACCACCAAGGGCGCAGCCTTTCTACAGATGGTGGAGGGTCCAGAATTGGAACCAATAGTTAGATGGGAATATGACTATACTTCCCATCAACTAACTCTTTTCAGAGGGCCACAAGAAAGTGTACATATAATCCAAGGTAACAGACTGGATGTACTGTCTACCAAGGATTTGTACAAACTTCTCAGCACCACATCAGGGAAAAACAAGGAAACAGACAGATATCTACTTTCCTTGGTGCTGAAAGTTTTGAGAAGAAGAGAAAAGTAAAGTTTTGGTAGCATCAGCCTAGGGGGAGTTTGTTGGGTCACTATAAGGCTGGTGCAACCAAAACTACTTCACATAGTCAATTTTGGTGCTACATTCAAAGGCTTCCGAAGCTAAGTATGAGATCTTCCGAAGTCTGAAGACATCAGCTGAAGACAACAGCTGAAGTCAACAGCTGATGATAGCAGCTGAAGTCAACAGCTAAAGACAAAGTCTGAAGAAAGAGCTGAAGACAAAGTATGAAGAACACTTTCGAAGACAAAGTCTGAAGAAAGAGCTGAAGACAAAGTCTGAAGAACACTTCCGAAGACAAAGTCTGAAGAACACTTCCGAAGACAAAGTTTGAAGAAAGAGCTGAAGACAAAGTCTTAAGAACACTTCCAAAGACAAAGTCTGAGGAAAGAGCTGAAGATAAAGTCTACTTGCGAAGATAAAGAAGACTCCAAGCCTCGGAAGAAGCAGTCTTCCGAAGTATAAGTGGCTTCGGAAGAAGTTATACTTCCGAAGCAATTTAACCTTCGAAAGACATTGCTATGACCAGTAGACATAAGTATGGTCTCTGACAATCCGCTGCAGACCTCTGATACAGCATGGCTTCTTCCCAAAGAGCCATGTTGTTGACCATACTTTATTCTACTGTTTACCTTTTTATGATAGTACATGTTACCAACCTTAGTTGGTGACAAAAGGTAAGTCAGGGACATGTCCTGACTACCAAATCTCAGATAATATATCCGAGATACCTTAACCTATAGTCTTGTAGTATAGGCTTTTTAGTTATAGGTTTCCAGCTGGGATCAAAGTATATCCGGCTGTAGGTAGTATTATATATAGTTCTCATTGTAACTCAATAGATAGGGTTATTGTGCCTTGTAAGAGTCTTGTAATCCTTTGAGTTGAGAATCAATATATAAAAGTACCTTGAAAATTTACTTCCTGTGTTTATTATCACTTGATACTTGTTATATTGCGATCAACTCTTCTTAGGACTCTTTCTGAGTGTTGTTCAAGGTGAGTTTGAGAGAAAGAAACCACTTGTTGACTGACCGAAACCGATCCTGCAATCCTCGTATGCTAAACATCTCCGCAGGTGAGATACATGGAATGTCGGGTGAATTCCACTTAACTCATCTGGTAGTTCCAACCTATAGGCCACCTCTCCTACTCGAGCAATGATTCGGAAAGGCCCTATATACTTTGGGATCAACTTGCCCCGCTTTCTAAACCGAATGATACCTTTCCAAGGTGAGACCTTTAACATGACCCTATCACCCACCTGGAACTCAATCGGTCTACGCCTCTTATCGGTATACGACTTCTGTCTATCCTTAGCTGCCTTCATGAAGGCTTTGATCTTTTCGAGCTTCTCCATCGTAGCCTCGATCACTTTAATGCTCCCTAACTCCTTCTGACCAATATCACCCCAGCAAACGGTGTCCTACATCTCCTACCATATAGCATCTCGTAGGGTGGCATGCCAATGCTGGCATGATAACTGTTGTTGTACGAGAATTCGGTTAACGGTAGATGGTCATCCCAACTCCCTCCGAAATCGATCACGCACGCTCGAAGTATGTCCTCGAGTGTCTGGATTGTCCTCTCAGACTGACCGTCCGTCTGAGTATGATAAGTCGTGCTGATGTGTAGCCTCGTCCCCATCGCATCGTGGAATTTCTTCCAAAACTTGGATGTAAACCGAGTGTTGTGATCAGACACAATAGATATCGGTATACCATGACGAGCTACAATCTCCTTGATAAATAGACCCGCGAGCCTCTCAGAAGAATACGTCTCTTGGATCGGTAGGAAGTGAGCACTCTTCGTTAAACGATCAACTATCACCCATATAGCATCATACCCCTTCGGGGTACGTGGTAGCTTCGTAATGAAGTCCATGGTGATATGCTCCCATTTCCACTCGGGTATCCAACGGTTGGATTTTCCCGTACGGCTTCTGGTGTTCCGCCTTCACTTGCAAACAGGTAAGGCATTTACTCACATACTCCGCTACGTCGCGCTTCATACCCGGCCACCAGTAGTCTTTCTTCATATCGTGATACATCTTGGTAGCACCAGGATAAATGGAGTATCGAGTCTTATGAGCCTCGTCCATGATCTTTCCACGTAGATCCCCGTAACAAGGAATCCACATCCGCCCATATCGGGTTCTAACACCGAGAGTGTTTTCACCTAACTCCGCGACCAGACCTCTCATTCTTTCAGAGTTAAGACGATCTTCTTTTAGAGCCTTGTCTTGAAACTCCTTGACCTGCATCATCACGTCGGAGGTCTCTAATCAGCTGATAAGCCTTCACCCGAATTGGCTCGGGTCTCTCCTTCCGACTAAGGGCATCTGCCACCACGATGGCCTTGCCCGGATGGTAATGGATCTCGCAATCGTAATCCTTTATGAGCTCCAACCATCGTCTCTGCCTCATGTTCAAATCTTTCTGCTCGAATAAATACTTCAAGCTTTTGTGGTCTGTAAAGATGGTGCACTTCGTCCCGTATAGGTAGTGCCGCCAAATCTTCAACGCGAAAATCACCGCAGCTAATTCTAGATCGTGCGTGGGATAGTTGACTTCATGGGTTTTCAGCTGTCGGGATGCGTAGGCTATCACCCTTCCGTATTGCATCATTACACAACCTAGCCCAGAATAAGATGCATCCGAATCACCACTAAGTCTTCACTACCTTCGGGTAATGTCAAGACAGGAGCCCATGTTAGTCTCGTCCTTAACTCCTCAAAAGCACACTCCTATTCTCGACCCCACACGAACTTCACATCCTTGCGAGTCAACCTTGTCAAAGGTGAGGCTATCTTGGAAAAGTCTTGAATAAACCTCCTGTAGTAGCCCGCTAATCCCAAGAAGCTACGAATCTCGAATAGCGTCTTAGGAGACTTCCATTGTATCACGGACTCAACCTTTGCCGGGTCCACCATGATTCCCTCGGTATTTACCACGTGACCCAGAAATTGCACCTCGCGTAACCAAAAAGCACACTTGGAGAACTTAGCATACAGCTTCTCCTTTCTCAACGTCTCCAACACTTCTCGAATGTGACCGGCATGCTCTTCTTCGCTCCTTAAATAAATCAGGATATCATCGATGAACACAATCACTGATTTATCCACCATCGGCCAGCACACTCGATTCATCAAATCCATAAAAGCAGCTGGCGCGTTGGTTAGACCAAAGGACATAACGAGAAACTCGTAGTGTCTATAACGCATGCGAAAAGCTGTTTTAGGAATATCTTGCTCCTTCACCTTCAACTAATGGTAGCCAAATCAAAGATCTATCCACGAGAACCAACTGACACCTTGGAGCTGATCGAACAAGTCATCAATCCTCGGTAGTGGATATCGATTCTTCACCGTCAACTTATTCAACTCACGGTAGTCAATACACATCCGCATGCTACCGTCCTTCTTCTTTACAAACAAGACCGGAGCACCCCAAGGAGAGATACTCGGCCTGATAAAACCCTTATCGAGCAACTCTTGCAGTTGCTCCATTAACTCCTTCATCTCAGTCGGAGCCAACCGATATGGTGCCTTAGCGACAGGCTGAGCACCGGGTATCAAGTCAATTTGAAATTCGATTTCGCGATCCGGTGGCACACCTGATAAGTCCTATGGAAATACATCGGGAAAGTCACACACCACCGGTACATCGGACAATTGTGGTGTTGACGTGTACACATCTTTCACGTAGGCCAAGTAAGGGCTACATCCATGCCTCATGCACTTTCCCGCCACCTCCATCGAAATCAGTTTGGGAATCGTTGTAACTCGATCACCGTATACCATCACCGAACTTCCGTCAGGCGCTATCAGTCTAATCATCTTCTTTCGACAAACGATATTTGCTTCGTAGGTCGCTAACCAATCCATCCCTAGTACTACATCAAATCCACCTAGGGGCATCACATGTAACTTAGTAGCAACCTACGACCCTCTAGTTCTATGGCACAGTCCTCTATCATATCAGTGACTCTAGTGGACTTACCAATAGCAGTTTCAACATCGAAGGGCTCATCAATACGTCTACTACCAACAGGTAATTTAGCATAGAAAGTAGCAGAAATAAAACTCCTACTAGCACCAGAATCAAATAACACAGAAGCAAGAGTTTGATTTACTAGAAACGTACCTGACACAATATCGGGGTCCGTCCTAGCCTCCTCCCTGGTCATGGTGAAAGCTCTGGCGCTGGCCTTTTTCCCTTCAGTTCTGGCTGTCTTCTTCGCCCCGAAACTCTCCTCCCTCGGCCTCCTGCAGTCCCTGCTCATATGGCCCTCCTCGCCACAGGTATAACACCTCAGCGCCTTACAGTCTCTGGAGATGTGGCCCGGCTTCCCACACTTGAAACACAGGTTGTGCCCCAGCCTGCACTCCCCCGTACGCTCCTTCCCGCACTTGCCACACCTCTTGGGTCCCGAGCTTGATGACCCCAGCCTACGGTCATCCATTCTCATCTTCTTGTTGTTTGGGACAAAACCACCACGCCCGAACCGTTTTCCATTCCAGTTCCAGTCACCCCCACCAGTCTTCTTCACCTCCACCACCGTCAACTCCATCTCATCATAGAGCCTCCCAGCCAAATCCACTGCCGACCTAAAAGTGCTAGGCCGCGTAGCGATCAAGTGCCTACGAATGTCTGTTGGCAATCCCTGGATGTACCAATTGATCTTTCGGGACACTGGTGTCACCTGATCCGGTACCAGCCTCGCCATCTCGTTGAACTTGGTGGTGTACTGTTGGTGGGTCATGGTTCCCGCCTCGAGTTGTAGGAACTCCCTCTCGATCTTATCGAGTTCCTTGTGAGGACAGAATTCCTCAATCACCAATTGTTTCAGCTCCTTCCATCGCATCTTCCTGATGGCTCTGGCACCCTCAGCTTGGGCAATGTTGTCCCACTAACACAACGCTGAGTCAACAAAGGAGTGAGTCGCGAACTTCACCTTCTGGTCATCGCGACACTCACTGATTTCCAGCACCGCCTCCATCTCCCTTACCCAGCGATGAGCGGCAGCAGCATTGCCATTGCCATCGAAGGTCGGGGGCTTGCACCTTTGGAATGCCCCATAACGGCACCCCTTGGTAGTCACCCCCACTACATCATCCTCTTCTTCGTCAGACAATACGGTATCAGGTTCTGGGCGTTCCTCCTCCCCTCTGCTCTCCTTTCCCGTTGATCATTTCCTATTCTCCTTCTCCTTTCTCTCCTCGCTTCTCACAGCCCTAATGACTTCAGTCACCACAGACGGCAAAACTGTCTGCATGACCTGGTGCACTTCATCAGCAATCGCCTCCTTAGCTGAGGCGTTCAGGATGGCATTCTCATTCTCCTCACTTCGGCCATGAACCTCAGGGTTCTCGCGAGCCGTCTCAGGAGCCTTAGCACTACTCCTAGTCACACGTGGCCGACCTCTGCCTCTAGAAGCCTTGGAAGACTTCTGTCCACCATTTCCAAGATGCTATAAGATTCAAAAACTAACACAGTCATTCAAGGTAATAGCTCAGTTTATGTCAAGTATAGTAAGTCCCTAATGACAGTGGCCAATTGTGATTAACCACTTACTTTACTCTTCACACCCCAAGCATTTCCTATCCTGACTACATCAGTATCTAAATCTACTAAGAACACATAAGTCAAATAGCACACGCACATAATACTGATTAGCTTTAAGCAAAGAAATACCTGATGGCACTTAGCTACTCTGGCTGACATCCCTCTTTCTGTCCCATTTTCAGTTTAAGTTTAGGTTTCTTTTAAAAGTATTTACCTATTTCACTTAAACTTTGGCTCTGATACCAACTTGTAAGGCCCCGTTCCCGGGCACCTCACAGTTGGTCATTCATCGCAATAATTACATAAAATGTTACATAATACAAATTTAAGCAGCGGAATTAATTTCACAAAAGCCATTCATTTCATTATAAACACTGTTGTTAAGCAATACACCGTGGTTTAATCATGTTACAAAATAATAGTTCGATTGCATTACAAAACAACAGTATTATCATGTATGAATGGATGTCAGTCATTCCCCCCCCCCCAGTAGCTTCACCCACGTGCCATCCTCAGCAACATTTTACCGGCAACTGAAAAATGCATAAAAGTCAGCGTTGTTGATTGAGTCCTAGTTTTTATAATAAAACATACTTTACTTTCATTTAAGAACTATTCTTTACTTTTGCATGTGAACACACATCACACGTACACTTAAGTAATATCATTATTATCTTTATCATTCGTTCATTTCGTACTTTTATCATTATCTTTTCGAGTCTTTTGCGACAACAGGGTCGCTCACCTCATTAGCAATCTCAATGATTGCACTTTATCTGAGTCTTTTACGACAACTGGGTCACTAACCTCATTAGCAATCTTAATGATTGCACTTTATCCGAGTCTTTTGCGACAACAGGGTCGCTCACCTCATTGTCAATATCAATGATTGACCCTGTGTGCATCCTTCGGGGTAGCTAACCCGCATCACAGTTGAGCTAACGATAGCAAGGCCGTGCACCTCTATATATTTGCTTGCAAGACTTTTCATTCATTCATTTACGTTCCACTTTTCTTCATCATTAATCTTTCACTTTATTAATGATAATACTTTCTGTTTTGATCATAAACATACCACGTAAAGTCATACCATAATAATATTAATAACATTAATAATAAGGTTAACAATAATGATAATAACAATAATAAGGAATCATAAAAACATTCATGATTATGCTTGGAATTAAGCATTTATTAACCCTAGTCAAACATTGTTGCAAACCCTAATGGCACAGACTCCCATAAAATTCCCGAAATAAATTGTAAGTGTTGGGTGCATGGGCCCTGTTCGAACGCATGGGCCCTGTTCGGACGCATGGGCCTCTCAGACGCATGAAGTCACTTAGGCGCATGGAAGGTCCAGACACATGGTCACTATTGGGGTGGTTTAACACTTAGGCGTTTGGAAAATCCCAGACGCATGGGCACTAATCAGATGGTTAGACACTTAGGCGTGTGGAGAAATCCCAGACGCATGGGCCCTATTCAAACGGTTGAGCCCTGTTTAGACGTATGGGCTTACTTATCATTTTCTAAGGCAACTTTCAGACGGTTGGGGTACTGTTTAGGCGGTTGGGCATCTCATTTGCACTTAAAAAACATAAATCAGTTCCAAATTCATCCTAAATCAAATTCCATGCCTAGTACTAACATTCTAAGCATCATAACACATTCATAATCATAATAATCACATCATTTACCCCCAAAACAGCCACCCAACCACATACACGTTCACACACACATACGGGTAGAAACATAATCTTATAAAAACACATACACATGCATTTTCGAGCCCCAAAATTGTTAAAAACATGTTAAAAAGGGGATTCTAGAACTCACCTTAGTAGCTTTCAAACTTAAACTCTTCTCTTGAACTTCCTCAGATGTTTTCAGCACCTAAAACCCACACACATACACAACCCGAACATATCATCACATTTATAAGCATACAACCGAGTCTAGAATCGTCTAAAGCATCATAAATTCGAGATTTCTTACCAAAAACTTCGAACTTTCTTTCTTCTTCTACAACCTCCGAGAATTCTCTTTTGTTTGTCTCTCTAAAAATCCGATTGTTGATGTGAATAAGCAACATTGGCAGCCATGTTACTTTATTTACCAACTTTCAAACCTTTTGTCCTTTTTGACACTTTTAGTCCTTCAACTTGGGTGTCATAGCTTTTCTTTCTTTTTCTTTACTTTTATTCTTTTCTTTATATCTTTAAAAATAACCGGGTGTTACAATTCGGCAGCACCTACTGAACATACAACCTGTGGAGGCTCAGGGGTAGAGGTATCGTCGGCGGGGGGCAATGGCGGTGGCGGAATGATCGGCAGGGGAGTCTGATCGGCGGCGCCGTAGAGAGTGTAATCGAGGATGTTGGCGATGCAGTGGACGTAGACGGCAGCGTTGGAGTAGATTTGGTCAAAACATGGGTCAAACTTCATGTTGTGACCAACAGTTAAAATAAAAATTTTGTAAAATATAAAAAAAGGTGTCAAAGTTAAAGTAAAAAAATATTGTGGCTGAATGGTAAAAAAAGTAAAGTATCGAGCTAAAATAAAATAATAAAAAATTTAAAGAAAAGTAAAAAGAAAAAAAGATGGGTACGACCTACCCATGATGCGTACCAAACTTTGAAGTTCAAGTATTTGTATTTTTTTTGAACAGTAGAGGACTCCGAACCTGACGAGCTATCGGGACTGGTTACCCTGGACTTAGCCGCCTGTCGCAAGTCATACCCTCAGATGCACGGGAACTCGATTGAGTCCGTAAACCCTCGCCCCTATCAGGATCGAACCCGGGATGAACCCCAAGCCAAACCCTCACCTGGATGTCGTAGAAGTTAAATGGAGAGGGTGGGATTTGAACCTAGGTCACTTAGTACACCAGACCAACCCTTTAACCACTCACCACTTAAATCATTGGCAATAACTATGTTTTTATTTAATCTTCATTTCTAATCTTCTCCTTTATTGAATCTGTAAACCCTCAAGTGTTTATATTTAATCTTCATTTCTAATCTTCTCCTTTAAGATACCTATGTTTTTACCTGAAGTTTGACCCACGTTTTGATCAAATCTATCACTCAAAGAGACATTCCATCTTTTTTATCCTACTTCTCTGAAGAAAAACTTAGAATCTTCAGTGTAGATATTAATTAAAATTTCAGCTTATATGAGCATAATCACGAATCAAACACTAAAAATGAAAGAAATCAAGCAACTCATATCATTCATCTTAATAATCTTCAGCATCATTCCTTTTGATCTTCAAATTTTGAATGATCATACTCATCCTCTAAACTCATAGGTGTTTAATATATCACTTATATTTTTGATAATGAATGTTCATAATTAGATCTACATCAAAACGCATACAATGTTAGTAATAACCCACCACCGCTAGTCGCCTATCCCCTTTCTTTTACCTCACCGCCAACACCGGTGATGCTTTTGGAAGTTTTAACTTAAGGCTTTAACCACGTTTTTGCAGGTGATTGCTTGAGTTGGGTTTTCATGGAGTTTTGCAGGTTTGATGCGGTGGGTTTCGTGGCGATTTGTGGGTTCGATTTGGTGTCTTTTCATGGCGATTTACAGACTTGATGTAGTGGTTTTTCACGGGGATTTGCAAGTTCGATTTGGTGGATTTGAATGTATGATTTGGTTCTTGATTTGGTGAGGGTAGTGAGAGATGGAGTAGGAGATGATCGAAGGTGCAAAAGATTTCTTCGTCGTGGTTTCACCGGGGAAGATGCTGAAATGTGTTACTTTTACTTAATAAATGGGTTCAATCAATTAAGCATATGATACTACCTAATATGCATAAATAAGTTGGTAATTAGTATATATATATTTAATTGAATTTAACCTTTATATTAATCAGGAAGTGTTACCTGCACTTAAGTGTGGGCCTTTTCCAACTTTGTCACAAAAAGTTTGGTGGTTTACACAAAGAGTACATACATACATTAGATTTTCATGTTTTTCTTCGTTTATCATTCTCTTTAATGTTTTTTCATTTGATTCAATGACACTTTAGAAAGAAATGATAGAGAGAGAAAGAGAGAGATATTGAAAACCAACAACCGATCTCTGGCCAAATAAGATTTTTAGCTGACAAATATCCCCACTGTCTATTCTTTTCCATTTGGTTCATCAACACCAAAGGAAGAGATGAGTGACAAAAATTAATAACCGAAAGTCAATTTCTAGCACATCAATGACGACGACACTGCTAGTTTTTCCATCAGATTAGCATTCATGACAACAATGAAGGATTTCCAAATCAGATAAGTTGCCGCATGGGCTATTCTAGACAGATCTCAACGTCTAAGGTAAACCTTCAAACCCTAGTCGAGTTCACCAACCTTTGATTATCATCGAATGATGGTTGTGGGTGTACCCTTTTTTAAATTTGTTGTTTGAAAGATACCCTAATCTTAGTTTGGTATTTTGGTGTACCACATGTGTAGCATCCCGATATTTTTATGTATTGTAAATTATTTAAGCATTGGTGTATAAGGATGCAAGACATAGATGTATAGTTGGGGGGGCTAATGTGTAAACATATGTTGACTAAAAAATTAAGAAAACGTGAGTTATAAAACTCCTTGATTTCCTCTCATGTTGGTGGAAATCCTACCACATCATCTTCTTACACTTCATTTGACCAAAACAATGAAGAAAAAAAATGATGAAGTTCTGGTGAGTTTCTAGCCTTTTAGTCATATTCATAGCCTAATCTCTAGTCTAATATTAGATTGTAACCGCAAAATGGTGTGGGATGTCATTCTAGTATCAAAATTTTGAAGGGTTCATCTCCATCTTTAGATTGTGTTGATACAAAACCAGTAATTAAGGCTAAGGTGAGTTCTAAACCTCTTTTTTAATCTATTTTAGCACGGTGTGTATACTCATCATTTGTGAATCGCAAACTGGCATGTTAAAGTTGGGTGTATTGAGAGTGAATTCTTATTTTTACTAGATTTATAATTGTTTCGTATGAAGAAATGAAGATTGATGACTAAGGAACCATTATGTTTGTGTTTTAGCCTTGATTTTGACTTTTGACATGCTAGAGTATGTATTTTAAAGGTTTATACACATCTACATGAAACAAATCTTTGATCTAGACATGATTATGGGTTTTTATTGATCTTTGGGTATTTTAGGTTCATGTTTTAGGTACAACTTAAGAGTTTTGATTTTGTTAAAGTAAGCAACAAGTAGAGTTTGTTTTTAATTTTGGAGTTCTGATTTTGGTATTTTTAAAAATTGATCATTGACTATGTTCCATCTTTCAAAGTGGCGTGATTTACTCAAAAAATATCGTTCATATGACACTTTAAATTATAATTTTATATATTAGTTTTTCTTAATATTGAAGATTAAAAAAAGAGCAGATATACATTTTGAAATTAATTTATAATTATTAGTTTTTTCATTATTAGTTAGTTGGATATGTTGAAGGTTTTTTCACAAGTTAATCAGATTCAATTTAACCAATTAAATTTAAAACGCAACGGAATAATAATAAAAAAGCTTGTTACAAATAGTTGATATATATATAAAACTCTTTTATATATATAATTCTGCTAAAAACCCGTATGGATCGATATATGAAATCATGCTTACAAACAACCATAGAGAGTTCGGAGAACTACCTTTAAAAGGAGGATCTAATATGGTGAGAAGGTAGAAGATGGCGGCTTCCAACCGAGAAAGCCTCAAGCAGATCTACCCCGAGCCACCAACCGAACACCCGTTTTTGCTAGGATTTGCACTTCAAAAGACTCTACTTTTCTTTACCGATCAAGAAGAAGAGTTCTACACTTGTATCTTTTCGAATTCATAGATACCATTAAAAGACATAGCCTTAAAATAAAATACATCATCCATAAAAACACAAATACCATTATTTACAAACTTTAATACATAACCATATTGTTTTAAAAGGGAAATAGAAATTATGTTCCTAGTCAAACTAGGAGCATACAAAATGTTCTTCAGAATAACTTCCAAACCATTTGAAAGTTTCAAGATATAATCTCCTTGGGCTTCGACATCAACTTTTGCTCTGTTGTCCGTAGAGACTAGTGTCTCCCTTCTTGAAGTGCTTATTTCTTTTGAACCCCTGTAACAAATTACAAATATGAGTTTCACATCCGGTATCCAATACCCATGTGTTTGAAGAAATAACATTAAATCCAATATGAATCATGAAAGTTGTACATGAATCCCTTTTGTTTCTCAACTCTTTGAGATAGGTTGGACAATTCCTTTTCCAATGCCCTATCTCACCACACTCATAGCATGGATCGTTCTCTGACACCTTGGCTTCTTAAGCTTTAGTTTTGTAGGTTTGGCTTTAACCTTTCCTTGCCCTTCCCTTTGATGTATCCCTTTCCTTTGGTAACATTTGCCTTGGGATCGGGGAATGGCCTTTTCTTGTTGCCTCCCTCATTGATCGTGAGAACGGGTAAAACCTTTTTACCCATCCCCGCCTTGGCTGTTTTGAGCATTGCATGAAGCTCACCAATGCTCTTGTCCCACCCATTCATATTGTAGTTCATATGAACGTCTCAAACCTTTTAGTTAGGTCATTAAGGATCAAATATGTGGCCAACTCTTTTGAAACGGGACAGTTTAGCATTTCAAGGAGATCAATGTGGCTCTTCATATTAAGTACATAAGATGACACAGATTGGGTTTCTTTCATACGACACACATGAAGCGCTCGAACCGTTTCGAAGCGCTCTACCCTTGCTTGTTGAAGGAACATTTCCTTCAACTGGGTAATCATGTCGTACGCCCCATGATGCTCCAAATCCTTTTGGAGCTCGGGAATCATAGTTCCCAACATGAGGCAGGAAACCTGCACAGAATCCTCAGTGTGCTTAAGCCAATCGTTAAAGGACTCAACATTACCAGCGTCGGGTTGGTCAGGAATGGGATCATCTAGAACATAGGACTTTTTCTCTTGCTTGAGAACAATTCTCAAGTTTTGAAACCAGTCCATAAAGTTATTATGGTTAAGACGATCCCTTTCTAAGATGGTTCTCAGTGATAGGTTATGGACGGTCGGGGTGGTAGCGTTGTGGTTTGCGGCCATTTCTACAATAATTAGCAAAGTTCATTTTAGTATTTTTGAAATAACAATTTTAATTATTAATACCCTTTTATGTTTCATAGAAAATTAATAATTAAAATCTAGAATCCAACGTTACATTTAAATAATGGTTAGGTGACCTTTATCCCATTATTTAAATTAACAAGGTAGTCAACACTTGACAATTGCAACCCTTGGCAACTTCTAGTCATATGGGATCGGTTAAACATCTTTATGTTTAGTTGGCATGTTTAATCTCATCAACACCATTGTACGCCATGCTTCAGTGACCCTATTCACATGGTTTCCAACTCAAGTCGTCCTACTTACACACACATGTGAGTTTCACATACAAGTGGTTAGGTGACCTTTATCCCACAAATACGTTAACCCCGCCTCAAACACACAAGTTCCCTAAAAGTGGTTGGGGACCTTTATCCCACAAATAGTTTCTAAGTGATTCGAGTGTCGTGTAAAAGGATGGTGTTAAACTTGTTTCCAAAGGGATTTCAGTTTCCATTAATTCTAGACTTTGAAAACCATTTGTACCTAACATTTGCATGCATTTAAATGTGTGGTGCAATTGTGAAAAACAATTTTTTTAGGTTCTTTCAATAAATCCAATTTTATTGTTAACACATTAACCTTTAATAAACCCTTTTTATTACTCACGTTAATGTTTTATAAGAACCAATTTTAAGCTTGTTGTTGATTTTAAATTGTTTTAACATGCATATCCATATATCACAAAACAATAATAATAAATCAACCATACGAGCATCACATGAGTTCATAATCATAGCCATCTATACTTAACATCACTTATTGACCAAACAAGTGAGTTAATAAGGTCGTCCCTAAGGGTGAAAATGACACAACATTTGTGTCGGTGAACTCCCACTTGACCCCGCATCCAAATGCTTCAAGTGTCCACCTTGTGTTGTAATTCTTCCATCCATTTGGGTCTCCATGTAGGCTTTGATTTCCGCACCAAACTCCTTTGGTCTTTCATCATCTCCTTTTGGTCAAAACCGAGAAAGGTGGCCTCGTTGCATCTTCTTTTACAAAATATGTCCTAAATACATTTTTTTCTAGTAAGAGTAAAAGAGCAACTAACCTATTTATTTTACATACCAAATGACAAATAAATAAATAACATACCCAAATAGGAAGAACCAAATACACTTAATTATTACAAAACCATTTGAATAATTAAATACAAATCAACATTCAACCACAGGTCTTCGGCTTTGGTTATGAACAATAGAACACATATCCACATATGTAAGCAAAATCCTAATGAATCCCCTTTAACCACAGGTTCTCGCCTGTTACAAGAACCAACCGAGAAACGGGGTTTTGTTTCCAAAACATAATCATCCAAATGATTTAAATTTTTCAAGACTATACTATGCATGTCAAAATAGAACTTGAAAACAGGTGATTTCAGGACTGAATCCTCTCGGCTTTTTGGTGAAACATCACCAAGAACCCGAATTTCAGTCCAAATCGAAGCATGTATCCATATAACCGCCTCTGATACCATTGAAGGGTTTTTCACAAGTTAATCAGATTCAGTTTAACCATTTAAATTTAAAACGCAACGGAATAATAAAAAACTTGTTACAGATAGTTGATATATATATAAAACTCTTATATATATATAATTTTGCTAAAAACCCGTATGGATCGATATATGAAATCATGCTTACAAACAACCATAGAGAGTTCGGAGAACTACCTTTAAAAGGAGGATCTAATATGGTGAGAAGGTAGAAGATGGCAGCTTCCAACCGAGAAAGCCTCAAGCAGATCTACCCCGAGCCACCAACCGAACACCTGTTTTTGCTAGGGTTTGCACTTCAAAAGACTCTACTTTTCTTTACCGATCAAGAAGAAGAGTTCTACACTTGTATCTTTTTGAAAAGTGTATATGAAAAGAGATCAGACAACAATCTTATATTGCATGTCTTGGAAACATAAAGTTCAGGAGAGAGAAAAGTGGGTGGGGCCTAACCCTTTAACCCATCCACATTTCTTTACACTTCATCCGTATTTGTAAATGCGGCTGAACTAATTTCCTTCAGCATTTTAAAAAATGCTCATCCCCATTTGTTCCATAACAAATGCGGACAGATTTTTCTTCATCCGCATTTGTTCCAAAACAAATACAGATGAATGGTCTTCACCCGCATTTGTTCCAAAACAAATGCGGATGAATTTTTCATCTCTTTTCATAATAAATTATCCATATAATTTATTTGTAAGACAAGTGTAACTATTTGGAAACCCAATTTTCAAATGTCTAAAGTGTTAATATTTATTTATATGATTATATCATAAAATAAATATATTTGGTGTTGGTCTAGCTCGTTATTGGGTAGGACCCTACTTGGATCATAACGTACTAGCCACATCAATTCAATATGTATTTTGGGCAGATCATTTCCAACATATGTATTTGACTTAATTGGGTCGTACATTTGCCATTTAATATATTAGTTAGTTGGATATGAATTTGACTTAATTGGGAGTTTATGATTCGTTTTTTCTTTATGTGTAGTTATATATTATGAAAACGTTATATTAACCAACACTTGAATCGAAGGATTTCTTAGGTAAGTCAGAATATTAGCCATGTAGCCTCATGTACCGACAAATGACAGGGTCTGGAATTTCAATAGAATAATGAGGCGTTTCGTATGCAGAAATTTTATGGAATTCAATGGAATTGGAATAGGAATTCCATTAGTCATTGTGTTTGGTTTGTAGTAATTTGTTGGAATCGGAATTTGAATTTCATTCTTAACGTGTTTGGTTGAGACAAGAATTGGAACTGAAATTGAAATTGGAATTAATTCCCTCAAATTCCTTCAAATGAAAGATTTCATAATCCTTCCAAATATTAAAGGATTTCAAATTCCACCAACCCTCGCCGACCTCGACCGCCGACGCCGTCGACCTCGACCGCCGCCGTCGCCCCCAACCATCGACCGCCGCCGGACCCGACCACCGACGACCAAGACCGTCGCCCCCCCCCCCCCCCCGCCGCCGCCCACTGTTTGCCGCGATCGCCGACTGCCGCCACCCCTAGCTGTCTATTGTCGCGGAACGCCGTTGCCAAATCTTGTCGGTTTAGACGCGCACGCCGGACGGTGTGGTATCGGTAGGTGGCGGCGATGGGTTACAATTGGTTTTCGACAACGGGCGCGATCGTTGGGCGCGGTTGGTGGTCGCGGTCGATTGTCGACGGTGACGGTGGAGGCGATCGCTGGTATGTAGCGGCGATGATCGGTGGTTATTGAGGTGGTGGCGGTTTGCAACGGGTGATAAATTACAAATCCTTTATAAGCGTTTTGTCACTAGAAACGTATTTAAAATTTAAATTTCTTTTATAGATTTTATTTCTCTTAAATTTCAAAGTCGTTAAAAATATTAAATTTCAAATACAATTTTTTTTATTCCAATTCAAATTTTTAATTTTAACAATTTTAGGAACGAAAAGCCTCCTAAATTTCTTGAGAGAAATGAGAGGAAAAAAAGAAGAATGTTAAAACAAGTGTGGTAGTGGTATTTTGGCAATTTCCCCCTTCCTTATCTTGTTGGGTTGGGGGCGTAAGAAGAGGCAGCAGTCGTCTCGTCCAAATGATTTCTTCCGCGCAAGGGATAGGAGTAGGAGTAGGAATAGGAATAGGATTGTTCCTCTCGCTTCAAACATCAAATTGCCACCCACAATCTCAGTCTCAATCTCAGTCTCAATATCAGTCTCTGCTTTTGCTTCCCAGTTTCCAACTCCCCTCTTTGCGTCTCAAATCTTCAGGTTTTTTTGATACTGCTGTTCCTTTCTCGTTTCCTTTGAAACTCAATTTCCTCTGCCTAACTGGATGAAATTCTATTCTAGTCAATTTAGCAAATCATAAAGAAGAAGAAGAAGAAGAGGCGCTTGAAATCAATGCTTTAAAGCAGAAGCTGGAGGATATTGGGATAAACTTCGGTTCTTGTACCCCTGGCCAATACACCCATCAAATTTGTCCCGTGGTAGGAATATTCATCATTTATTTATGACTCCCCTTTCCAATCTTATTATTCATGTTTCATTATGGCAAACCTTTTTGGATTTGAATTCACATGTTTGAAGAAAATTCTTTTCGTTTTTTTGGTTTCACAAATATATTTCACTGCAAAATTCGTGCAATTAATATGCTTGGAAATCTAGAAATATAATGGCATTAACTTGTGTTGAGACAGTGCAAAGGTGGGAAGGCCAAGGAGAGGAGTCTGTCATTCCATATAAACCAAACTGAGTAAGCAGTTTCTCTGTACAAAAGAAAAAAAAGAGCGACACTTTTGACTCTGGGTGCCAAACAACTTACTCAAGTACTTCCAAACTCATATAAATGTTAATTGTTTGGGGGAAAATTGGTTGCGTTATTGACTCCATATCAAGTACTTCAAACAAAATTCAATTTTGCAACAAATGTATGAATTTTAGTATTTCAGGAAAAGAATCATATTGAATTTTTCTGGGATCGAAGAGTATTTGATTCCCTGTTTCTCTGCTGTTTCGAACTTCCTAGAGAAGTTAATTTTCATCCTTGTATCAGGAAAGTTGCAATATGGAGATGCTTTAATTTTGAATGTGGATGGTCTGGTCATGTATGTACACTTATAATTTATTTCTTCACTTTCTGAGTAAATTATTTTGTCGGGTATCTAATGCCGTTGCAGGTTTTGGCAGATGTAGGTCCCACACAAGGTGGAGTCAACAAAGTTAAGGCTTCTAAAAAGTTGAGTGAAGAGACTTTGCGGTTAGAGCCATTAGGCGAGGAGGTACCTTCACTATGCTTTGTACTTTTTGATTTAGGTAGATAATTTTTTAGTCTAAGCTCTTTGTGCTTTTTCTTTTGAACGGCGATATATTAAAGGACAATGGCGTGGCAGGGCGCTAGCTCAAGGGAAAAGGAACTACAAAATAAAAATAATATAAATTACCTATTATCTTACTTTAGCACCACAATACCCCTATGAGACCAATCCAACTAATTAGAGCTCGATCTATGCTTGATTCGTAAGAATGTGCTAACCTTTATTTCGCCTACCTTGTTGATGACATTGCTCTTTTGCTATTGAAAAGTCTTTTATTTCTAGCTCTCCAACTTGACCACATAGAAGCAATAATAATCACATGATACAATCTTTAATATGGCATATGCCCATTTAACTCCTTTGACACTTGCAAAAAACCCTGACGATTTTGAGCTTGTGGGAATGTTATGCCAATTTTCCATCCCATTCCATATTGCCGCGGAAAGGGGCATGATACCTAAACATGGTCAAAAGATTCTAGCTTGCAATTACATGCAGAACAATTTAAAAAGGGTGGTCGTATACCCCTTCCGCCCAAATTATCCAACGTTGGACTTTGTTTAAAACCGCCCTCTAACCGAAAAATCCACTTTTTTTAGGGAGCCAAGTCGAGTATATATAAATATCACGTGAGAACCTTTTGTCTTCGATGATACATCTAATTGAGTTCACCGAGAAACATCCTCCCCTTTGCCATCCCTACGTCATTGCCATTTGTCCAGTGCGTTTTCCCACAAGTAAGCCTTTAACAATTGAATGCATGAGTGTAACTTGCTTGATTGCAAGCTATTGAGGCTGCCTGATTTCCATTTCCATTTTAGAAGCAATTGCTATCAGCTTCGTATAAACAAGGGAACAATTTCTTTTTACGGTTCGTTTGTTAGCCATGAGTCCTGCCAGAAAAGAATAGAATCCCTAACACCTGCATATCATTTAATCAGAGTGTCAAGAGTAACATTAAGGGCCTTTAGTTCCTCTCCTAGTTTTACAATTCGCATCCGTGGTCCTGAGATGCATTTTTTCATAGGAAGAAGGGAGGCTGAGCTTTTGCTTGTATAAATAGCCAAAACAGTTTGCTTCCAAAGGCTGTTTGATTCGGTTTTGTTCCTCCAAACCCATTTATTCAATAGAGCTAAGTTCATTGATTTAAACTACCCACTTGATATCCCCTGTTTTCCTTTGTAGAGTCAATTTTGTCCCAAGAAATCCATGCAATTTTTATGTTTTGAGCACTCCCTCCCCATAAAAGGGGGACGGGCCAAATTCCACATTTGTGGAAGTTAAAATAACTGAACAATGCAGAGTATTTCCTTGGCAATACAAAAACGATCGTGAACAACCATTTGTTGACAGAGGAAGACGCTACAAGGATACTATCAATCTTGCTAAGCTTATCTCTCCTTGATGACATGTGAGTTGGTGTCCTCCCATGCTATATTAGAATAGCTCAGTTTTACTTAAGAACTCATTTAAGTGCACTAAGGAGGATGAACATAATTGTGAAGTCTTCCATTCCTCCGAGTATCGGAGAACTGTAAAATCACCTGGAATCACCCGATTCGTGCTTTGGAGCATATCCTCCCAAAGACGTTTCTTCTGCGATTTACCATGTGAGCCATTAACATTACATTTAATGAAATTCCTGCCATGACACCAATCCCACGATAAGCAAGAAGTTACTATTTCTAATGACTTCCTTAGGTTTGACTTTCCCTGGATCCATACATTAATGATGCCCCCTAATCGAATGGTTGCATCAATAGATTCAATAGCCTTGTTTGAATTGCCCCATACAATATAAAATTGATTTTTGAAGAGTCATTAAACTACGATTCTTAGATTGCCAAAAAAATTAATTTGGTGGTCCTTTCTGAATTGGCTAACCCAGTCACCTTGGATTGCCAAAAAAATTAATATGGTGGTCCTTTTTGAATTTGTCACACCCCGGTCACAGGGCACCCCGAAAGTACGACCGATTGGTACGCGTCATTGTTCCCTTTTTATTTGTTTGTTTTGAAAGATGTTTACGCAGCGGAAAACCATTTCACAATTCATTTTATAAAATAAAATAAATCTGATGATTTATAAAAAACAAACTTTCATATATTCGTTGGGAATTAAATACCCAAAATTTTATATAATATTGTTCAACGCAATGTTTACAAAATTTTCTGTCTACTAACAGATATTCAAAACTTGCCACAAGGTCTATCCCTAGGAAACTTTAGTCCTTGCAGCTGTATTCTTGCTAATATGTTCATCACAGGGTTTCCATGCCTAGGATTCATAGTCCATCCAGCACTAACACCTGACTAAACATATTTAATCATGTTTACCTGAAAAGGTTTGAAAATAGTATATCAACGAAAAGCTGGTGAATACATTTGATTTGACACAAAAATATTTCGGCACGAATAACGATAAACAGTTAATCATAAATTAACGGTAAACCACACATTTAGCAGTCTATTTCAACTGGAAGTCCCCCTCCATATATACTGGTATTGGTGCTCAGGCAGTATTACTACGGGACTCTCCGGATCTGCACTGAGTCTGAACCAGCCCCAGTATGGGATTTTCACCCATCCCCAGGATATAATTTGATCAAACATACACATACTTCTGGTCTAAATGTTTTAGTAGAATACCTCTACGCATTAACATGGTTAACGTACTAATGCCATTTTCGCAAAATAAAATTATTTAAATGTTTTGAAAGTATTAAATGTATTCACCTGTTGAACAGAGCCTCTGAACTTGATAAGCTTTTGTTTCTGAACCTCGAAGTAACTTAAGAATTAAGTCACGAGCCTCTAACACCTGGATTAAATCAGAACTTCTATACTTGTTGTCTAGAGCATATACACCGGTTTCCTAATCTCGGGTTATCTTTGTGGTGTTTAAAAGGTAGTAGAGAGTTTCATGTGTGTGAAAGTATGGAAAAGGATTATGAAATGAAATGAAGGTAGACGCATCTATTTATATATGGATATTTCTTACTCATTAAGTATTTCTTACTTATTAAGTTTTGTCCAAACTTAACTATTAAGTTCAAAACTTAGCAATTAAGTTTTATATTTTATCCAAGACTTAGCCATTAAGTTTTATATTTTATCCAAGACTTAGCCATTAAGTTTTATATTTTATCCAAGACTTAGCTATTAAGTTTTATATTTTATTCAAGACTTAGTTATTAAGTTTTATATTTTATTCAAGACTTAGCTATTAAGCTTTATTCAAAACTTAGCCGTTAAGTTTTATCCTAATCTTTACCTAAACTTAGGCACTAAATTTTATCCTGTACTTAATTGTTAAGTTTTATCCGTAGCTTAACTATTAAGTTGTATCTGAAGGCTTAGACATTAAGTGTTTATCTAAAAACTTAGTCATGAAGTAACGCTTGAAATATAACCATGATTATTTATTGACAAAAATAATATGAAAATTTTGTAGGTGTTACAGAATTGCATGACCCAGTCACCTTTGTGAACCCCACCTATCCCCTTTATGTTTTTTTGGAGAAAATTCATTAAGAAACTAGATTCAAATTAGACGAAAGGTCAAAAGCATCTTCAATCCTAGATTGTTCTGATTTCTTAGGCACCTTGGAACTCCTCACACTTTCATTGTTCCTTGGGAGTGGAGAATGGACGGTGTTTGTCACCGGAGTTTTCTTTCTGGCGATCATCTCCGGTTGCTTCTTCATTACTTCACCCTCTTCCAGTTCTCTGATTGGATCATATCACCTATTTGGAAGATCTTAATATCCATGGAGTGATCTGCTAGAAAGCTGGGGCTCCATGAATTCATTTCCTCATTTATCCAAATCAAGTATGAAATTTCATCCATTTTAGAATGATCTCTTCATCTATTCTCTTCCAACTGTTGCAAGTACATAGCAAAATGTAAAAGAATTGTCATCATCTTATTCCAACTATCTTTGTTGTCTAAATTACTTGCCCGAAAGACTCTCAGTTTCTTTCAAATGTTTGTTTGTCTTTTAAAATGACAGAAATCCAAATATTTTTAGCCCAACAATTCTTTTAAGAAGAATCTTCTGCTCATCCCATACTACTAAGGAGTTGAATACTCTAGCCTTGCCTCCTCACTTTTTGATAGGAAGATTTCTGCCTCCGAAGAGCTTTTAAAATAACATCATGTATATACCACCGATGTACGATACTTTAACATCATGTAAGCCTTCCATTGTTAACTTATTGTTACATATCTGGGCAGCCATCAAAGCTTCAGAAAGCTTCCATGGCCAATGTAAAAATAAAGGGGAAAGTGGATCTTCTGTCTTACACCATGGGTACATTTGAATTCAAACGTAGGGGCCCATTCACCAACACCTATATTCTAGTCGAATTGAAAATCCCATTTACCCAACCCCTTCGAAAAATGCATTTGGTGAAGGAAAACATCAATGAACTCACAATTCAAAGAATCAAAGGCTTGATGAACTTGAAGTTAAAGTCGTCGGGGCCAGGGGCACGATCATTGCCACAACCCTAAACTTCATCTTTAATTCTTAATATGATTAATAATATTTTAGATTGAACCACTTAGTTCTTAAGCTTTGTGGCTAAAGCCCTCAAACATGACAAGTGGTTTTGAATTAATATTTACCGTAGGGCATGGGTGTGATTATTTACTTCACGCATGAGGTCTCTGGTTCAAATCTGACAAGTTATACTGTTTATAACACATTTGTACACCTTATATTCACATATGTTCCAAAAGTTAATCATCAAGCATAGAACACATGTGATATTCATCATAAAAAATGCTTAGTATACCCACATGAAACAACATGATAATGAGAATACTAGATATTATTGCAAGTTACCATCTTAGTAGGTCACCATCCTATGGATTCTTGCTATTCAAAAGAAATCGTCTTATGGCTTCCTAGTCTAATAATGTTGATCTTCATTTATCAATATTCATTAGAATGCTGCTGGTTTTATTTTTTCTTCTGGATTTGTTTGTACACCTTCACAAACTAATATTTCTTTTTGTTATATGCTTCAGCTGATTAGTTATTTTGCTGAGCGAATGATTTCGGCAG
This sequence comes from Flaveria linearis, assembly GCA_024085815.1. NCBI lineage: Eukaryota > Viridiplantae > Streptophyta > Magnoliopsida > Asterales > Asteraceae > Flaveria > Flaveria linearis. The sequence continues at coordinate 64,853,688 of CM044003.1, read as the reverse complement.
AAATATTGCTGAAGAATGCTGTTATGCAAATGATGGATGATAAGGTATGTGTATGTGTTGAAATACTACCTTGAATGCTTGTAACTACAATGCTTGATGCTTCAGATTTTTAACAAAAATTAGTGATTTTTTGCCACTTTATTTATATCAACTTTGACCATACTTTCTTGTCACTTGTATATGTCACCTTCTTTTTCTTGTTGATTTATGCCTATCTTAGTGTCTCCTAAACCATTTATTCCATGGTAGTCCAATAAATCTGTTACATTCTCCTAATATAAGTAAATTGATGTCATTTGTTAAACATTTCTTTTTTGGTATGAACAGCATGTGATAGCTTTTACATATAGAAGGAATGGAGAAATTGTCAACTGTAAGTTTCGCAGCATAACAAAAAGAAAGTTTTGGCAGGTTGGGATTAAGCAAAAAGTTATCCGAAATTCTGATTTTATTCAAAGTCATTATCATCTTTTTTGATGGTGTTTCATGTTCAATTTGTTAAGTATAAAAAGATGCATGGATTTTGTATTACATCCTAACTAAAAGAGCTTGTGCTATAAAACCTCAGGCGAAACATGGAGAAAGGATATTATATGGGCTTGATGGCATAAAGGAAGGAAATACCATTGTTATAGTAATAACTCTTAACCAGTTTGATTTCTTCAGTTATTAGCTACAGGTCTTTGTAGATGTATGTGATGGCGGTACTTAAATGGTGATAGTAGGTCGAAGGGGAAATTGATAAGCTATCAATGGATCAGGCTGGAATACTGAATTGTGTTAGTGTTCCTGATGGTGCACCCCAACAAGTGTTAGTAAAAGCATTACCATCTAAAAAGCAGGTTTGTAATCACACTTATGTATTTGTATACTCTTATGCTGTTTTTAAATGCTTATTTCCCTAACAAAAAGAGTCTCTTTTAGACATGTAATTTAAACCTAGTAATTTCCAACATAAATAATGCCTCCTTGTAGCCCCGTAACATTATTTTTACAGCCCGCTGTTGTGTTGAACAGCCAAACCGTATGATATGGTTTGGAAAGAATTGTAATTGATCTATATATAGAGATTGATGTTACACTTTAGTACCTCCTAAATATATTAAATGCTAATTACAATCATTAATCTAACACTCATCCGCAAGCTAAAGGCGGGAAACGACCTGCAGCTTGGACCGTAGAAACAAAAACCTTTGTTTTGATACAGGATTTGTGAAGACATCAACAACTTGATCATTTGTGGATATGTTGAACATTCAGTTTACCACTAGCTACCTTTTCTCTAATGAAATGAAAGTCTACCTAAACATGCTTTGTGCGTGCATGAAACACAGGATTTGCACAGAGGTACACTTAATCAAACATAATAAAAAAACAATAAAAACTCACCTGCTTGTATTATTGTTGTGATGCAAATGTGGGGTGGAGGTGACGGTGGCGGTACTGCCGACCTAGAGATCACAACTTTCTCTCGCTATGTGTTACCCGTGTGTAACGAGCCGTAGCTCTAATACCACTTGTTAGGGATCCGAGTATAGATCAATACACAAACACAATTAAAGTGCAAAAAAATAATAATAACAAAGATGAACACGTGATTTAACGTGGTTCGGTCGATGTGACCTACATCCACAGACTGCAACCAGGATATTCTTTTATTGCTTTCTGCCTCAATCATGAGAAATTACAAGTACAATATACGATATAAATAGAGAAAATTAGGGTTTACAACTTAATTCCCAAGAAAACCTTAATGGGCTACAATTAAATAAAAACAGGCCAGGTCTTTTATTTAATCAATCTGCCATTGCGTTGTCTTTTAAACCGAGCCCAAATCAAGACTCTACAAACCGAACATAGGCATCAATAGGGGAGGAGACATTGTTTTTCCAGGAGGCATCCGTGAAAGCCTGAAGCGAGGAACCAGCATCATGGTGAATAATGAGACCAAAGTTAGATGTGCTTTTCAGGTAGCGTAAAATCCGTTTGACAGCAGACCAATGATTTTCAGTCGGCGCATGCATAAATTGACAAACTTTGTTGACAGCAAAAGTTATGTCGGGTCTGGATAGTGTCACATATTGGAGTGCGCCGACTATTTGATATTTGGGTGGATCAGGAAGCAAGGGGCTATCATTGAGGCTTAGTGGTTGAGTGGTACTCATGGTAGATGACATCGGTTTACAATCAGACATACTAGCTTTCTGTAACAGGTCAATGATATATTTTCGTTGGGAGAGCAGAATGCTTTTGCCAAGGGGAACAATTTTAATGCCCAAAAAGTTTTGAAGATCTCCAAGATCTTTAACAACAAACTTGGCATTGAGTTGATGAATAATGCTGTTGATTGCCTCAATGTTGTTACCAGTGACGATTATATTGTTAACATACAATAGAAAATAAAATAGTGTGCCCCTAGATTGATAGATGAACAACAAAGGATCAACCTTAGAGCCCAGAAAACCAAGTTGTTGTAAGGTTGTTAATCGATGAAACCAGGCCCCGCGTGCCTGTTTTAGGCCATATAAAGATTTATGAAGCTTGTATATATGAGTGGGTCTGGTCGGATCAACAAAGCCTTGTGGTTGACGGATGTGCACGGTTTCAGTTAAGTCACTGTGTAGAAAAGCATTTTAAAAATCCAATGTCTGAGAGACCAAACTTGTGTGACTGCAAGAGAAAGAATCACTCTAATGGTAGTGGATTTAATTATCGGGCTAAAGGTTTCATGGAAGTCGATGCATGGCTGTTGCTTGAAACCTTTAGTCATCAGTCATACCTTGTGGAAAGTTACTTTGCCATTTTGATTGCACTTCAACCTGTACACCCACTTGCAGTCAATAATATTAGCGTTTTGGAACATGTGCTAATAATGACCATGTGCCATTCTTGACATGCGGAGTGAACTCCTTCAGTCGTAGCCTGGCGCCACTCAGCTGTTTGTTTAGCAATGATAAAGGAGGTTGGTTCGATGGAAGAAGAGGAGGAAACAGCAGTGTGGTAGGCAGATGGATTGTACCTGGTGGTTGACTTTGGATTTTGTAGAAGGTGTAGTGGTCGAACACAATGGGGAGGGGGTGGTGGTGGTGTAGGAAGTGTGGACTGAGAAGTAAAGTTAGAAAGGTTGGTTGAGACAGGGCTGTTTAGTGGTGAGACGGGGTGGTTGGAGTCGAAGTTGAAGAAGGGGATGGTGGGGAGTGGGGAACAAAAGGTGTACTGGTTGGTGGTGAGCTGGGAGCTGAAAAAAAGGCTCACTTGATAAAACAGGAGAAGGAAAATTTAAAACATAAGTGGTTTCATTAGTTGTGGTTGTTGGTTTTGGGGTTTAGTTAAAGGGAAAGACGTCCTCGTTAAACGTACATGACGAGCAATGTAGACTCGTTCAGTGGGGAGATCCAAGCACCGATATCCATGGTGAGATGGACATAACCAAGAAATACACATGGTATGGACCTAAAATCCATTTTATGGCGATTATAGGGACATAAATATGGAAAGCATTGGCATCCAAAAACACGAAGAAATGTATAATCAGGTCGCCTTTTGAAGATGAGCTCAAAAGGAGATTTGTGGGAGGAGACAGACGACGACATATGATTGATGAGATAAACAACTGTTTTGAAAGCAAATTGCCAGAAACGTTGTGGAGCATGAGAGTGAGCAAGAATGGTGAGACCGATCTCCATAATGTGTCAATGTCGTCTCTTAACTATACCATTTTGTTCAATGGTATGTGGGCATGAGCGTCGATGAATGATTCCAAGTGATGAAAAGAAGGGGGCAAGATTGCTCTTTTCGTGACCGGTGACCGGTGAAGGTGGGTCGGCGGTGGCGGTGGTGTTGACCGGTGACCGGTGGCCGGTGACCGGTGGTAGAGTAGAAGACCACAATTTGCTCTTTTTCAATTGAGTATTTGTCTTATATTCTTTTCGTGACATCCAAATAATTTTTCAAGCGAATGGACATTTCAACCGCTTGAGGAGCTAGTAGAGTTCTTCGTATTGATATAATCCTGCCACTAACAGCAAAAGCAGATTCCAAAGCTGCCGTGAAAGATTGGACGGTTAGTAAATCTCGGGCTATAGTAGATCGGACGGGACATTAATCTTCCTTACCTTTCCACCAAGCTAACAAGTCAATTTTTAAAATCTTATGGAGTCATGGTCGATAAAAAGTTGGTCTCACCATACCTCCCGAGTAGCCCTCCCAAGTTCGCTACTCGAAGTGTTACTACGTTGACGTATATTACTTTCATCCCCTAATGTATTATTCAAAGCAAACATTGGATCACTTGAATTTTTGGCATGTGCTGCATGCTTCATTGACTCATGAATGCTTGATGTTTCACCATTTATTGCTAAATAAACATCAAACATGTTTGATAATTGTTGATTAAACTTAGATTTTATAGTTTGACCATAAAATGGGTTCTCTTCATCTAAACCCAAATCAAGAGTAGTTTTATCAAGTAAAGTTTCAATCCCCGATGTATTTAAGCAAAGGTTTAAGGCAGTGGCACAAGTAATAATTGGATGCATTTCTTTAATATATTTTTTAAGTTTTTCTTTCATTGGAAGTATCATATCCGAATAATATCTACCTCTAAATGATGGCTCATTGGATTTTTAAGTTATTAAGTATATTTGGTGAAGTACTAATGGACTTGTTAGATAATAAACTTCAGAAAGACAATAGTTGGTTTTACAAACATGAAGCATTTTGCTTATTTCTTCAATAGTTGCCCAACCCGACGGATACAAACCGGTTTTTTGGGGGTATTAAAACTAGTTTACGAACCGGTTTGTAATCCCAAACTGGGTTTTTTGGACACCACTAAGGAAGGGTATATGAACTTGCTCCTTATAAAATCATATTAATTGGAGTTATACTTTTGTTCAAGGCATCCCCTACAGTGTTTGTTAAGTTGTTGATATCTCATACTTTTAAACAACTGTGTTTAGATCTCAATTTTTGTTAGTTATATGGCAATATTTCGCATCTGGAGTTTTGTTAGTTTTTTGGAAAAAGGGCAGAGCCCTTTATCAGAAATACAAAAATTACAAAGGCAACCTCCCGGGATGTTAATTATCTAATAATTTTTTATATTTGGTGTTTGTTAGTGTATATTTTAATTTTTCAATCTCAGCATCTTTTATATTATTCTTTCTTAGATTTCTGTTTTAATAGCTATATGATAACTGTTTAATTGTTTATCTGATTGTTTATTTGTTGTGATGTACTCTAGAATTTTCTTAGTTATATAATTCGGCATTTGAAAAACATGCATTTTGCATTATTATTGATGTTTTTAGTTAAACATCAGTGAGCTTATAATATTATGTTGTATAACATATATATTTTATGTAAGGTGAAGTTTCTTTTCGTCATTAAAACCTTCATTTAAATCCTTAATCACAGTCATTTTTAATTGATCCTAGTTTCTGATAGAGAGGTAAAATGGTCATTTACCTTCTTTCAATCTATTCATTTAAGAAACAAGGGGCAATTATCATGTACTGCTAATTATGACAAACCATACAAAACTTAATAAGAAATTAAAATTATAATAATGCAGGCATGTAGCCACTCAACTACCCAGTCAGTAAGAAATAGTATGATCTGTTCCTGCAAACTGTCCTCAATTATAGATCAAGTTGTTTATACATTGAATTGGCTGTATTATTAGGAGACCAGATTTAAGTATCTACTGGACTGCAATGGATATCTTGATAAGGTATGCAATCTTGTTTTGCTTTCAGTTATGTTAATCATGCTGCAAAGATGGCGGTTCATTTTTATTTCTGTATATATTTGTTCCAGGCATCTAGAATTATATTGGCAACAGACGGTGATGGTCCTGGTCAAGCCTTGGCTGAAGAACTTTCATGCCGCCTTGGGAAAGAAAGGTTGTATAACAGTGTCAATTATTTTTCCTAATTTGAAAAGAACATAAGTTCTAGAGGTGGAAATTTCGAGCCATTTACTAGGTTCCTTTTTTGATAATGCACAACGCACTAATATATTTATATAATAGAAGTTTGGACAATTGTGTTAAATCAGTTATGAACAGGTCTTGTCTGTGGCCCACACATTTTTTTCCATGTTCATAAATAGTTAGCGTGTTAAATATGCTTACAGAAACTGTTATTCTGTAGTGAAACTAAGAAAAAACACAATTTGAGGTTGCAAAAAAATAAAAACACACTTTGTGCTAGTTTAACTGATTTGACCCATTAGGAGTAAACCTAAACCCATTTCAGGATATTTCAGTTTTTCTCCTTGAAAGTCGTTAAGGAACATCAATGAATTGATGATTACATACTATTTAATCATCTTGTACGCTTCTTTTGCCAGATGTTGGCTTGTAACATGGCCTAAGAAAGACGAGCTCACCTGTTACAAGGATGCAAATGAGGTTATGTGACCTTTCAATAGTTCATTTAAATTTAAAAACTTTATAATAATATTTTGTTGCTATAGGTTCTTGTGCATTTAGGCTCAGAAGCGTTGAGGAAAATTGTTGAAACTGCCGAGTTATATCAGGTAAAGAATTCACCCTGAAGATCTAACCTTATCTTAGGAAAATACTTCATCATTTGCATCAGCCTAATTGTTTGCAAATTCCATATATATGAAAGTGGAAGCAAAGTGCATGCTGTTTCAATCTTGGATCTAGTTAGTTACTATGATGCCGCTTTCTTATATTGCTGGGATCATAAGTTTGTAATAAAATAATGTTCCAATGTTGGTTCCAGTGTTCCATAGAAAACCTTTTTTTTTTTTTGTTTGTGTTTATATTTGGTTTTGTTGGCTATTTGATAGACATTACACCAGATAATCTTGGGAGTAGCCCCCCACCGCTCATTATAAATGGATTCACGTACGAAAAGTTTCGATTGATGTTTGCCTGTAGTCGATCAAAATAATAAGCAATTAATGGAAAACCCATGAAACACATATAGCTGGTTCTATTCACACTCCTAGAAGTGAATAAAGAAACATATCTAGTAGGATCATACTCACTGAGTAGGGTTTGAAAAGATGAGATAAGAGCAAACTCTACCTTTATTTCATACGATAGACAGTGTGTGCCCAAACACTCATTAAAGTTAACGTGATAATTTAATAATCAATGTTAAAATTATGGTCACAGACGTGGTTGGGTAATTATATTGGTGTTCTTAAGACGATGGTAAATTAAATATAAAATAGGTGGAAACACCAAAGGCGTTGTCACACACCGAAAGACGCACTGGAAGAGCACGTGTGTGATGGAAATAACGGGGCTGGATTATCTCCTAACAATTATCAACCATACAAATCATGGATGCTAAAGTACATTATTAATATGAATTTGTCATTAAATCATTACGAGAAGTCTTAAAAATAAAATTTAAGTAGTCATAACATAACATTGTTTTCAAACTTAAAAATAAAATTTAAGTAGTCATAACATAACATTGTTTTTAAACATTAACAAAAGATCTTAATCGACAACGGAATTTGGTCGCAAAAGTGTATACAAATTTGATTAGTTTGTCGTTAAAACCCTTTTCATTCTCATGCATCCTAAATACTTGAAAAACATGTCTAAAGTTTATCAGTAAAAACTGGTGAGTTCACAGATTTATATAAAAAATTTATCATAATTTCTTTTTATAAAAGATATGATTATCCTCGAATCAACCCATGGATTGTTAAGTACTAGTTAGGTTCACTGAGTATGATTACAACCAAGAGCCCCATAAGCAAACAAAGACATAATATCCCTCAAGTTTATTTCAACATATATTTCCTTCGTAGCAGACTAGTACGACCGATTTCGATGGGCAGTTGTCAAACCCAATAGATCTATCAATATATCCTGTGCCCCCTCAAGGGTTAATGAATATGGCCGTTGGCAGCCGTGTACAAATAACAAAACAACTCAAGTCCATCTAAAATATCACGCAATTATTCCATATTTAAATCATGTTATATACTAAAATCATTATAGCATGTTTTTCCCCCCAAAATAGTTAAATACAACCATTATTTAAAATAGGGGTTGCGAAAACTTACTTTAAAGCGCGTCAAGAAGGGTCTAGCAAAATCAAGCCCAAGGACATAAACGACCAATTAACGCCCTAAACACAGAGAACTCATTAGTAGTTAACTAACAAGTGCACTAAGCAAGTTCACCCAGCTTACTAAACTTGTCATGAAATCCATTTTGTTAACGTGACTTTTGATTTGGTTAAATCATTTATATTATAAATGACAAATATTACTTACTAATTAAACTAATTACCTTGAAACGAAAATCACATATTACACACACAAAAATAATCACATAAAAATATATGAAAACATGACCGCAAAAATTACTAAGTTATGCATTAAATAAATAAATAAATAAAAACATAATAATTCATAATAACATTTTATCTAAGATTAGTAATAAAATATATTCATAGTCTTGTTCTTTTTAAGAAAACTATTTCTTATTTTTATTATCTTTTTAGAAAATATTATTTTATTTAATATAATCAACAATACTTAAATCTTTTTAAGAAATAAACTTATTTTCCAGTAGTAAAACATGTATTTATCATTTTAAGACAAGTTTTATTATAAAAATATATTTTTTATGTTTAACCCAAATTTCACCATATTCGGTGATTTTTAACCCGAAACCACACGATTTAATGAGCAAAAACGTATATAAACTCGTGTATACCTGATGATCATTATGTATGTTTTAAAATGACTATTTTATACTAAATATATTCTGAAATTTTCCGTTTAAAAGCAGTCTCAGAACAGTCCAAATTTTTACATGAAATTGTCAGTCTTCGGCTTTTTCAACACCGATGACCATGCATGTCATGGATTTGTTACATACTTAACAAACATGAGTTTTTAACTAAAAACACAATATTATTTCTGCTCAAATTAGGATTTATGCAAAAACACTCCTTTTTGACCCGGAAAACATCGTTTTTAACATGTTTTTAAACATAAAACGTGTACCTGATTAAACCCAATCATCAAAATTATTATTTTCAGTAATATTACTTATTTTTAACTTACTATTAACATGTTTTGAACTTATTTTTCCAGATTTAAAAAAATCCTTGTTTTGATATGTTTATATCTTGTAAAATCAATGTCAATGTCCAATCAACATTTTATACCATTACTTCTAATTTGTTTTTATTTTTTTCTTAAGTAAAAAATTACTTAAATTTATAAAAGTTACAGATCATGATCACCACAGACATGGATCATCTCAATCATCTTCAAATTCATAAATCAAGAACATATCAAGATCAAAAACACCAATCATAAATACATCCATATACACGATACATACATATTTACCCAAATAATCAACTTTTTTCTTATGTTCTTAGTTTCTATTTTATCAAATACACTTTAAAAACCCAAAAGATTTCAGATCATGATCACCATCATTCATGAATCATCTCAATCATTTATGAAATCCAAAAGCAAGATGAGCTCAAGAACATCATCCACACATACATTCATGTATCACCCATTTCGATCTTCTTTTTAATAGATTTTATTTGATGGATGGGTTTCTTATGATGTTCATAAGCCAAGATCATAAGTTGATTATCTTGCATGTCAAAATTAAACAAAATTGTAAAGAAAAATTCCAAAATCATCAACATCAAACACACACACATACACGGTTCACACACACATACCTTCTTTTAAAACCCATTTTTCTTGTTTAAAACCATTGTTGAAAACTTGGATTTCAAGAAAATCTAGTTTTTGGTGAACAAAATTTGCAACAATCATTCATTTGTCAAGTTGCAAGAGATTTTTAAAGAAAACATCCTTACCCTAAGATGAAAATTTCAAAAAATATGGATGGTTTCTTGATGATTTCTTCTCCTTAAAGTTGGATTTTTTGCAAATTCTTGCACCAAACTCACTAAGGGATCCTTGAAATCAGTTGTTTGAAGCTTGAAATAATCTTTGGATGATAAAAAATCAAAGGGATGTGGGTGTGTTGGTGATGGTGTTCGGCCGAAGGAAAGGAGAGGGAGAGAAGAGAGAGAGTGTAGATAGAGAAAGCAAGTGTTTGGATGTGGAAAGAGATGGAGTGTAGAGTTGGTTTTATAGGAATGATTAAGTATGATTAGATTAAGCTAATCATATAATAAAGTTAATAAATTGGCTGGTGGTCCTCAAGCGGGATGCCACCTGGTGTAAGACGGGTGTCAGTCTCGTTAATTTTTTTGTAAAAATCTTTAAAGTTCGGGTTTTACGCGAAAATTTTCTATAAAATTAAAATATTAATTTGAAGCTTTCCAAGGTTTCACAACATTAATAATAATGATCAATAGTCAAAATAATAATTTTTACACGGTTTAACAAAACATGCAACAGACTATATATTGCATCAAAGTAATATTTTAAAAGTCTAAATTTTACGCGATCAAGGTTAACAATAGCTATTATTATTTTACATGAATAATAATAATTTTCACTTATAATGCATTAAATTATAAAAATCAAAATATATAGAGCAGATTTAATTAACCTAGTTGTCACCAACGGTGCGTTAAAAGCTTTTTTTTGCAGCGTGACCCGCTAATTCTCAAAATTACCAATCATAAGGGGATTTGCTAGATCTTAGATGACCTTAATTAAGAATATTAAGTCTTATAATGCTTTCAATTAATTTAATACATTTTATTAATGTACGGATATTAACCTGGAAACACGGGATGTCACAGGCGTCCAGATTATTATATGTTATTATTGAGTGCTGATGATTATTAGTTGCGCACTTATAACGCCAGGGATTTATTATAGAACGTTGAACAAGGAAATAACGTTAATGCAAACTTCGCATTAATACCGTCAGGGATTTATTATAGAATTTAAAATAGAGCTTTAATTGTAAAAGAAAGCAACAAGACTCCTTATGAACTTATCTTTCAAAGAAAACCATTTATTGGATTTTTCAAGTCATTTGGTTGTCCTGTCTTAATATTAAACACCCAAGACCATTTGGGAAAGTTTTCATCCAAGTCTGATGAAGGATTCTTTGTAGGTTATTCTTCTGTCTCAAAGACTTATAGAGTGTTTAATCCTAGATTAAACATAATTAATGAATCAACAAATGTTCAATTCAAGGAACATTCATTTCCCAAAATCTACAAATGGTCATGACTGGTTGTTTGATATTGATTTATTTACAAAATCTTTTGATCAATTTCACTTGTCTGATGCAGGAAACCTACAATCAGCTGAATCTTCATCATTAGTGGAAAGAAGGAATGACTTTCCAATGATTCCTCCAACTTCTTCTGAGCAACTTAATGAAGATGTCCCACTGCAAGCTGATCCTGTCAGACAATCATTTCAAAATCAAAGTGTTTCAACTGAGGATGATCCTAGCATAATACCATCTCCTTTAGAAGAACCATCCACTAAAGTCCGAACTCAAGATCATGCTACACCTCCAGTTGAAACTGAAAGAACTTTGAATGATGGAAGTAATCAAAGTGCTACTGATGCTGAAGCAAGAACTGAAACAGTCTTTGATTATTTTCACAACTTCCCTACAATACAAGATGAAGTTGCCTCTCACCAAGATGATCTGAATGTATCCAATCTTGATGTAACCATTGTTGGCGACTCAATTCCAACCACCAGAATACACAAGAATCATCCAGTAGAAAACATCATTGGTAAACTTAATGAATGGGTGACAAGAAGCAAATCAATTATAAAAAACATCTGTTTATTCTCTTGCTTTCTTTGTCAAACAATACCCAAAAATATCAAAGAGGCACTTCAAGACAATAGTTGGATTGATACAATGCATGAAGAGTTGCTACAATTCAAGAAACAAGAAGTATGGCAACTGGTAGATCTTCCTGAAGGACAATACCCTATCGGTACCAGGTGGCTATACATGAATAAAACTGATGACAGGGGAATCGTCATAAGAAACAAAGCAAGGCTAGTGGCTCAGGGGTATACGCAAGAATAAGGAATTGATTATGATAAAATGTTTGCTCCTGTAGCCAGACTAGAAGCAATAAGACTCTTTCTAGCATATTCAGCATCCATGAAATTCACTGTTTTTCAAATAGATATGAAATGTGATTTTCTATATGGAAAGATTGCTGAAGAAGTCTATGTAAGTCAACCTCCTAGATTTGAAGACCCAGATTTTCCACGCAGGGTATACAAGCTTGATAAAGCCTTGCATGGTCTTCATCAAGCTCCAAGGAAGTGGTACGAGACTCTATCATATTTTCTTCTTAAAAACTGATATGAAAGAGGAAAGATTGATCAGACTCTCTTCAGAAAGAGAAAAGGAAAAGACATGTTGCTGGTTCAGATATATGTGGATGACATCATCTTTAGCTCGACAAACAAGTTACTCTGCAAAGACTTTGAAGATCTCATGCATTCAAAATTTCAAATGAGTGCTATGGGGGAACTCATATTGTTTCTAGGAGTGCAAGTCCAACAGACAGTAGATGGAATCTTCATCAATCGATCAAAATACGTGGAAACAATATTGAAGAAGTTCAAATTTGCTGATTGTCAGTCCATCAGAACTCCTGTTGACACTAAAGTGAATATTGGTCTAGATCCTGAAGGCAAACCAGTGGACCAGACTCACTATCGTTCTATGACAGGTTCACTTATGTATCTAACAGCCAGTAGGCCTGACGTTATGTTTGGTATTTGTGTGTGTGCCAGATATCAAGCAGATCCCAAGGAATCCCATATGAATGCAGTCAAGAGGATATTCAGATATCCTAAGGGCAAGCTTGCTCTTGGATAATGGTATCCAAAAGAAGCAGACTTCAGTCTCTATGCATACACTAACAGTGATTATGGAGGATGTAATTTCAACAGAAAGTCCACTTCTGGCAGTTGTCAATTTCGTGGTCCCAAACTAGTCTCTTGGCAGTGCAAGAAACAGAAAAATGTATTTATTTCAACAGCAGAAGCTAAGTATATAGCAGCATTAACATGTTGTTCTCAAGTTCTCTGGATTCAAAACCAGATGCTTGATTATGGTTTTAACTTTTTGCATACTCCAATTCACATTGACAACACAGCAGCTATGTTCATAACAAGTAATCCAGTTCAACACTCAAAAACAAAACACATTGAAATTAGATATCACTTTTTGAGAGATTGTGCTGAAAAAGGGTTAATCAAATTAATACAGGTTCACACTGAAAATCAATTAGCTAACTTATTCACTAAGGCATTTGATCCAACTAGATTTGAATTCCTAGTTCAATCAATTGGCATGATTAATCTTGATTAAAAATCAAAATCAACAAAATAATCAAATATTAAAAAAAAATACAAAAAGAAATTAAAAGAAGAAGTATATGGTTTGTACAAATGGGAAATGATATAATTACAGTCGTTACATCATTACTATGCTTACTTATAAATCTTCAATGACTGACATTTCTTATCTGATATGCGGGTAGGCTTAAATTGGAAAAGAAAACACATGCAGTGATGAACTAAAGCTTATATTCAACTGTGAAGTTTTCATCTCATATTGTGTGTAAGTATTGGCTTATCCAAATGTGTGTGTGTGTCAACCTAAACACACCAGGTAATGATATCATATAAATCTCTTTTACCAACATCAGGTCCTCTTCTGTTTTGCTGAGCAAAGACCTAGAGAAACAAGCACATAGTGCTGATGTCATGATCTATCAAGATTCCTAATAAGGAACACATCCAACTTGGATGAAACAAAAGAATAAATACATTCCAAGTGAATGAAACAAATGAATCCTAAGATATCACCTTCCAAAGTGAAGTTAAAAGAATCCCAATGTGGATCAAACTGATAAAAGGATCAAAACAAAAGAATCCCAATGAGGATCAAGCAAAATGAGATTTTATATTTTAAGTAACCTGGTCAAGTAAGATGTTAAAAGTTCTACCATACATTGTATCCAGATGGTTGACCTTGCCATGCTTTTGAGTGTGAGGTACATATTGAATATCCAATCAACTTAAAACATGATAAGATCATTTGTATCAAAATATTAACCAAGTATGAGTTTAAGAGGTTAAACATACCTTCAATCAATATGTTCATGAACATGTCTGTTTTACTAACAACTGTTTGCACTTGTGAAAGGTAAGATTGATATGATCCCAAAGAAAAGTATATCTCAACTTCTTGTCCAGATAAGAAAGCAAAAATCACAAAAAGATTTACTTTTCAAAATTTTCAAATCTTTAAAGTTTCTATCTCATATAGATATAAACTTTAGGGGGAGTAATTAAAATTTTAATCATCAATGTACAAATGTTTCCTTTCTTAAAATACAAAAATAAAAAACAATTTCAAAAATCAAAAAATCTGACTGTGTTGGTGCAGAAGTTATATCATAGTATCTAAGTTTTTGCAAACATCTTCAAGCACAAAAGTCCAAGATCAGTCAACACTAGGAAACTTGTATCACCTCTGATGTACAAGTCAATCCAAGTAAGAATTGACAACTCAAGAAGCAGTTAAAACTTCATAAGAAACAAACAAAAGACATATCTTCATAACAATCAAAAGCAAAAGGCACGGCTTCATAAAGATCAAGCATCAAAGCAAAAACAACCAAAACTATCCACATTAGAAACATTAAGTGTTGACAAGTTCAAAACTTAATGCAGGTAAGAGCATTGGTTAATGCGGGTGAAGGTAACCCAAGCAAATAACCAATGCGGGTAATAGTTTTGAGTCATGAAAAACACAAGTGAAAGTAATGCGGATAAGTTAACTCTACCGCATTAGTCTCACCACTAATATCAACAAAGTTTTCAAGTATGAAAACTAATGCGGACAGAAATTTGTTCATCCGCATCTGTTTTCCTCAGCTGCATTTATCAAAATTGGGTGAAATTCAATACTTAAACTTGGTTGTATATTTGTATCATCACAAAGTAGAAGTGTGCTCATACTCTTCTGTCATTATGTATGAAGTTCAAGAAATGCGGACATGTAACACCCGGAAATATCAGTTTGAAGTGCCATGCGATTGGAGCGTCCAATCGTACGACTGAAGGACGACTGGAGCTCCATACGCACGATAGTCACACGATTGGATAGTCCAATCGCATGGAGCTCATGCGGCTGAAGGTTCAGTCGCATAGAAGCTCGGGCGACTGAACTGTAGTATTTAAGGGAGAGGACAGCCCTTACCCTCTCCCCACAATTGCGAAACCAGGGAAAGAAGAGATAAAGGAACAGAGGAGAAGAAAGCTTGGTTCAAGCGGGTTCAAGGGTGCAAAATCGACGTGTAGCGAGTTGAAACGAAGCTCTAACTGAGGAGGCTGCTAAGGTGAGTTCTAAGACCCCTATTTTACAAGTTTTTGAATGATTTTGGGGCTGGAACACATCTGAATACTATTTTTCGGGTTTTGGGTGTTTAACCCGTGTATGTACGTATGTGTATGTGTATGGTACGTTTAGGGCTTGATTCCGGACTAGGATAGGCTTGTATGAGGTCGAGGTATGTTTCCCTATGGATTAGAGGGGCTAATTTGAGCTCAAACGAGGTCTGGAAGGGGTTTGAAAGCCGAGTGTCGCGGCTGTAGTTCGGGATGAACCTAGTCGCTGCCCAGTTAGGGCTAGACGACTGAAGGGCCAGTCGCACGACTAATGTTCAACCGTACGACTGAGGTCTAGTCGTACGACTGGCGATCCAGCCGCATGAGAGTCAAGCGACTGAGGTCCAGTCGCATAGGGGTCCAGTCGCATGGGGATCCAGTCGTACGGGAGTCAAGCGACTGAGGTCCAGTCGCATAGATGTTCATCCGCATTTGCTTAGTCGCAAAGGTTCATTCGCATAGCTGTTCAATCGTACAACTGAGGGTTCAGTCGCATAGAAGCCCATTCGCTTAGTGTTCAGTCGCATGCAGGCCAGGCGACTGAAGGGTGCCCAAACGCCCAAGTAAAGTTGTTGTGCACGAGGAGAGACATAGTTTGATTACTGGCCTTCGACAAAAGAGTAAGGGTAAGTAATGATGTGATAGCTCCCGTTGGTACATGTGAAAGGACTGTTGAGGCTTAGAAGTTACGTTGGGCACGATGACGATAGTGTTGCATATATATGCTTGAGGTATGTATGTTAAGTATGATGTTGCCATAATAGATGGTGAATACTGATGATTTGTAAACGCCGATGTTCCTTGCTTCGATGTATGTTTATCTTTCCGTATCTTTACGTGTATTGTTATGAACGAATAGAAAGTATTAATAACGTAAAGTGAAAGATAATAAAAGAGGAATACGAAGATTGAATGAATCATTAATGAACGAACGAATCGTGAGAGACTTGCAAGCAAAGTGTACCAAAGTGCACGGCTCTTAAAGGGTGCACGTAGAGGTTCCAGTCTTGTGACTGACCTTCGGTGTGGTACATAGTGTATAGTAAGTACCCACATAGTGGGGGTGTAGTATGTCATGTTGCCCACTTCGGTGGGGGTGATGTTACCCATTTCGGTGGGGGTGTTGTTACCCACTTCGGTGGGGGTGATGTTACCCATTTCGGTGGGGGTGATGTTACCTATTTCGGTGGGGGTGTTGTTACCCACTTCGGTGGGTGTGATGTTACCCATTCCGGTGGGGGTGATGTTACCTATTTCGGTGGGGGTGTTGTTACCCACTTCGGTGGGGGTGTTGTTACCCGAGTTATGTTTAACTTCGGGGGTGTGTCATAAAGCCAAGCATAGTTATGAGGTGAGCGACTTTGTGTTGCAACAGACTCGGATGGAGTTCAATCTCTGTGATTGACTCGTATGGGATCTCTGTCACGTATCCCGGTGCTGTGTCAGTCTTCGGACATGAGTTGGGGGTTTGTGAGCAGGCCCCGACACAGCATCAGCTTCCGAGCATGAGTCGGGGATATTGCCTGAGACAGGATCTAGATGGATGAGTAGAGGATCGCATGCTCCAGTACTGTGTCAGTCTTCGGACATGAGTCGGGGGTTTGTGTGTAAGCCCCAACACAGTATCAGTCTTCGGACATGAGTTGGGAGTATTGTGTGAGTTGATGAATGAGAGAAATGATTGTGAAAGAAAGAACGTAAGAAACGAACAAAAGATAATGAACGTAATGAAAGCTAAAGAACGAATGAATGATGATAATGAACAGAAGGAACATAGTGGTAACGCATGAAACGGGGTCCTTGCCACTCGACCTCAGTAATCATGGCTGTGTGCCATGAAGAGGGTAAAGTGTGACCGGACCCAGATAGAGGTGAAAGATAGAGGACATGTGAAAGAAATGAACGTACGAATGAATGTATTAAACGTAAGGATGAACGTAATGTACGTATGAACGAAGGTAACGAATGTATGAAAGAAAGAAAGAAACGTACGAGCGAAAGAAAGAGTCTATGAACGAACGTGAATGTTAACGATGAACGGTACATGAATGAAAGCTAACGAATGAATGATGAAGATAATAATAGTATTATCTATGTGTACGTATGTTGTGTGATCGTATGTATGTAAAGAAAATGTTTTAAAGGAAAGAAAAGTATGTTTTTAATATAAAACTAGAATTCACTCAGCAACGCTGACTTTTATGTGTTTCCAGTTGGCAGATATGTTGCTGAGGATGGCACAGGGCGACTACTCAGTTGATGAGGCTAGCATTCATATCTTGACATGTCGTTGTATTTTGAGAAGAATACAAATGTTGTAAAGTTATGAAACGGCATGTTTTAGTTATTAATGAAAATTTAAACTCCGCTGCAAAGTAAATGTACGTTTGAAATGTTTTTCCGTGCGATGAATGACCAACTGTGAGGTGCCCGGGAATGGGGCCTTACAAGTGGGTATCAGAGCCAAAGTTTAAGTGAAATGGGTAAATTTTCAAAATAAACCTTAACTTAAACTGAAAATGGGACAAAAAGGGGTGGGATGCCAATCAGACTAGCTGCGTGCCATCAGGTATTTTCTTAAAGTTAACCGGTATTGTGTGCGCATGTTATGTGTTTTTGTGCTACTGCTAGATTTAGATGCTAATATAGTCAGGACAGGTAATGCTCGGGGTATGAAAAGTAAGGTAAGTGGCTAATCACAACTGATCACTGTAATTAGGGACTTACTATACTTGATATGAACTGAGCTATTCCCTTGAATGACCATGTTGGCGTTTGAATCTTTCAGTGTATTATAGAGAATGGCCGGTGGTAGATCTTCTAAGGCTTCACGTGGTGGAGGTGGTGGCGGACGTGGCGCTGAACCACGGGTCACCAGAGGAAGGCCTAGAGTTGAAAAGGTGGTTCATGAAGAACACGAGACTCTTCATCAGGAGGGAGTAGACGAAAGCGCAAATTTGAGAGCCTCGATGAGAGAGGCGGTTGTGGAGGAAGTACACCAGGTCATGCAGACGATCTTACCGTCTGTAGTGACTGAAGTGATAAAGGCTGTTAGGGATGAGGAGAGACAGGAAAGGGGTAGACCTTCAGACGGAAGGAGACGGACGGAGACTGAAACGGTTTTCTTTGATGACGAGGATGAGGAAGAAGAGGAAGCGCCTGCACCGGTGGCGGCACGGGGTTGTAACTATGGGGCATTTCAACGATGCAAGCCCCCAACTTTTGATGGTAGTGGCACTGCTGCTGCTGCTCACCGGTGTGTGAGGGAAATGGAAGCCGTGCTGAATATCAGCGAGTGCCGGGAGGATCAGAAAGTGAAGTTTGCCGCCCACTCTTTCGTGGACTCAGCTTTGTGCTGGTGGGACAACATAGTCCAAGTTAGGGGTAGCCGGGCTATTGGAAGGATGAGATGGTCAGAGTTGAAAAGGCTGGTGATTTAGGAGTATTGTCCTCACCGTGAGATGGATAAGGTGGAAAGGGAGTTCCTACAGTTGGAAGCAGGAACAATGACACATCAGCAGTACACCACCAAATTTAACGAGATGGCACGGCTGGTGCCGGACCAGGTGACACCTCTTTCGCAGAAAATCAAGAGGTATATTCAGGGCTTGCCGACGGATATTCGCAGGCACATGATCGCTGCCCGACCGAGTAGTTTAGGTCGGCGGTGGATTTGGTGGGGTGGTTATACGATGAAAGATCGATGGTGGTGACAGAAGCTAGCAAGAAAGGAGGTGATCGGGATTGGAATGGGAAGCGATTGGGACGTGGTGAAGTCGCTCCAAGTAACAAAAGTGCACGGAAGGGTGACCAGCGTGTGGTTATAACTGAGGCGGGGTTGGAAAGGTGTGACAAGTGTGGACAAAATCACCCCGGGGAATGTAGATTGGGGACCAATGTCTGTTTCCGTTGTGGAAGGACCGGACATGTGGCGAAGAACTGCGGTATGGGGAAGTGTTATTCTTGCAGGGAAGAAGGTCACAGGAGCAGGGATTGCAAGAAGCCGAGGGCAGAAGGTTCGGGAGTGAAGAGGACTGGAGGAGAAGGACAGAGGGCAAATGCCGCGTCAACACGATGAAGCGGGAGGAGGCGGGAGCGGACTCCGACTGGACGACAGGTATGTGTCCGGTAATTTGAATTTGTGCACTCATGAATTGACTGTGATGCTAGAAGAAGTTTCGTTCCTTCGATGTAGAGATTACTATTAGTGGTTTCACTAGGTTACCGTATGCCCTAGAGGATTGAGTGATGCAATTGAGAAAGCTGTGTCACCCGTTGTCTGAGGAACAGTTTCAGCCTGTGATTTGTGCATTTGCCTTCCAATCATAGTGTACCTGCAAGGAACCTGAGAGAAACCGGTCTCGGTGCAGTGTATTTGGAACAACACCTAGTACGATTAATGAATGCCTTTCTTGCCAGTTGTCTGGTTTGCCAGAGGGTCATTATTCATACTTAAACAACATCAAATAATGGCCTGGGGTAAGCAGCAACTTTACGCTAGTTTCACTAAAGCTAAAGGTTCTCAGTGATGCTCTGAAGCTCAATGATTATGACGCCGAGCCTTTGCTCGAATATTATGATGTTCCTTTTAGCTATAGTAACCGTATTCTACATGGCATGTTGAAGTCGCAGGTGCTGGTCAAATGAACATTGATCAGTATGCATGGGTTGCCAATGGGGATAGACCAAGGTGGACCAGAAGTCGAGTGTTGATAAACGATGTGGAGCGATAGGATTCCAGGAGAGAGACGGGAAAAGAGATGGGACGGTATTGCCCGCGGAGGTTTAAGGAACAATAGGTTTCGGGGACGAAACCCGTTTAAAGGGGGTGGACTTGTAACACCCGGAAATTGCAGTTTGAAGTGCCATGCGACTGGAGCGTCCAATCGTACAACTGAGGGACGACTGGAGCTCCATACGCATGATAGTCGCACGATTGGAGAGTCCAATCGCATGGAGCTCATGTGGCTGAAGGTTCAGTCGCATAGAAGCTCGGGCGACTGAACTGTAGTATTTAAGGGAGAGGGCAGCCCTTACCCTCTCCCCACAATTGCGAAACCACGGAAAGAAGAGAAAAAGGAACAGAGGAGAAGAAAGCTTGGTTCAATCGGGTTCAAGGGTGCAAAATCGACGTGTAGCGAGTTGAAACGAAGCTCTAACCGAGGAGGCTGCTAAGGTGAGTTCTAAGACCCTCTTTTACAAGTTTTTGAATGATTTTGGGGCTGGAACACATCTGAATACTATTTTTCGGGTTTTGGGTGTTTAACCCGTGTATGTACGTATGTGTATGTGTATGGTACGTTTAGGGCTTGATTTCGGACTAGGATAGGCTTGTATGAGGTCGAGGTATGCTTCCCTATGGATTAGAGGGGCTAGTTTGAGCTCAAACGAGTTCTGGAAGGGGTTTGAAAGCCGAGTGTCGCGGTTGCAGTTCAGGATGAACCCAGTCGCTGCCCAGTTAGGGCTAGACGACTGAAGGGCCAGTCGCACGACTGAGGAACGACTGATGTTCAACCGCACGACTGAGGTCTAGTCGTACGACTGGCGATCCAGCCGCATGAGAGTCAAGCGACTGAGGTCCAGTCGCATAGGGGTCCAGTCGCATGGGGATCCAGTCGTACGGGAGTCAAGCGACTGAGGTCCAGTCGCATAGATGTTCATCCGTATTTGCTTAGTCGCATAGGTTCATTCGCATAGCTGTTCAATCGTACGACTGAGGGTTCAGTCGCATAGAAGCCCATTCGCTTAGTGTTCAGTCGCATGCAGGCCAGGCGCCTGAAGGGTGCCCAAACGCCCAAGTAAAGTTGTTATGCACGAGGAGAGACATAGTTTGATTACTGGCCTTCGGGAAAAGAGTAAGGGGAAGTAATGATGTGATAGCTCACGTTGGTACATGTGAGAGGACTGTTGAGGCTTAGAAGTTACGTTGGGCACGATGACGATAGTGTTGCATATATATGCTTGAGGTATGTATGTTAAGTATGATGTTGCCATAATAGATGGTGAATACTGAAGATTTGTAAATGCCGATGTTCCTTGCTTTGATGTATGTTTATCTTTCCGTATCTTTACGTGTATTGTTATGAACGAATAGAAAGTATTAATAACGTAAAGTGAAAGATAATAAAAGAGGAATACGAAGATTGAATGAATCATTAATGAACGAACGAATCATGAGAGACTTGCAAGCGAAGTGTACCAAAGTGCACGGCTCTTAAAGGGTGCACGTAGAGGTTCCAGTCTTGTGACTGACCTTCGGTGTGGTACATAGTGTATAGTAAGTACCCACATACTGGGGGTGTAGTATGTCATGTTACCCACTTCGGTGGGGGTGATGTTACCTATTTCGGTGGGGGTGTTGTTACCTACTTTGGTGGGGGTGATGTTACCCATTTTGGTGGGGGTGATGTTACCCATTTCGGTGGGGGTGTTGTTACCCACTTCGGTGGGGGTGATGTTACCCATTTCGGTGGGGGTGATGTTACCCATTTCGATGGGGGTGTTGTTACCCACTTTGGTGGGGGTGTTGTTACCCAAGTTATGTTTAACTTCGGGGGTGTGGCATAAAGCCGAGCATAGTTATGAGGTGAGCGACTTTGTGTTGCAACAGACTCGGATGGAGTTCAATCTCTGTGATTGACTCTTATGGGATCTCTGTCGCGTATCCCGGTGCTGTGTCAGTCTTCGGACATGAGTCTGGGGTTTGTGAGCAGGCCCCGACACAGCATCAGCTTCCGAGCATGAGTCGGGGATATTGCCTGAGACAGGATCTAGATAGATGAGTAGAGGATCGCATGCTCCGGTCCTGTGTCAGTCTTCGGACATGAGTCGGGGGTTTGTGTGTAAGCCCCAACACAGTATCAGTCTTCGGACATGAGTTGGGAGTATTACGTGAGTTGATGAATGAGAGAAATGATTGTGAAATAAAGAACGTAAGAAACGAACAAAAGTTAATGAACGTAATGAAAGCTAAAGAACGAACGAATGATGATAATGAGCAGAAGGAACATAGTGGTAACGCATGAAACGGGGTCCTTGCCACTCGACCTCAGTAATCATGGCTGTGTGCCATGAAGAGGGTAAAGTGTGACCGGACCCAGATAGAGGTGAAAGATAGAGGACGTATGAAAGAAATGAACGTACGAATGAATGTATTAAACGTAAGGATGAACGTAATGTACGTATGAATGAAGGTAACGAATGTATGAAAGAAAGAAAGAAACGTATGAGCGAAAGAAAGAGTCTATGAATGAACGTGAATGTTAACGATGAACGGTACACGAATGAAAGCTAAGAAATGAATGATGAAGATAATAATAGTATTATCTATGTGTACGTATGTTATGTGATCGTATGTATGTAAAGAAACGGTTTTAAAGGAAAGAAAAGTATGTTTTTAATATAAAACTAGAACTCACTCAGCAACGCTGACTTTGATGTGTTTCCAGTTGGCAGATATGTTGCTGAGGATGGCACAGGGCGACTACTCAGTTGATGAGGCTGGCATTCATATCTTGACATGTCGTTGTATTTTGAGAAGAAAACGAATGTTGTAAAGTTATGAAACGGCATGTTTTAGTTATTAATGAAAATTTAAACTCCGCTGCAAAGTAAATGTACGTTTGAAATGTTTTTCTGTGCGATGAATGACCAACTGTGAGGTGCCCGGGAATGGGGCCTTACAGGACAACTCAGTTGTTCATCCGCATTTGTTGAAGTAAATATGGGAAGACAAATTTTCTTCAGCATTAACTACAGTGTACAAATGCTTACAAAGTTAAAAACATCCGCATTTGCTACAGTGCAAAAACGTATGCAAACTTAAACCATCCGCATTTGCTACAGTGTTAAAGTGTTTGAACTTAAACCATCCGCATTTGCTACAGTACACAAATGCTAACAGACTTTACTCCTCCGCGTTTGCTACAGCAAAAAAATGCTGACTGTTTTAATCTTCCGCATTTACTACAGTAGTCAACCTCATTTGTTTTTAATACTCGCATTTACTACAGTAGTCGACCGCATTTGTTTTTAACACTTGTAAAATTTAAAAAGGACAATTAAAGGGCTATTTAAACATATCGTTATAGTTCATTTAATATTTTTCAAATTTGAGAGACTCCATAGTGCGGTGAGTGAAAACACCATTCCTACTGTTCTTCATCCATCATCAAATTCACCAACATCATTCAGATTGCAGTGTTCATGAAACTTCATATTGGCTATATTTCGATTCTATACCATCGTAGTATCGAAAACAAGGTGATTCTCAGATGCATTCGATGAACACATTTCAAAATTCAGAACCTTAGAACTTAAATAATCTCCAAACAACCATAAACTAAGGATTGATAAACATTTCCGAGTTTAATGACACAAATGATCTTGATAATCAACAGAAACAAGTGATTTTCAAAAACCTAATTAACCTTCGGATGAACAGAGGATCATCGAAACTGAAAATATTGACTTCAAAACTTATGGTTGAATGTAAAAAGGGATTTTAATCAGAAAACCAACATCAAATAATAGATAAAGCATAATAAAACTGGTCATACATTGCAAAATCAAGATTAGGTCAAATTTTTATGAAACAGTACCTTTGATTGCTTAATTTTGACCAATCAAAAGTCAAAACTAAAATAATCAGCTTGATTTCACCAATGTAATTGATGATTTACTATCCATATCTAACTCATATGCATCTTGTGCAGAATCTAATGGCTAACCTTACATGGAGCAAGCTCCATAATGTCAGTGGTTTTCTTGACCCTGATGTTCCTGAGGCAGAAGGTTTAAGAGACATGATCAGATTCATATTGACTACTAGAGTGGCTCATGCTGTTACTGTCAGACCAATTATCTATGAGAACTTCATAAGATCATTCTGGGGAACTACTGAAGTAACAGATGAAGAGGGTGTAAGGACCATTTCAGGAAGAATCACTGAAGATCACACTCTAGCCATCACTGAGCAAACTGTGAGATAGTGTCTACAGTTTGGTGATGATGCAGACACTCCATTAGAGTTGGATGATGATGAGATTATGACCTTCTTTGCCAATATTGGCTATGAAGGAGGATATGAGGGAAAGCAGATTGTCAAAGGGTTGGTGGACTTGCAATGGAGATTTTTGATTCACATCTTCCAACACTGCTTATCCAAAAGGAAGACTGGTTGGAATGACATTCCTGTCACTACATCATCTGCCATATGTGCTCTGTGCACAAACCAACCATTCAACATGTCAGCCTATGTTTTCAATGGTTTGGTCTCTAACATTCAAGAGGGTAGAAGACACATGTTCGTGATGTATCCAAGATTTCTACAATGCTTTATCAATGAAGCATTTCCTGATATAGTGCCAGTAGGACCAGCGATGGATATTTCTCACTACAATGCAAAGTCCTACAAGTACTTAAAGAAGAGAGATCCCAAGAATTTTTACAGTGGCACATTCTTTCCTCTACTACTATGGATGCTTCAACAGATTGATCAAGATGAGAACATAGAGGAACAAGAAAAAGAGGCTCCTGTGGATGAGCATGTCCAAGAAGAAGAGCAAGCTGCTCGTAGTCAACACAATGTTAATGAGCAAGCTGGCATTGCTAAGGAAGGACAGAGTCTAGTGTCACCACATGTTGATGTAGGTGGTGATCTTCACACTGGATCTTCTGTTCATGCAGCTGATATAGACTCACCATTCATGCCTACACCAATACCATCACCTCAAAGATCACCAATCCTATTTCCATAACACAACCAATCATCTCACCCCATATATCACCCATGCAGTCACCCTATACATCACCCATACACTCACCCCACATCTTACCAATTCATCATCACCTACATCTCCCATTCCATCTTCACCCTCTACTGCTAAGCCTGCTGAGTTTGATGATTTTACCAACTCTTCAGAGGAATCCGAATCATCATCTGATGAGGAGGATCATCAAATGCAGATGCCTGTGAGGCAAGTGACTTCAGAAGCAGCTCCCTCTAAGAGTTTTGTTGAATCAGAGGCAAATAAGCCTGATGAGAAAGATATAATGATCTCTGAGCTTCTGAAGAAAGTAGCAAAGATGGAAAATCTCCTGAATAGAAGATCTGGTATTATTCAAGACAAACTTCTGGAGTTAGATGAGAAGGAGAAAGAATTGAAAGATTTAAAAGAAAAGTATGACTCTGAAATGAAAGAAAAAGATAAAAGATCAAAGAATTAACGGTTGATCCTCAAAATTCTAGGAATGAAATCAGTAGTCATATGGACACTTTGACCATCCAAACCATTTCTATGGAAGAACAAGAAGACCAGTTGAAAGAACAATCAGAGATAATCATTGATCTGCAAAAACATATAGGAACTCTTAACAAGAGAGTTTCTGAGTTGGAGCTTTTGATCATGATAAAGCAAGAAATAGAAAAGAAGAATGATGATAAGGGAGATGAGGATGAAGTGGAGAAGAAGAGAGATGATGATAAAGATGCTAGTAATATAAGTTCATAGGAGAAAGTGATGATGACTCTCCTCCTAGCAAAAAGATGAAAACCACTGAGACTGTAAAAGAAGCTGAGTCTAGTGGAATAAAGCACAAAGAACAGAGTATGGCCATGGTAGTATACTCACGTAGACACACTGAAGAATCCAAAGTTGATGAAACTGAATTCAGTAAAATGATCAAAGCCCTTGATAGCTTCACAGCTGAGGAATTCATCATTGATGATGATGAATTCTGGGACTTTATTGGAGATCAAAGACAATCTACTGAGCCTATTGTTCTGATTCCTCACTCTCAAGTACCTTTAGAAAGTGAGTTGAGACTGCAGATTGTACCTGACACTGTTCTAACTGATGAGAAAAAGGAGATCATCAGACATCTTTATAAAGCACAACAACAACAAGAAGAATCAGCAGCAACAGTTCAAGAAATAGAGCAGAAAGCTACTGAATTTATGCAAAAGGCTGCTGAAGATATGCAATAAGAAGCTGAAATTTCTGAGTCTTCATCTGATCCCATTGTACACACGTACACCAGAAAGAGAAAATATCTTTCTGAAAAAGCCAAAGGGAAAAGACCCATAGAAGAAGAAGAACCAATAAAGAAGAAACAAAAAGATGATCCTCGTAGCCTTGCAGCCATTGCTGAATTTTTGGATGAGCATGAAAAGGCCGAGGCACAACTAAAAAGGAAAGCAGAATTTATTGATCTAGAGGAAGGAGAGATAGAGGGAGGCTATATAGTTGATGAACCAATAGCAGGAGAAAGCCCTGTAAAGGTTAAGTCTTCAGTTCATGAGATGGTGGAAAAGGCTCAAATAGATGATTTAATGGTGAAGGCTATGTTTCTCATCAATCATGGTTATGATGCAGATGAGGTATTTGGGATGACTTATGAGGGAATGATAGCAGAAGAAGAAAAGCTAAACAAACTACTGGACTCTTCATATGTGCTTGAGTACGAAAAGACTCAAGCATCCAAGTCACCAGTAGTTCACTCAACCTCAAAAGCCAAACAGTTTGAAGCTCCTCAATCATTATATCCTGATCCCTATTCCATGACTGATAGGGAAATGAAGGATTATCTCTCTAAACAAGGTTTCACCAAGAGAAAGTTTGGAAACATGAAGACTAACTCCTTGAGGGCTGCCATGTTAAGACTGATAAATAAAAAGAAAGATAGGCTGAAAAAGCTTGAGGAAGGGATAGTAAGGCCGAAACCAAGATCAAGGGTATCAGCCAAAGACATCCAACTCATACACAAAGATCATGATTCCTTGGAACCCGTACTTCACAGAAATCCTGAGTGGTTTGCAGAGCCTTCTCAACTAAATCTTCAAGAGGGTCTTACCACTTCAGAGATGATCAAAGGTGTATCTACTCCCAAAGACAAAGTGGATCAGAAAATCATTGCCTGGAAGTATGATAGTGATTGGAACATGTCCATGATAAAAAGAATCTCAGGGTTAGTTCAGTTCTTCATAGAGTACTCTGCTTTGGTGAAGTCCCTGGAGATACATGATTTGAAGGAAATAACCAACTTAGAGTTGATCAATCACAAGGCTATGTTTCGAGGGTATGAGTTTGAAGATATTCTAAAGATGTTCAAAAGGACAAACAACTTCAAATCTCTAAAGGCTATCTGTATGAGGAAAGATAGATGCTTCATCAACCCTCTAGAGAAGAAGAAAAGGACCAATGAGGCTGAAGAAGTGGTATTTCCAGAGCTGAAAGTAAAGCCCATAGAGTCTCTGAAGAGAAAGATGGTAGCAGGTACTCACTCATCTAAGCCAATCTCTAATGTCTTTTATGATGAGAAGACTTATGAGTTGGTGATTGAAAGGAGGTGGGGAGGAAATGAGGGTGCTGAAATCAGATTATTTAGTGGATATGAGGTAAGATTGCTTGATGAATCCTATATTCACTACATTTACACAAGGCACTTCAGAGATATCAGCAACAAGCTTGGAGAAGTTGATATTCTCTTCTTTCTCAAGTGTATCAAACTCTTGAAGACGGCCTATGACAGAATTAAAAACAAGAGAGAACAAAGGAGGAAGAAGAAGACTCCTATATAGCTGGATAACATTATGAAGGTGGAAGTAGATGTGGAAGGTTCTTTGCTGATACATAGAGATGGGTTATCCATAGTGTCAATATGGGAACCCGTATCTCTAAAGAAGCTACCCATTGAAGCCATCTATACTATGAGCCAAATGAAGATCCATGTGATGAGTAGAGAAAAGTTGGCTGAGGCAAGACACTTCTCCAACATGATCAAAGCCATCTTGGATCCTTCATACAAAGACCCAGCTCCAGCTACATCTCCTCCTACTGCTCAAGACCCAGCAGAATCATCACAACCTCATCCACCATCAAACCCTTGAAGTTCTTAGGCTGTATAATCCATAGGAGGAGTATTATTAGACCCTGAAAGGATCATACATGCCAATTTAAGTGGTGGATGATAGTTGTTCTGCTGGAAATCTCCCCAAGTCCAAGAACCAATACAGATGAAGAACCTGCATCAACAAATGAAGACCAAGTGTCGGCTATCCGCATTTGTATATGCGGATGACCAAAGAACAAATACTGACAAGTATTCGTTCTTTCGCATTAACAAATGCGGACAATCGAACAAATGCTGACAAGGAAGTGTACATCCGCATTAGTTAATGTGGATGCTTAGCAACAAATACGCCAAGTGTTTGTTCATCCACATTTGTCAATGTTGATGACCAAACACTAATACGATAGAAGAAAAATAAATGCTGATGAAGATCAACACATCCGCATTAGTTAATGCGGATGAAAAACAACAAATGCTGATGAAGACTTTTTGTACTTAGATTAGATTATAATACAGGGGTAATTTAGTCTTTTGTAAAGGCTTCCTGTCAGCCTATAAATAGAATAGAAATCCTCGTATGTGAGGTGACCGAGGATAGACAGAGAATAGTCAATCTGAATATTTTGTTTCATCTTATGTTTAAGAAGTGTATTGTTACTGTAGATTGTTCAAACCCTAGCATTCATTGTAACCATTCACCTTAATCAATACAAAGAACTTTTATGAGTATTTCATGCATTCAATGTTTTGTGATTGTTTGATTCCGCCTTACAATCATTGACTCAATCATCATATTCGGTCCTTGTTGATTCACAACAATAGAGAATATCATTCTCATAACCCAGTAAATGGTCATCCTATAAAAGTCAAATCATATGAACCTAAACAGAAAAGTCAAAAATCTTGTGCTCTAACAAAATCAGTATTGGAAGAAGTTATAATCAAAAATAAAGAAAAAGCAAAATTTGAAAAAGGAACATCAGAAGATTCAAACTCTATTGATCTGAAACTGAAAGATAATAAAAAAGAATCTTTACCTGAAGATGTTCAATCACAAATTAAACCAAGTTCTTCAAATCAAAGAATCAAAGAAGAAGAAGAAAATCATCTAAAGCCAAAAATGATCAAAACAAAATTCAAGAAAATTTGATAAAACCAACAAATCAAGCAACTAAACTCAAACCTGTAAAATTTGTGTCTGCTAGTTTGTTGAACATGAACTCTCTTTAAGAAGTTAAGTCCTAAGAACAAATCACACTCTGATCTAAAAACAGGTTCAAATTCTAAGACTTCCGCTGTTATTAAAAGATTTGTTCCTGAGGAATCAAAGAAGGAAGTTCATGTGCAAAAGATGAAAAGTAAAATGTCAAAGAACAAAATGTCAACTCAAAAGCAAAATTTGACAAATCAAAAACAACAATTTAACTTTTTGATGCCAAAATATAAGCAAGAATCAAATGTTGCGTCAATATCAAAAGTTAACAAGCAATTGTTTAAATCTTCACAGAGGTACTGTGAAATTTGTGATATGTATAATCACAATACTGCTGGGTGCTTTTTCAGTAAGTACTGTCACATCTGTGACATGAGAAATCATTCCACAGCAGATTGTTATTTCAACAAATTCGATACCTACTGTGATGAAAGAACTCATAACACTGAAAATTGTTACTTTAGAAAGAGTTCACCTAAGAAAGGATTTGCCAATTCAAACTTGAGCAAAGGTTATGTAATCCTCAGTATCGAAGAAATAAAACTGATGGATTTTAAAGATTAACTAACCAAACTTCATTAGGTTTGAGATCTTTTCAAATGAATAATTATGTGAGGCTAAAACAAGTTCTGAACGATCAATCATACCAAGATCTGTAAGAATGACTAATAAAAATGTTAGTAATCAATATTTTTTAGAAGTTGGTCAATCAACTGGTATGAATGTTTACAAAAATGAATAACAATATGTACATAATAAAATTGGTAAATTCATTAAAAACAAGCCAGATTTGAATACTCTTCATTTCAAACAATTTACCATTGTTGATAAATTTGGAAAACCCATGACCATCTTGGCTTGGGTAGATACCTCAACTTAATTTCTTTGTTGTCCAGGTACATCCGAGAAGACCCCTCAGTACATGGTACGTGGATAGCGAGTGTAGCTGGCACATGACAGGCAATCATGCCTTATTGCAAGAATTTAAGTTAAAGGATGGAACGCATGTTGCCTTTGGTGGTAATGCAGGTGGAAAGATAACAGGAGAAGGAACAATATCCAATGAGATAATAAGCTTTGATAAAATCAACTTCTGTTCTCAGTTGAACTTTAACCTGTTAAGCGTATCCCAATCTGTGATAAATCATATTCTGTTCTATTTGATGATTCTTTTTGGTTATGTTTTCAAGCCAGGATTTCAAATTAGCAAGGATTGGGTGATTGTTAAAGCTGAAAGGGATCAAGATATATAGAAACTGGATATGTCTCAAGTTGATTCATCAACAGAAACAACTTGTCTTATTGCTAAAGCATCAAATAATGAAAGCCAGCTTTGGCGTAGACGTCTTGGGCATTCCAACTTCAAGAACATGAACAAGCTTGTAGTAGGAAATCATGTTATTACACTTCCATCTAAGAAGTTTGCAACTACTGATCACTACTCAGCATGTTTGAAGGGAAAGCAACATAGAGCGTCCTATAAGACCAAGCCGATAAACACAAATTCCAAACCACTCCAGATGTTGCACATGTACCTCTTTGGACCAATCAATGTCAAGATTATTGGAAGAAAATCTTATTGTTTAGTTATCATTGATGACTATACAAGATTTTTATGGGTTTTCTTTTTGAATGCTAAATCTGAAACGGCTGAATTATTAAAAGAATATATCATAAAAGTTGAAAATCAATTAGATCAAAAAGTTAAGATAATAAGAAGTGATAATGGTACGAAATTTAAAAATTCTAATATTGACTTCTTCTCTATAGAGAAAGGAATCGCTCATCAGTTCAGTGCTCCCAGAACTCCTCAACAAAATGGAGTTGCTGAAAGGAAGAACAGAACACTGATTGAGGCTGCACAATCTATGTTAGCAGATGCTAAAATTCCAATCACTTTCTGGGATGAAGCTATATCAACTGCATGTTTTGTACAGAATCAAACGTTACTCATGAACGATAAACTGAAAACTCCATATGAGTTGATGTTTGGCAGGAAACCAAACATAGATCTTCTTAAATCTTTTGGTTGTCCAGTTATGATTCTAAATTCAAGTATCATCTAGGAAAATTTGAAGCAACATCTAATAATGGATTTTTCGTTGGATATTCATCTGTTTCAAAAGTCTATCGAGTTTATAACTCTAGGACTAATGTTATAATTGAAACTTCAACGTTAAATTCTTGGAAAATTCATTTCCATCAGTTTTAAATGGTCCAGCATGGTTATTTGATTTAGATTCTTTGTCAAACTCTTTTAAAACTAACTTGTTTGATCAATGTAACTTGCTTGATTCTATAGGTAAGAAGAAAGCTCAAGGAGATCTTGGTTCTTTTAGTGATGACGTAGATTCTGACGACCCAGATGATCAAAGCCCAAATTACCCATTCTTCTCTTTTGTCAAGGATTCAACTATTCGATTCAATGAAAATAATCAATATCATCAATATTTAGATCATTCAGTTTCAGAAGATCATGATGTTTCTCAACCACTTCCTAATGATGGTATTAAATTTGTGCAACTTGAGTTTGGAACATCATCCATCTCTAGTGATACAGTTGATTCTGGTAATCTTGATCACTTTATCAACTCACCGACTCAAGTTCAAAATTTCAATCCACATTCTTCAAGCCTATGCATCAACTCTCCAACTTGAATCAAACAAATCTGGATGTTAATGTTCAAGGGAATGAGATTTCGACATCTTGTATTCACTATAACCATACAACATCTCAGATTATTGGTCCATTGAATGAGAGAACGACGAGAAGCAAATCAGAACAAGCAAACCTTTGCTTATACTCGTGTTTTCTTTCTCAAGTTGTTCCTAAAAACGTTACCGAAGCGTTAAAGGATAATGGTTGGATTGAAGCTATGCAAGAAGAATTATTGCAATTCCGCAAACAAGAAGTGTGGAATCTTGTGGATTTCCCTAAAGTAGAAAATGCCATAGGAACAAAATGGTTGTTTAGAAACAAAATAGATATCGAGGAATCGTCATTCGAAATAAAGCGAAATTTGTTGCACAAGGATACACTCAAGAAGAGGGTATTGATTATGAAGAAGTATTCGCTCCAGTTGCAAGACTTGAATCCATTCGTGTCTTCCTGGCTTATGCATCATTCATGAAATTCAAAGTGTATCAAATGGACGTTAAAGGTGCATTCTTGTATGGTCCCATCACCGATGATGTGTATGTGAAGAATCCTCCGGGTTTTGAAGATTCATAATTTCCACATCGTGTGTACAAGCTTAGCAAAGCTTTGTATGGACTCCATCAAGCTCCAAGAATCTGGTATGAAACATTGTCACAACACTTAATCCAACATGGATACACGCGAGGGAAAATCGATCCAACTTTATTCATAAAAAAGGATGCTGATGATCTCTTATGTGTACAAGTGTATGTTGATGATATCATATTTGGTTCCACCAGTCCAAAATTGTGCAATGAATTCAAAGAAATCATGAAGTCTCGATTTCAAATGAGTTCTATGGGAGAAATCAATTTCTTTCTTGGACTTCAAGTTCAGCAATCTGCAGATGGTATTTTTATAAATCAAGAGAAGTTTGTTAACAAGCTCTTAAAGAAATTTAAACTGCAAGATTGTCAGTCCATTAGAACTCCAGCTGACATAAATTCCAAGATTGAGCATGATCCAAAAGGAAAATCTGTTGACCAAACCTTATACAGATCTATGATTGGTTCATTGATGTATCTTACTGTATCAAGACCAGACATAATGTATGCTGTTTGTGTCTTTGCCAGGTATCAATCAGACTCGAAGGAATCCCACTTAATTGCTGTCAAAAGGATATTCAGGTATCTCAAAGGTAAACCGGCTTTAAGGCTATGGTATCCTTACGAGGGAAACTTTGAGTTACATGGATATATACTGATAGTGATTATGGAGGATGTTGTTAAGATAGAAAATCTGCTACAGATGTATGTCAGTTTTTAGGTCCCAGATTAGTCTCGTGGCAATGTAAGAAACAAACAAATGTCCCCGTTTCAACCGCAGAAGCTGAGTACATAGCTGCTTCAACAAGATGTTTTCAAATCCTTTGGTTACAAAACCAACTGCTAGATTATGGGTTTAATTTTCTTAAGACTCCAATTTACATTGATAACACTGCTGCTATGTTCATTACAGCTAATTCAGTCTAACATTCAAAAACAAAACATATCGAGATTCGATATCATTTTCTCAGAGATAACTCTGAAAAAGGTTTAATCATTTTGATTCAAATTGCAACTGAAAAGCAGTTGGCAGACCTATTTACTAAAGCCTTCTTACCAGGACGGTTTGAGTATTTGGTAGAGTCCATTTGTCTTATTAACCATGTGTAAAACTGGTTTTTAGGCTTTTAAGTTCATTGAGTCTTAATATGATCCGAATCCTCCCTTTTCAAAAAGGTCATAGTGAGAGAAACTTTCTAAGTTAATTGCCTGATTGTAGTTTGTGTGTGCTTGTTTTCTTATTAAAGAAAAACCAACTACAAAAATAGAAAATCCAAAATCAAAGATAAAAATATAAAACAAAAACTACAAAAATAGTGTCTTTCTTTGTTAGTTCATGTTTTAGGAATGAATCTGTTTTTATAATATGTGAGAAATGATAGTACATTAGTGAGATCAGTTGCATATTTCACTCGACTAAAAAGTCTGACATGATCAGTAATGATGTGTAGACAATATCATGTTACTATACTGACAAAGTAAATTCTTGTGATTAAACTAAATCATCTATGCATGTATATGTGTTCATCTTAGTACTAATGAGTAGTATTAGCTTATCAGATTGATTGCTTGTAAAGTTACAGCACTCACACCTGGTGGTGATATGACTAACCATGAGATCTGTTACAAGCATCATCTTACTTCTCTATTATGAGTCATCATAGACCTGAAGTGATAAGATATCCTTTGTTGTAAGTGATTACAGACCTGGATATTCTCCTTTGGTGCAAAAGTTGCCAATGTGCGCAACCTATTCAAATGGATGGTTAAAGTTTATCAAATGGTTTATCCATGATAATTCTTTGCTAATTACCAACATGAACTCTGGTTATGAATATATGTCAATAAGTTGAGAATTGATGCTTTCTTGCATATCTTGATGATAGTTGATCTCTCTAAGTCTATGTGTGAGTCACATCATGTCATCAAATTCAACCTCAATTCAAGAATTGAAAAAGTAAGTGAGCTGATTCATTTGTCAAAAACACTAATTGTCTGCCCTTGGATCTTGTGTCTCCTTTGCTGTGATATCACTAACCTGGAACACACTTGATCAAGATTATTCATAATTTATCTTTTTTAATATGCTGATCTTAACTGATATGATCTCACTACAGACATTGATTCTATTGTATATATTAGATTTTTATTCTGATTTAATTTTGATTGTATGCCTGTTTTATGTGTGCAGACAAATTAACAATGATCAGTGTAATCTTCTTGTGACAACTTGAGAAACTTCTAGGTTTTGTAAACCTTAAAAGTTTAGGGGGAGTAATAAAAAGTAAGAGTTTCTAAGAAAATCAAAATTAAATGTTTGAATAGAAAGGATGAAGCTAAAAGTTCAAAGTATGTGTGTGTTTGATAATATGAAAATGAACCTATAAACTTTTACAAGTGGAAAAGCTTCTTGCAACATTTTAAATGCGATTATTTGTTTATATTCAGAGACTAAAATGAAGGGAAATTAAATTTTGTTTGTTGAAAAATTTAATAAAAAATTAAAAAAATGAAATGTCAAAAATTTCAAAAATTGAGGGTCAATTATGAAAATTTTGAGTGAAAGTAAAAAATTAGATAAATTGTTTAAATATTAGTATGTGAACAGTACTAATATGTCTAAACAGTGTTCAGGTGGAAGATGTGAAAAAAATACAAGTGTTAGAAATCACATGTGTTGGGTTTTGTTGGACACATTATCAAAGTAGTTTAACCATTTAAACTTGAAAACGCAGCGGAAACAAACCTTAATATCATGTTTTATAACTGAAAACTAAGGCTTATTACTTAGTAACAACAAACCCAAGAACATAGGATCAAATATATGTGAATGGACTAGCTATCAAGAAGAAATAACAACCAAGAGCAACACATACAAACAACCTTTATAGAGCTGCTGAAAACGTGAGATAGATGAAGAGAATGAGGTTCTTGAACGACCAAAACACCCAGGAGAGGTGTCCTCAAGCTTGCATACCCACAAGCATCAAGCAAACATCTTCTTGCTAGGATTTGAATACCAAAAACGAACCAAAAGGAGCTGCAGAAAACGTTTTTTTCAGCTTGTTCTTCTTCAAGAATAGAGAGAAAATGGTCCTTGTGGTTCTTGCATGTATGAGAGAGAGTGAGAGGTTGAGTGTGTGACTATCAAGAGTGTCTTGTTCCAAGACAAACTTGAACCAAACCCCCATAAAGGGGCAGCCGAAAATGCCTTTCAAAAAAAGGTTTCCCCCTAATTTTATCAACCATTTTATTTAACTAATCACTAGTATAAGTTATGTAATTAACGTTTTAATTATATAACTTATACACACTCCTATTACTTGATGTTATTTAACCAATTTAAATAACATTACAAATAATACCCATGAACAAAATATCCCTATAAGTTGTTCCATCTCATATGCAACTTATTTAGAAAATCCATTTTCTAAATTGGTGTAATTATTTAATTGCATGATCATATCATCAATTAAATATTAATTGGTGTTTGCTAAGCTTGTTATTAGGTATGACCCGACTTGGATCATAACGTACTAACCACATCAATGCTCTATGTATCTTGGGCATAAAGAATCCAACAATCTCCCACTTGCATAAGATTCATAAAAAATTGATGCAAGCAGTAAATATCGTCTAACAATGGTTTACTACCCTTAATACGCATGACTTAAAGCCATTCAATAACATCATCCCCTTCAAGTATCCAACTTGAAATGATTTAGGAGAATCAATCATTTATCCTTTTGTTACATATGTCATGTTAAATCCAAGGATACAGAATGACCATTCCTTGTTGATTTAACTTAATTAGGCCTTAGACATCTTGCTCTTAACGAATAAGAGGAACAAATTTCATCTTGACTACATACGTTTCTCACAATCACCTATGTCACACCTAAACATAGCCTTATGTACTGTCCATTATTTTAGAGCAGTGAAGAAATAGCTCAAGGTATAACACTTGGTGAATATCAAAACCCAATATGTATCTCAGGTCGGAGGATACCAAATGATATTCATCTTTACTCAAATTTACTTATGATCAATCAAGAAGATTCCATTAGTAAAATTTGAGATGCGGGTCAGTCCAATATTCATATCCCACAAATATCTATGAATCTTGGCAGCAACCAATTGCTCTATATTCATGCCTTATGAATATCCACCAATCCATGTTCATAATAGTCTTATGTTCATATATGTTCCCACAAACATGACCGACTACGGACATTTAAAATAATAAACATATTCATGGATGTAAACATGCTAAAAGGAACATAACTCAAAATATCATAAATATATAAAAGAGTTAAATATTACAATTGTTCCGTACTTTTAATACTAAACAGATCAATTCCAATCACTAGAATATCGAAGCCCTAAGGCACAAGTATGATTTTCATGCTTTGCCCTTTCAAGGAGCTTCGTGAGTGGATCCGCAATGTTTTGAACGGTGTGAACTTTATGAATACATATATTTCCCTTTTCAACTTCATCCCTTATGTAGTTGAATCTCTGCTCAATGTGTCTAGTCTTTTGATGTGCACGGGGTTCCTTGATTTGTGCAATCACACCCTCGTTATCACAAAAGATTTCTAGGGGGTCTTGAATGGTAGAGACCACCCCTAGATCGGTGATAAATTTCTTTATCCATGCAGCTTCCTGAGCTGCTAATGAGGCGGTTATGTATCCGGATTTTGTAGTGGACAATGCTACCACGTCTTGTTTTCAACTCTTCCAGGACACTGCTTCTCCATTCACAATGAAGACATACCCCGATTGTGATCGAGAATCATCTAGATTAGTTTGGAAACTCGCATCCGTGTAACCCTTTACAACGAGTTCCTCTTCATCAGATCCGTATATTAGAAACATATCCTTAGTCCTCCTAAGGTTTTTCAATATACTATTAACAGCCATCCAATGGCTATTACCTGGATTCTGCTGATATCTGCTTGTCATGCTTAATGCGCATCACACGTCCGGTCTAGTGCATATCATCGCATACATGATGGATCCTATAGCAGACGCATATGGGATGTCCTTCATTCGATCTTGCTCATCCTTTGAGCTCGGACATTGAGATGCACTCAATATTGTCCCTCTTTGGATAGGTACCATACCTTTCTTAGAGTTTTCCATCTTGAACCTTTTCAAGATTTTATCAATATATGCACTTTGGTTTAAACCTATCAACCGCCTCGATCTATCCCTATAGATCTTTGTTCCTAAAATATAGGCGGCTTCACCGAGATCTTTTATGGAAAAACAACTTCCAAGCCAGGTTTTAACACCTTCCATGGTTGGAATATCATTTCCAAATAGTAGTATGTCATCAACATACAATACTAAAAATGTAATTATGCTCCCACTAGCCTTCTTGTATACACAAGCCTCGTCAGCGTTCTTGATGAAACCAAATTTCTTGATCTCTTCATCAAAACGTTGATTCCAACTTCTCGATGCTTATTTCAATCCATAGATTTATCTCTTTAACTTGCATACTTTATTAGGATGTTGTGGATAGACAAAACCTTCAGGCTGAACCATATGGACAGTCACTTCGAGATGTCCGTTAAGAAAGCGGTTTTGACATCCATTTGCCAAATCTCATAGTCATAATGAGCAGCTATGGCAAACAATATCCTAATCGACTTTAGGATTGCAACAAGCGAGAAGGTTTCATCATAATCAACGCCTTGAGTTTGAGTGAAACCTTTTGCTACAAGTCTTGCCTTGTAAGTATCCAAGTTTCCATGCATATCCGTTTTCTTCTTGAAAACCCACTTGCATCCAACCGGTTTGGAGTTAAGTGGAGGGTCAATCAATTCCCAAACTTGGTTGTCATACATGGATTGCATCTCTACGTTCATGGCTTCAAGCCATTTGTCATAATCCAAATTGGACATTGCATCATGGTATGTAGTTGGCTCATCGAAGTCAACCAGATAGCATCCATTCATGAAAAATCCATATCTTTCAGGTGGAACGCTAACTCTACCAGATCTACGAACGTTTTGTGTGTATCGATTAACCTCTTGATCATCATCAACAACCTCCTGTTGATTGCTAGTGTCAACCAAACGTGTATCGGCTTGTGGATCTTGATCCTCATCAAATTCCACTGTTCTATACGTCATTTCTTTCATAAGGAACTTAGCTTCCAAGAACTCTGCCTTTCGAGCAATAATTACTTTTTGCTCTGTTTGATCAAAGAAGTAGTATCCTATACAGTCTTTGGGGTATCCAACAAATATACACTTAGTAGATCGACTTTCCCACTTGTTTTGGGTGTTTTGCTTAACATAAGCTTCACATCCCCATACTTTTAAATATGATAGCGATGGAACTCTTCCATGCCATATTTTAAAAGGTGTCGAATCCACTTTCTTGGTCGAGGCCATATTCAAAATACGAGCCGCAGAGAGTAATGCGAAACCCCAAAATGATAGAGGTAGTGAGCTTACAACCATCATAGATCGAACCATATCCAATAAGGTTCGGTTTCTCCTTTCAGACACACCATTATGATGTGGTGTTCCGGGTGGAGTAAGTTGTGAGACGATCCCACAACTTCATAGATGATCCTGAAAAGCATCACTTAGGTATTCACCTCCTCTATCTGAAGGAAGAACTTTGATAGATTTGTTGAGTTGATTTTCTACTTTATTCTTGAAGATTTTGAACATTTCAAAAGCTTCATATTTATGTTTCATCAAGTACACATACCCATAGCGACTGTAATCGTCGGCAAAGGTAATGAAGTATTTTTCACCATTTCTTGTCATTGTCTTAAAAGGACCACATACATCTGAATGTATGATTCCCAATAAGTCTTTTGCCCTCTCGTTAGTACCACTAAAGGGAGACTTGGTCATCTTACCTTGTAAACAAGATTCATACTTATCAAATGAACCATTTTCATTTGTTTTCAAAAGACCATTCTTTTGAAGTGCTTGAATCCGATTCTTGTTTATGTGACCAAGTCGACAATGCCAAAGATATGAATCACTTAAACCCATTTTAAGTTTCTTGGTGTTTGTTTGGTATAATGAGTTATTAAAGGATGAAGCATCATGAACCAATTCATAGATACCATTAAAAGGCATAACCTTAAAATGAAATACATCATCCATAGAAACATAAATACCATTGTTTACAAACTTTAAATCATAACCATATTATTTTAAAAGGGAAAAAGAAATTATGTTCCTAGTCAAACTAGGAGCATACAAAATATTTTTAAGAACAACTTCCAAACCATTTGAAAGTTTTAAAATATAGTCTCCTTGGGCTTCGACATCAACTTTTGCTCCGTTGCCCATGTAGAGACTCGTGTCTCCCTTCCTGAAGTGCTTATTTCTTTTGAAGCCATGCAACAAATTGCAAATATGAGTTCCACATCCGGTATCCAATACCCATGTGTTTGAAGAAATAACATTTAAACCAATATGAATCATGAAAGTTGTACCTGAGGTTTGCCCAGCATCCCTCTTGTTCCTCAACTGTTTGAGATAGGTTGGATAATTTCTTTTCCAATGTCCTATCTCACCACACTCAAAGCATGGATCGTTCTTCGTTATCTTAGGCTTCCTAAGCTTAGGATTTGGAGGTTCCGCTTTAGCCTTCCCTTTCCCCTTCCCTTTAATGTACCCCTTTCCTTTGGCAACATTTGCCTTCGGATCGGGGAATGGCCTTTTCTTATAGCCTCCCTCATTGATCGAGAGAACAGGTAGAACCTTTCTACCCATCCCCGCCTCAGCTGTCTTGAGCATTACGTGAAGCTCACCAATGCTCTTATCCCATCCGTTCATATTGTAATTCATTATGAACGTCTCAAACTTTTTAGTTAGCCCATTAAGGATCAAATCCGTGGCCAACTCCTTAAAGACGGGACTGTTAAGCCTCTCGAGGCGATCAATGTGGCTTTTCATCTTGAGTACATAAGATGATACAAGTTGGGTTTCTTCCATATGACACGCGTGAAGCGCTCGAACCGTTTCAAAGCGCTCTACCCTAGCTTGTTGAAGGAACATTTCCTTCAACTGGGTAATCATGTCATATGCCCCATGATGCTCCAAGTCCTTTTGGAGTTCGGGAATCATAGTTCCCAACATAAGGCAAGGAACCTGCACGGAATTCTCAGTGTACTGAAGCCAATCATTATAGGCCTCAACCTCCTCGGGGTCGGGTTGGTCAGGAATGGGATCGTCAAGGGCATAGGCCTTTTTCTCTTGCTTGAGAACGATTCTCAAGTTTTGAAACCAGTCCATGAAATTATTGTGGTTAAGACGATCCCACTCTGAGATAGTTCTCAGTAGGGTATGGACGGTTGAGGTGGTAGCGTTATTGTTTGCGGCCATTTCTACAAAATTTACAAAGTTCATATTAGTATTTTTTTTGGAAAAATTTCATTTTAATCATTAATACCCTTTAATGCCTCATAGACAATTAATAATTAAAGCCTAGAATTCAACGTTACATTTAAATGATGGTTAGGTGACCTTTATCCCATTATTTAAATTAACAAGGTAATCAACACTTGACAATTTGCAATCTTTTGCAATTTCTAGCCTTATGGGATCGGTTAAACATCTTATGTTTAGTTGGCATGTAAAATCCCATCAACACCATTGTACGCCATGATTCGGTGACCCTATGCACATGGTTCCCAATTTAAGTGGTCCTACTTACACGCACGTGTGAGTTTATACATACAAGTGGTTAGGTGACCTTTATCCCATAAATACGTAAAGCCCACCTCAAACACACAAGTTCCCTAAAAGTGGTTAGGTGACCTTTATCCCACAAATAGTTCTCAAGTGATTCGAGTGTCATGTAAAAGGATGGTGTTAAACTTGTTTCCAAAGGGATTTAAGTTTTCATTAATTCTAGTTTTGAAAACTCTATATACCTTGTATTTGCATGCTTTCAAAAACATGGTACCCTATGGTTCTATTTTTAGTAAAACCCTTTTATTAAAATCATTAATCCTTTCAATAACCTTTTATTAATCACTTAATGATTAGGAACCATAAATTTTTGGCTTGTTTTGTTTGTTAATTAGTTTGTTATGCATATCCAAATATCAAACAATCAACCAGAATTAAACAAATCAAATAAGTACAACCATTCAATCACAAGTGCATAACCATAGCCACTAAGTTGGCCACACTTGTTTGCCATCATAAGTGTTGTCATAAGGTCATCCCTAAGGGTTTAAAATTGACATTTCAAAGTGTCCATGAACTCCCACTTGAATCCGCATCCGAATGCTTTAAGTGTCCATGTCTTTTGTGTCCTTGCTTTGCACCATCCTTTGGTTCACCATCTTGTGTATCTTCTTTTATAAAATATATCCTAATACATTTTTCTAGTAAAAGAAATACATCTAATCTATTTATTACACAACAAATGAATAAATAAATTATAAACCAAAAGGATACAAACACAAAAGAAATTATTACAACCCTTTGAATGAATAAAACCAAACATGACCAAATCATCCAAACACAACCAAATCCAAAACTAAAACAGGTCTAGGCCATGTTATGCACCAAAATATGTATCCAAATACAACATTTCAAGAACAAAATAAAACCCCATTTAACCCTAAATTTTCATCCAACATAAACCAAGAATTTAGGGTTTTTGTCCAAACAACACAATCAACCATTTGATACATATCTTTCAAGGTTTAATCATAAGCATGTTAGATATAACTTTGAAAGATGGGGATTCATAATATCATCATAAAACATCTCCTAAAAGGTTGTTAAAGTCCCATAAAACCAATTTTACAAGGACAAAAGAAGCTAGTCATCCACATATCCGGCTCTAGATGTCAATGTTGGGTTTTGTTGGACACATTATCAAAGTAGTTTAACCATTTAAACTTGAAAACGCAGCGGAAACAAACCTTAATATCATGTTTTATAATCTGAAAATTAAGGCTTATTACTTAGTAACAACAAACCCAAGAACATAGGATCAAATATATATGAATGGACTAGCTATCAAGAAGAAATAACAACCAAGAACAACATATACAAACTGCCTTTGTAGAGCTGCTGACAACGTGAGATAGATGAAGAGAATGAGGTTCTTGAACGACCAAAACACCAAGGAGAGGTGTCCTCAAGCTTGCATACCCACAAGCATCAAGCAAAGATCTTCTTGCTAGGATTTGAATACCAAAAACAAACCAAAAGGAGCTGCAGAAAACGTTTTTTCAGCTTGTTCTTCTTCAAGAATAGAGAGAAAATGGTCCTTGTGGTTCTTGCATGTATGAGAGAGAGTGAGATGTTGAGAGTGTGACTATCAAGAGTGTCTTGTTCCAAGACAAACTTGAACCAAACCCCCATAAAGGGGTAGCCAAAAATGCCTTTCAAAAAAAGGTTTCCCCCCTAATTTTATCAACCATTTTATTTAACTAATCACTAGTATAAGTTATGTAATTAACCTTTTAATTATATAACTTATACACACTCTTATTACTTGATGTTATTTAACCAATTTAAATAACATTACAAATAATACCCATGAACAAAATATCCCTATAAGTTGTTCCATCTCATATGCAACTTATTTTGAAAACCCATTTTCTAAATTGGTGTAATTATTTATTTGCATGATCATATTATCAATTAAATATTAATTGGTGTTTGCTAAGCTTGTTATTGGGTATGACCCGACTTGGATCATAACATACTAACCACATCAATATTCTATGTGTCTTGGGCATAAAAAAAATCCAACAACATGCGCCTAGACAGTGGTCAGAAGTCCAAACAAGAGCATGTTGAATTTCAGAAAATTCACAAGTGTTTTAGGCGTTTCAAACATCCTAATGCTCCTAAACAATGTTCATAAGTCTGAAAAGTTGGTTAAGTGTTGGGCGTTTCATCAACTCTCATGCGCCTAAATAGTACCAGGCTTTTCTAGAATTGGGTGTTTCAAGTAAATTTCCAAGTGTTGGGCGTTTCAGCTAGTCTCATGCGCCTGAATAGTGCAAAAGCGCCTAAACAGTGCTTATGCAACTGAACAATGCTCATGCTCCTAAGCCCATGCGCACAAACAGTGCTCATGCACCTAAATACTTAGTGAAATTTTCAACATCATATGCACAAATAGTGCTCATGCGCCTAAAATTTCACACTTAGTATAAAAGGAACACATTGTGTTTTTCATTCATTCATTCACAAACATCCCCTGAACTCACTGAACTCACTCTCGACTCTCGGTTATTCATATATCATAAAATCTGATTGTTGTGTTCGATTCATGTTATAGATAGTTTGATTCTAAGATTGTAAAAATAAGTTCATCATCTAATTAACATAATTTCAAGATTCAAAATTCAAATTGATTAGTGTGTTTCAAGGCTGTTCGGGCGTATGAACCCTAAAAACATCTGAAATTTGAATTTTGTGATTTGAATGTTAAACAAAAACTGAAATTGATTTTAGAATGTTGATATCGGTCTGATTTTGAGCACATCAACACATTAAACATCAAATTCCATCAATATTATTCCATGATGATTCATCATCAGTCGT
Organism: Flaveria linearis; assembly: GCA_024085815.1. Taxonomy (NCBI): domain Eukaryota; kingdom Viridiplantae; phylum Streptophyta; class Magnoliopsida; order Asterales; family Asteraceae; genus Flaveria; species Flaveria linearis. The sequence goes on along the minus strand of CM044003.1, from coordinate 64,809,411 downwards.
AAAAATGAAGATGAAAAGTCTATAAAAATTGAATTTCTAATTAAAATGAAAATTCATAAAAAATTCAATTTGTTAATATGTGCTTGATAATTTTTGATGAATTGATATGTTTAAAACAATTAAACCCTAACTTGAGTATGTTATGTTTTCAAACACAATATAGGAAAACTTAGTAATTTTCTAAGTAAAAGTTAGATTAAAATTGTTCAAAACATAATAATTCATTTAAATTCAATCAACATTTATTAAATTCAACAAGTTTAAATTCAAATTGACTAAAGTTTTTATTTTCAATTGTGCAGATGAATGATTTAAATTTTGAGCCAAAGCATAATGTGGCTGCATTACTAAATGAAGAAATTCAAGATGCAGTTAGCTACGAAGAGATGATAAGATTTCTTCTGAGGACCAAATATGTCTATGCCATGTGTTATCAGCCTATTGTTTATGCAAGACTGATCAGAAATTCTGGAACACTGCATCAGTTGAGCTGAATGATGAAGGAAGAAAAGTGCTTAGAGGATTTGCAACTAACGATAGAATTATAAAAGTCTATAAAGATTCTATCAGATCCTCATTGAGATTGGGTCATAATGATCCAGAGGATCCATCTGAGCTAACATTCAATGAATGCAGAGAAACATTCATTAAATGGGTCACCCAGATCATTTCTGTCACACCCCGGGCCCAGGTAGGGTGGGATGCCACAGACTAGCAACAACATATGGTAGCGGAAACAAACCATTACAAAAGCTCAAAGGAGAGAAGATCACATGGCATTTAAAGTTTTCAAAAGATACCGGGGCTAGAAACAGATCTAGCCCCCAAATGAGTTATGCAACCAACATAGAGACAAATTGTATTATTTAACAGAAATTTTCAATTGTTCAAATTGTTCATTAAGTAAAATAAGCCAATGCCATGGTCACAGGATAAGTCTAGGTCTTCAACAACAGTTGGAGTCTCTTCATGGATTACTTGAAACATGCTCAAAAGAAATTGTGTCAACTAAAAAGTTGGTGAATTCAAGTGCTTAAAGTTTATATACAAATGGACTTAACAAAATCCTCATCTGATAAAAAGGAAAGAACCATAGTTTCAACATCGTGGGAGTATCATAATTAACCCTGCACTCAGTCTAGGTTAGCCTCTTCTAAAGTTGTGTTTTATCGGTTATTCCCGAAGGAAGAACTGAGCCCCAAAACAATGCACCATACATGCCCAAATGGTTCACCATAGTTTCTTAACAAAACCTGTCACATGCCATAAACGATCCCTCAGGATCTCAGTGGGGTACCCTTCCTAAATGGAAGCCACTGTGTGTGGGGGATTCCCCAAATAGATCTATCCATATAAAACAAGCGGTTCACGAATGAATTAATGATCATGATATAAGTATCAGCAGATATCCATAAATCCCACATACGATCACCAAGTAAAGCAATTATAGTTCATAAATAACAGAGCATGTTTCATCCCAAAGCAATAGTAAAAAGGGGGATCACTAGAACTCACCTTAGGTGTTAAGCAAAATAAATCTTCGTATGCCGGGAATGTCTCAAGCCTAGCACCCTAGCATCAATATTATGTGGTAAGCTATTGTTCTAAACTCAATCAAGGTGTATAAAGTGTGTCAAAGATTTAGTTGTCGGATTCGGCTTTGATTCGATTAGGGTTTGTATAAAAAGTTTCCTTTTACGGAAAGTCATGGTTTCTTATGTAATTCAGGATTTTACACCGTTAAGTTAATGGTATTGGCTAAATAATATTGTTCAAGTGATTTTAGCCTCATATGAGTCGGTTATGAAATTTGGTAAAATTTTACAATTCAGTCCCTCAAGTTTCAAAATTGAAAGTTTCTAACCTCAAGTTTAGTTTCTTGTACTCAATGTTTTATGACAAAAAATCAGGTTCTTGAAGTTAAATTAACTTATTATTAAGTAATTGTACAAAAATTTTCAGAATGTAGGTCCGGTTTAATACCTTTGTGTTTAACGTTCCCGGTCACGGTAAAACCGAAGGGTTTTAACGGTTAAGTATGAACTTTCATGTTTTTGAGTCTAAGACCTGTAGATAACATTTTAAAGACATTTTTATAAGTTTCAAGTCCTTTGATTATGAAATTTTTGCCTCTAATAGTTGAAAGCCTCGTTTTTATGTTTAACTTGTTAAAACGCGTTTTTAATCGAATTTGACCGTTTAAAAGCTCGTTTGACCAATTTTTCGACTCTATAAGTTCTTTTCCCACTTAACCTAATGAAATAACATGGTTTTTATAAATTTTATTTCTACACACATATTTCTTTGATTTTTCTCAAAAACGTCACCAGGTTAACACCCGTTTTTAGTTAAAAATACCGTTTAACCTATCTTTTGACCACTTAATCAATCCATTTATTCCAAAACATTTTATTATATATTTTTGAGCCTGGAATTCTCTTTAAAAAGTATATAGTCCGAGCTCTCTTATTTTTAAGTCGTTTTACCATGTTTCGGGTCCCGAAAGTGACTAAAGTGGGTCTAATCTTAACATGTCTTTAATTTACAGAGATTAACCATTTACCACACACTTAATATTCATCAAAAATTTCTGATATCAAGTCCAAAACACATGGCCAAGTCATTCCACACAACAATAAACTATCAAGTTAGTGATTATGCCATAACCGACCATTACACATGTGTAAATCATTATAACTTGAGTTTAAATATTACCAAAATCTTATTTAACTTTAAAATCAGATTATTAAGGTGTTTCAAATTTGTTCTTGTGCAGTTTATGATCCTTGGTTGAGAGGGTTTTCAAACAAGTGCTTCAATAGTGTTATTTCATGTAAAAAGAAGGTTTTCTAAGGTGTAACTCATGCTATAACCAAATGTTCATGGTATATACCCTTTGTGACTTTCAAAACAGGTTATTAGGGGTCTTATAAACCATTAACAAGCAGGTTACACATTTTTCTTCGAGGGTTACAAGATACACAAGTTAGATGGTGCAAAACACCCAAAAAGAGGGTTTTCATGGTGGAAATCAGTTTCCACCTCAAGAATGACCAATATACATGTGAGATACCTTTTGTGAAGTTAAAATCTCCTCAAGAATAAGATTATGGTGTCGGGTTTCTGCTAGAACAAAGAGAGGAGGTGATTTTAGAAGAAAAGTGAAGAAAACATATGAAATGACCATTTTCGGGTGACATGAAGCTTACACTTGGTATTGTTTACGTTTTGGAGAGTGTAGATGGTCAAGAATGTTCTGAAAATCCTTGGACAAAGCTGGAGAATCTTGAAAAAGGCTGGATAAGTCGAACAAGATAGAGATGTGTATCAAAAGCTCACAAGACTTCACTTTGTTGCGGTTTTGAGCTTGGCCGATGTTTGTTTTGTAGTTGTTCTTCGAATGTGGATGGGATTCTTGCTATAACCTTGAAAGTGTGTGTGTGTTATCTGGAGAAATAATCCAAGAGGTAGAGAGGGAGGAATGAGGGTTGAGTCTGGGTCTTGTAAAGCATTTGCATGGAGTGGGAGTGGTGGATATGTGGGTGGTGTAGAAGAGAGGAGAGTGGAGGAGAGGGGGCGGCCAAGCCTTGTCCTCTAGTGGGGTGTTTTTTTTTACCTTTTAAATGTAAATTAATATTATGTAGTATTAAATTTGTTGTGTAGTGTAGTATTTTAGATGACAAGGTTTAATTAATTGTTAAGTGTTGTGCATGCACATGCATGTCTTTAGCCGTGGATTATAAGTGTGTGTATGCACACATTTTTAATTGTTTCAATTAATATTTTAATTTTATTGTAAGGGTGACTAATTGACTTTCCCGCGACACCAAGTTCTAAAAGGTAAAACCTAAAGTAACTAAAAGTCACTAAAATCACATAAAATCCTAAAATGGAACTAATAGTAAATGACGATTCTAAATTCACTAATAGAGTTAGATTGTTTCTATTATTAGTACTCATAAGATGGTTAATGATGCAAATAGATTAGGGTTAGAATAATGACCTTGAGGCCGGTTGTCACATTCTCCCACCGTTTAGGAAATTTCGTCCTGAAATTTTTGCTTCAATTAGATTCCGAACGGGTGTGTTTGAAAAGGTGTGGATAACTCTTTTTCATCTCGTCCTCTCGCTCCCAGGTGATCTCAGATCCTCGTTTCGAATTCCATCTGACCTTGACCTTGGGTATGCGGCTCCGCCTGAGTTGCTTGACTAAGCGGTCCGTGATCTCTATGGGCTCTTCCATGAAGTTTAGCTTGTTATTGATTCTTGCTTCTTTCATTGGTAGCTCTAGGGTTTTGTCCACCATGCACTTCTTCAAGATTGACACATGGAAGGTGTCGTGTATATAACTCAACTTTTGAGGCAGTTTCAATTTGTACGCCACAGGGCCAATTCTTGCAAGTATTCCGAATGGCCTAATGTATCTCGGGCTTAGCTTCCTCTCTTTCCGAACCTCATGGTTCCCTTCCATGGTGCTACCTTCAACATTACCCTGTCACCCACTTGAAACTCTAAAGGTTTTCGTCTTCTGTTGGCGTATTTCTTCTGACGGTCTCTTGCTGCCCGTAGACACTCCTTGATTTTGAAAATCTTTTCGGTGGTCTCCAATACGATGTCGGGTCCCATTACTTAGCTATCACCAATCTCATTCCAACTCAATGGTGATCGGCATTTCCTACCATAGAGAGCCTCATACGAAGTTGCCTTGATACTTGCGTGGTAACTGTTATTATAGGAGAGCTCCACCAAAGGGAGATGGTTGTCCCAGTTCCCACCAAAGTCAATCACGCAAGCTCTCAGCATATCCTCCAAAGTTTGAATGGTCCTTTCGCTCTGACCGTCAGTTTGTGGGTGGTAAGCAGTTCTTAAATCCAGACGGGTTCCTAAGGCCTGCTGGAGTGATTTCCAGAAACGTGAAGTGAAACGGCTATCACGGTCAGAGATTATTGATAGTGGCACACCATGCCTGGTCACTATTTCATCGATGTACAATTGAGTCAATTTTATTAGGTCGTAGTCTTCTCGAATTGGCAAGAAGTGAGCTGATTTAGTTAGCCTATCCACTATTACCCAAATAGCATCATGACCTCTAAACGTTCTTGGTAACTTTGTAACAAAATCCATCATGACGTTATCCCATTTCCATTCTGGGATTTCGAGCTGTTGTAACGTTCCTGACGGTTTTTGATTTTCAGCTTTTACCATGGCACAGGTTAGACATTTTCCCACATAAATAGCGATTGATTTCTTAATTCCAGGCCACCAGAAAAGTGCCTTTAGATCCTGGTACATTTTATCACTTCCAGGATGAACCGAGTACCTAGATTACAGCTCGAATCCCCCGTGCTTTGGCACCCATGTTCTCCCTTCGTACTTGTATATACCATCGTCACTTGTCTCCAATCACTTTTCCATTCCGGTTAACCCTTCTTCTTTTAACTTTTCTTCCTTTAGTGCTTCACTTTGAGCTTCTTTCAGCTTCGTGATAAGGTTTGTGTACACACTCATCCATTAACGCTCGTACACGAAGAGGCTTTTCTCTCTCCTTTCTGCTCAAAGCATCTGCCACAACATTGGCCTTACCGGGATGGTAACGGATTTTGCACTCGTAGTCGTTTAACAGCTCGACCCATCTTCTCTGTCGCATGTTTAGCATCTTTTGCTTAAGAATGTGTTGCAAACTTCTATGGTTAGTGTAGATGATGCACTTCGTGCCATAGAGGTAGTGCCTCCACATTTTGGGAGCAAACACCACGGCCCCCAATTCCAGATTGTGCGTCATATAGTTCTTCTCATGATCGTTCAGTAGTCTGGATGCATAAGCAATCACCTTGTTGCATTGCATCAGTACACATCCTAGTCCTTGACGCGAGGCGTCACAATAGACCACGAAATCTTTGACTCCTTCTGGGAGGGTAAGGACAGGTGCACTACACAACTTTTCCTTAAGCGTTTCGAATGCTTCATTTTTCTCTTGTTCCAACACAAAGGTTTTGTTCTTCTTAGTCAGTGCGGTCAAGGGTCGCACAATGCGCGAGAAGTCCTTTATAAACCGTCGGTAGTATCCGACCAATCCTAGGAATTGCCTTATCTCAGTGGGAGTTTCAGGAATTTTCCAATTCTTTATGGCCTAATCTTGGAAGGGTCGACTTGAATCCCATTCTCATTTACCACATGCCCTAAGGATTGAATCTCTCGCATCCATAATTCACATTTAGAAAATTTGGCATATGTTTGCTCATTCTTGAGTAGCTCCAGAATTAGCCTGATATGCTTCTCGTGCTCTTCCTTACTACCGGTGTCGATCAGGATGTCGTCGATGAACACAATCACAAACTTGTCGATATAAGGGCGGCATACACGGTTCATGAGGTCCATGAACGCTGCTGGTGCATTAGTCAGTCCAAAGGGCATGACTAAATACTCATAGTGTCCATACCTAGTTCGGAAGGTCGTGTTGGGTATGTCCTCTTCTCTTATCTTCAGTTGTTGGTAACCTGACCTCAAATCTATTTTAGAGAAATAACTTGCTCCTTGCAGTTAATCAAATAGGTCATCTATTCTCGGAAGTAGGTAACGGTTCTTTATGGTCAGCTTGTTCAGTTCTCTGTAATCAATGCACATTCGTAGGGTCCCATCTTTCTTTTTCACAAACAGTACCGGGGCACCCCAGGGAGAGACACTTGGACATATGAATCCCTTGTCAAGTAGTTCTTGAATTTGTATCATCAGTTCCGTCATTTCAGGAGGGGCGAGTCGGTACGGTGCCTTGGCTACTGGTGCAGCACCAGGCAGCAAATCTATTTGGAACTCAACTTGCCGATTCGGGGGAAGTTCCGGTAGGTCTTCCGGGAACACTTCCGGGTATTCAGAAACCACTGGGATATCTACAATCTTCTTCTCCTCTTGGGTTTTCATCACATAGACTATGAAAGCTGGGCGTCCCTTCATTAAGCTCTTGGTAGCTTTTAAGTGGGATATCATGTGGTATAAAGTGTTACTCCTTTCTCCTTGTACCACTAACACTTCCTTGTCGCTCAACGGTATCTTGAGTAGGCACTCATCACATACGATTTTGACTCTATGCTTAGATAGCCAGTCCATACCAACAACCACATCGAATCCTCCTAACTTAATGGGCATCAGATTTATTCTAAATGTATTTCCTTTTAGATTCAATGAGCAATCTTTGATGACTTCATTAGTTTCTAAAATGTTACCGTCAGCTAATTCTACAGTAAACGTATCGGTTAAGGTACACGCATCTAAGTCAATCAAAGATCTAAAAGCACTAGAGACAAAACTAGCAGTCGCTCCAGTATTGAACAAAACAGTAGCAGGATGGTTGTTGATAAGGAACGTACCGTTAACCACATTAGGTTCCTTACGAGCTCCAGCTGGATCCATCACGAATGCTCTTCCCTTAGGCTTGTTGGGCTTGGCATCCTTGTCTCTACCCAGCTTAGGACACTTATTCCTCATGTGCCCTAAATCCCCATATTCATAGCATTGTTTTCCTGGTGCGTAAGTGCAGTCCTTGATTAAATGACCTGTCCTCTTGCATCTGAAACAGCGCATCGGGTTACATTCCCCTTGGTGGTGTAGTTTGCACTTGTTGCAAAATGGGCTTGTTCCCGAGTATAGTCTTCGGGTCTTGCTTCCCTGATCCTCACGCCTCGCACCTTCAAAACTCTTTCTACTTGACCCGCTACTACTTCCAACCGTTCTCTTTACTTCAAACCACTTCCTTTTCTTACCAACAGACTTCATCTTCTCATCAGCCCTAGTTTGCTCAGTCCATCCAGCCCTAACTAAGTCGTCAGTCAGGCTACTGGTAAAGTCGACTGCAGCTTGTAGGGTAGCAGGTCGGGAAGATCGAACCATGCCCCTAACCCTAGGATGTAATCCCCAAATGAACCGGGCTACACCTTTGGATTCTGGCATCACCAAGTGTGGTACCAGTCGGGTCAATGACAGGAATCGGTTGATGTATTCGGTGTAGTTAGGGCCTTTCATCTCCAGACTCAGGAATTCGGCCTCCAGTTTCTCTAGCTGATTGATCGCGCAGTGCTTGTTGGTGATTAGTTCCCTGAACTTAGACCAGCTCATTTTTCAAATAGCGTTCCGGCCTCGGGGCTGAATGATGGTTTTCCACCATTCCAATGTTGGTCCCTTCAGATATTGGGAGGCAAATCTAACCATATGCTCCAGCTTGCATTCGCTGATATCCAACACCGCTTCGATCTCATCTAGCCACCTATAGGTTTCGATTGCACCCTCGATGCCATAGAAGTCCTTTGGCTTGCAAGCCATGAAAGTTTTATAGGAGCATCCGTTTCTTATAGCCTCGGCTTCTTCGTTGTGGTCCTCGTTGTTCCCAGGCCCATCATTACCATTAGTATTACTCCGATCAGCATTGATCTGAGCGATAATGGTCGGAATTGCATTAGTAATCTGTTGTGCTACGAGGTTAGCAATCCTCTCGTCATTTTTTTGATTAGCATTTTCCCTGCGGGGAGTTCCCAGTGGGGTAGGTTGGTTTCAAGTTTGCCTGGCCTCCTCATGGCTGCCCCTTGTAGCTCCTCGCCTCCCAAATCGTGTTCCTCTCCTAGTCAGCATTCTGATAGTATCACAGATAGATCGTTTAGCATCTCAAAATTTGTTTCGAATAGCTCATGCATCAATACCCTATTATACCTTGCCTTAGGAGGAGGAAGTATGGTGTATGTATATATATATATACAGCTCACTAAGTGATTCCTACAAGGTTCTATCTTAACAGTTTAGACAATCGATCAGAAAGGGGCACATCCCAAATTCAAAGCATAACATAACACATGTCAATTTAATATAAATAGCCCAACAGTTTAGCGTCCATAGAAACAGTTTCATAATTAAACCGAATTAGTAGTATCAGCAAGCAAGTTGAATCAGAGTCATGCTCTTATAAGTTGGAAGGTGCCATCACCCACATAATAATAATAATAATAATAATAATAGTATCAAATAATGATAGAAATAGTTTCCTTCAAACAGTCTCGTGGCTCACTGCCACGCATTCAAATACCAGCCACATCACCCCTGCCATTTCTTCTTCAACCATCCGAACCAGCCTGAGCTCTTCTTCCTTTGCTCCTGCTCCAAGCGTTGCACTCCATGTGACGCCATCATCGCCTGGAACTGAGCGGACTGTGAAGTTCGAGTGGCGTGTTGGAGGGTAAACTCATGACGCTGGATGGTCTTCAGGATCTCACTCAAACTAGGGTCGGATGGACCGAAGTCACTAGCCCGACGAGTAGACTGAGAGTACTGATCTCCAGCGAGTATGCTGGGGCTGTCATACATACTATGCCTAGGTGGCATCCAGTACTCGTCATGAGGCAGGCGTCTAGGTGGTGCAAGTATAGAAGGTGCTGGTGTCAGGGCCCTCGCATATGGAGGTGGGGGAGGAGGCATCCTAAAGGAATCGGAGAGTCCTGGTCTAGCACTTTTCCTAGGTCGAGTGACAACTCGGGCACCCCTATTCCCAATAGGTGGGATAGGCGAGTGGTTAGGAGCTGCGACATGTGATGAGTTGGAGCGTGTTCGGCTCCTAGCCAGTGATGTCGGGGACGAGTCTTCAGATGTCTCAGAGGCGTCAGGGGTCACGGATAGCCAGCCAGGGTGTCCTCATCTTCGCAAATATGCCTCATACTCCATCTGTGGCTTCACCCTCCTAAGGGTCCCAACGGGAGCCGTCTTATCAATAGGGCGTGCAGGTGCTTTACCTCTGTCAGCCATAGTCTGGTGTCCTGCAAGGAATATCATGAGTAATTTGGTTTCTCATAACTTATGATTGTAATAATAATAATACTTATAGTAGTAGTGATGGCAATAGTATCAGATATTTTGATAGTATCCATAACAAGAGGTATCAATAAGCAATAGCATCGGATATGATTAGCTTCTTCAAATAATAACAGGCAAGGTAGTTTATCTTAAGAAAACTTTTAGACTACACAAAGAAATTCTTAGAAATCATGAAGTTCCAACAGAGAAGGTCAAATTATTACCTAAAGGTGCATGTTTGAATTTACGCATCCGGTAAATTCATGATTACGTTGATTAAGTGTAATCATCAATTTACCCAACCCGATCATCCCATCACTTTCCCATAAGGACAGTCCTAAGGTATCAGGGTTGTATCCTAGGGTCTACTATGGTATTCCTGACTTCTCTACAACCTTTGGCTCTGATACCAATCTGTCACACTCCGGGCCCAGGTAGGGTGGGACGTCACAGACTAGCAACAATATATGGCAGTGGAAACAAATCATTACAAGATCTCAAAGGAGAGAATATCACATGTCATTTAAAGTTTTCAAAAGATACTGGGGCTAGAAACAGATCTAGCATCCAAATGAGTTATACAACCAACATAAAGACAAATTGTATTGTTTAACAGAAATTTTCAATTGTTCAAATTGTTCATTAAGTAAAATAAGCCAATGCCATGGTCACGGGGATAAGTCTAGGTCTTCAACAACAGTTAGAGTCTCTTCATGGATTGCTTGAAACATGCTCAAAAAGAAATTATGTCAACTAAAAAGTTGGTGAATTCAAGTGCTTAAAGTTTTAAAAACAAACGGACTTAACAAAATCCTCATTTGATAAAAAGGAAAGAATCATAGTTTCAACATCGTGGAAGTATCATAATCAACCCTGAACTCAGTCCCGTTTATCCTTTTCTAAAGTTGTGTTTTACCAGTTATTCCCGAAGGAAGAACTGAGCCCCAAACCAGTCCACCATACCTGCCCGGATGGTTCACCATAGTTTCTTAACAAAACCTGTCACATGCCATAAACGATCTCTCAGGATCTCAATGGGGTACCCTTCCAAAACGGAAGCCACTGTGTGCGGGGGATTTCCCAAATAGATCTATCCATATAAAACAAGTGGTTCATGAAAGAATTAATGATCATATGATATAAGTATCAGCAGGTATCCATAAATCCCACATACAATCACCAAGTAAAGCACAATTATAGTTCATAAATAACAAAGCATATTTCATCCCAAAGCAGTAGTAAAAAGGGGGATCACTAGAACTCACCTTAGGTGTTAAGCAAAAATAACTCTTCGTGTGCCGGGAATGTCTCAAGCCTAGCACCCTAGCATCAATATTATGTGGTAAGCTACTGCTATAAACTCAATCAAGGTGTATAAAGTGTGTCAAAGATTTAGTTGTCGGATTCGGCTTTGATTCGATTAGGGTTTGTATAAAAAGTTTCCTTTTATGGAAAGTCATGGTTTCTTATGTAATTTAGGATTTTACACCATTAAGTTAATGATATAGGCTAAATAATATTGTTTAAGTGATTATTAGCCTCATATGAGTCGGTTATGAAATTTGGTAAAATTTTACAATTCAGTCCCTCAAGTTTCAAAATTGACAGTTTCTACCCTCAAGTTTGGTTTCTTGTACTAAATGACCTTTATGACCAAAAATTAGGTTCTTGAAGTTAAATTAACTTATTATTAAGTAATTGTACACACTTAAGTTAATTAGTACAAGAAACTGTTAAGTGTTGTGCATGCACATGCATGTCTTTAGCCGTAGATTATAAGTGTGTGTATACACTCATTTTTAACTATTTCAATTAATATTTTGATTTCATTGTAAGGGTGACTAATTGACTTTCCCGGGACACCAAGTTCTAAAAGGTAAAACCTAAATTAACTAAAAGTCACTAAAATCACATAAAATCATAAAATGGAACTAATAGCAAATGATGATTCTAAATTCACTAATAGAGTTAGATTGTTTCTATTATTAATGCTCATAAGATGGGTAATGATGCAAATAGATTAGGGTTAGAATAATGACCTTGAGGCCAGTTGTCACAATTTCCCTAAAAAGCGATTCTTCAGAGCCAGGGTCTTCAATCACTGGAAGCGCTTGTGCTATATCTTTCAGCATTGCATGTCTAAGCAAAGTGCTGGTTGGAATTCTTTTCCAATAGACATTACATCTCCGATAGTGGCACTTGCAACTGATAGAAGGTTTAACATGGCAAAGTGGATAATGAATGGATTCATATTCAACCTTGAAAAGGGCATTAGGAACAAATACCTACTGTATCCTAGGTTTTTGTAAATGATTATCAATAAAGAACACCCAGACTTTCATCCTTATGGAGTAGGTGGTGATATTCTTGAGTTTGAGCATATGTATGAGATATCATATAAGAGATTAGCAATGATCACTGGTGCTCAAAATGTACCAATGTTTTAATACATGAGGAACATTGCTAATGATGATGTTGATATCAACATAGATCATTTCCACTTAATTGAAGGAGAATAAGTGGATCCTGCTGATCTTGTTGATGAAGTTCCTCAAGTGATCTCTGATGATGATGATGAAGATAATGATGATGATGATGAAGATGGTGACAATGATAATGAAGATGATGAAGATGATGATAGTTCAAGCAGTGATGGTGATGATGCTGATGATACTGCTGAAGTTCATCAATCTGAGAGTAGTGAAATGACTATCTCTGATCATGGTGACGAAAGACAAGATATTGATGAAGGAACATCTGCTGGTATTGCTCATGATGAAGAAATGACTGAAGCTCATGTTGGTGATGAGATAGATGTCAATGTTCATGAAGAAGATGTTCAAAATCAAGACTTTGGATTTGATTTTATAGATGCTACGATTTCTGAGCCTATCTTTCAAAGTTCTACTCCAATAGAAGCTGAAGAAACACCAGTGATTACAACACACAATGTGTCTGTACAAACTGAAGATGTAATTGATGTGGATGAACTTCAAACTTTGAAGGAATCAAACAGTGCTCAAGAAAAGATTATTGATTATTTGAAAGAAGAGAATTTGAAGCTAAAAGAGATTATTCAAAAGAATGATGCTGAGATTAAAGCTCTTGTAAGAGATAAAGATGAGAATATGAAAACTTTTGAAGTGATGATTAGAGACTATGACTTGATGGAGGAAAAATACAAGAAGTTAACTGAAGAGCATGAAGCTATGAAAGAGGAGTTGGCTAAACTAAAAGAAGATAAAAAGTCTGATTCTTCAGAGTTAATGATTATATCTCAGATAAATCCTATTGATATTGAGAAAATATCTGAAGCTGATAAAGGTAAGAGAAATATTGATGATGTAGACGTGTCAGTTTTACCTGAGCCATAATCTAAAGTACAAAAGATTACTGAAAGTCAAGAAGAAGGTGATAAATTTGTTCAAGAGACAATTGAAGTTCTTGACGATATTGAGGATGAGTTTGACAATGATTGGTACAATAAAGTATTAGAAGATGAAGATATTGCTGAAGCCAATATTGAATCAACATTTTCTTCAATAAAGACTACTCATGAAGAAATACCTGTAGACTTTGAAGATAGGTATAACTATCTGGTGAAAATAAAATATAATAGAGTAATTCTGCATGGCTTGACTGTTTCTCAAATTAATGAAGAATACGAGAAATGCATAACAGCTGAGTCAGTCCCCCCAGTTGATCCAAATGAAATAGTTGTTGAGCATGGTGAATGGCATCCTCTCTAAGAAAGTATCAATATTGAGGAAATGCCATCTTCTGAATTGCACCATCCAGATCCTGAAGACATGAGTGTTGTTGCTTTAAGATCATGGTTGCAAGCAAGAAATTATCCTTGGAAGAGACTCAAAAGATTACAAGCTGAATCTCTAAGGAATCTTGTAAGAAGCTTTCAAGAGACTAAAAAGCAAACAAACAAGATGGTTGTGATTGACACTGACAATCCTCAATATATGGAGATCACCAAAAGAACAAGAATGCTAAAACCTCAAGAGATTAAGTCAATGGCAATGAAAAGCTTAGTTTATGAAAAGAGGAAAGAGTTAATGAGAATGTTTCCTGAATCTGAGCAACAAGCGTATAAAGTCTCTCTTGATCAGAAATAACTTTTCAACAAAGCTCGAATTGCTGGTGACTTGGTAAGGAATCTTTTATAGAAAGGAGAACCAATTTCTGAGTTGCTGAATGCTATGATTGCTCCTGACACCACCAATGCAGTAAAGATCGTAGCGTGGGAATATGATGAAGTTTTTGACGCATTCTTGATTAAATGAGTCAATGCTGTTTGTGATGTCTACCACTTCTTTCAAGCATTATTAAGCTTCCGGTTCAAGACTTAAAAGAGTTGAGCAAACTTCCTTTGATAACCAAAAGGAGCCAAAAGAGGTGAAATGTTTGTTGAGTTATTAAACAGAGGGATCACAAGAGCTAGTTCATTTATGCAGATTCGATGCACTCAAGAAGATAATGAATACTTCAATACACTGAAAAAGAATAGGAAGTATCAAGGCAAATAGGCAGAAGATGAACACTTTCTGATTGAATTTTGTGATTAGTATTTTGAAAAGGTGCAACTCCAGGATTGAAAGTAACTAAAGGGACACAAAAGTCAAAACCAATCCTGTGATGGTTCTACAATTCAGATACATTTGAGGTTCAATTGGTTCGAAATCTCGAAAATTGGGATGAGGACATGATTACTCTATTTGGAGTATTTGAGCTTAAATTGCTACATCCGAGTTATATTTCATTTTTGTCTGTACAAAAATTTGAAAGAGTCACTCCAGAGATTGCTGAAAATGATAAGAAGTACTTTCTCTCGATTATCAAAGCAATGAATGCGGATATAGAGAGAATCTCTTTGAGGAAAGCTTTAGCTTATGCTAACATTGTGAAGAAGGATATAAAGGAGATAGAATTCATGAGAATTTCTAGTAAATGAGTTTTAGAAGTATACTCAAAAGGAAGTTCAAAACCTATTGAGTTATATGCAAACATTAATATCATAGGTTTATCCAAAGATACTCTGAAAGTGATGAACATACTGGAGATCAAGACTAATGAGGCAAAGCCGGAGCAAGGTATCTTAGCGAGGAAGTTCAAGTCTGCAATAGCTAAGGCCTTGAAGGAACAAGAAATGTATAAGGAAAAGCCTATGTTCAAGATTAAAGAAGAACCTGAAGAGTTCTTTGAAGTTTGAAGATGAAGGAGAAGAGAAGACAGAAGATGAAAGAGAAGAGAAGACAAAGGATGAATAGAAAAATGCAGATTGAAGAAAAAGAGAAGACAAAGCTAAGAAGACATAAGATTTTTGAAGACCGAAGACCATGTAAATCTTAGGGGGAGTATTGTTAGAGCTTCTTAAGTATTAACATGTTGTCTTTAGTTGTCTTTTGTATAAGTTTTGTCATAGTATAGGGACTAGTTTGTAAATAGTAGTTCCTTTGTTTATTGGTAGTATAAATAGCTTAGATGTGTGTATGTAGAAGACTAGACTAGACAGACTAGACTTGTAACTGCTACTTATACTTGTAACTATCTTTGCTTTCTATCAATGAATGACTATGAATTTTCTTGATTTTTTGCATTGATTTGATTGCATTTGTATGTTTTGATTTTATTGTGTTCTAACATCATCACAGATTGATTCATTTGATCCTATCAATAGTTGTAAAGTATTGTTGTGTAGGATAGAGTAAAGATAGAGTTGAAATGGCCAAGCTTGGTTCCTCATGACTTTGACTCTGTACATTCTCCCCCTTTTTGGTAGCATCATCTTGAGAAGTAGATAAGATAGAGGAAGAACTTAAAGAGACTTGAACAAGTACGTGCCTAACAGACTTCTCAATCTGTGTCTTAGCTAGTTTGGCCTTGAAATTTTCAATATCAAGTTGCTGAGTGGCAGTCCCATTCTCTAAAGTCCTAACCTTGAATTCAAGCTTTGAGATTTTAGAAGGCAGGTACTAAATGGTGAGTTGCAGACTTCCCTCATCTTCTTTTGAAGAATCACGGGGAGATGAGATAACACACCTAGTATGTTCATCATCATCACTAGATGTGGTTTCTTGGTACCCTAGTTTCCCTTGCATACTGATGTCCCTTTCAGAGGCATCTTGGAAAGGTTGCCATAGAATCAGTCTCAATTATGTTACCACTATCCTTAGAGCTCAATATGACACTCTTAGTAATGGCAGCTGAGTCTACATGAGTCTCCTCCACACATGTGGGATTCACCTCAGTTTGGCTTAACTGATGTGGGCTAGAAATCAGAGGTTCCCTGATGCTCAGTTGATCTTGATAATGGTGTGATAGATCAACATCATGGCCCTGATAAAACATGAGATCTTCATCAGATCAGGTTAATAGGTAAGTAAAGGATACAAAAGTTATTCCTAATGACCCGGAACCTTGGTCAACATCTAGTGGCATTGAGCCAATGATGTGGCTGTCCTTTTTGGCTGCTCAGGGGAGTATTGGGACTCACCCTAAGGGCTTAAAGCTTGGGCAATGGGCTCATCAGGTTGAGATTGAGGAGACACAACGCTAATATTTAGGTCAATTGTGGAGGATGGTTGGACACTAGTTGAGTGAGAGCCCTTTGTTCAATTCTAGACTTTGGTAGGTGAACTTGATAGGGTGGGAACTGGTATGGGTTCATCACCTGCTAGTCTGCAGGGATGTTACCAGGAGCCATAGGCTTAAGCAAACTTGGAAGTAGATTAGTGAACCTTCTAGTAAAGTTAGTGGATATCTTCTTCAGCATCTTGAAAATACCCAACTTCAATCGAGGAACCACTAGAACATTTGCATGTTCTATTTTATCCTGATCCAACTCATAATTGATTATGTGTTGAATAAACCTAGGATACATGTAAAATGTATTCCTAATAAGATTACGGTTATTCAGCACAAATCAAGAGCAGCTGAATCTAAGGCCCTTTACCAACCCGTGGACTAGGCAGCCCAGATCATATGGAATTTGATCCCAACCCCCTGATTTGTTGGACAAGCTGTGCAAGATGATATGTAGCAAGAACTTCTAGTGGTAAGAAAAGTTGAACTTTTAGACTATAGACTTTCTTACATCTCCTTTATATCCTATTTGGTTATAAGTGTCTTCCAAATAAAGTTTAGGGAACTCAGTAGGGTTCCTTCATCATAGACCTCCAGATGCTCTCTGATGGTGGTTTCACTTACAGTAATCTCCTATTCACAGATTCTAGACCTGGTAACCCTTTCATCACCAAGCATGTCATTTCGACCATTAGCACAGAATTCGGCCATGTGGTTTGAGTAGATATGGGGTTAATGGTTAGAGAAGTGAAGTATGCAGATTGGATTAAGAATTGGATGGGGCAAAATTGTCATCCTTTGAAGAGTCAAGGATGGCAACCTGGTTGTGTTAGGGATTCAGGGCCATTGTTTGTAAAGATACTATTGGATTGAAGGAATTTGAGAATGTGTGAAGAAGATAGTGAAATTTTAGGGCTTTTACAGCGGTAAAGATTTTAAAGAAAGAGAGTAGAAAATATTTAAAGGGTGGGTAAAATGCCAAATGGATAAGGGGAAAGGACAGTTTAGGTTCCAATTTGATAGAGGCAATAAAATAAACCATTTAAAATATTACGACAATCATGAATAAAATCTTACTTTTTGCAGAGTGGGGCCCAAAGATTTCCGTTACACAGTAAAGTTTTCTTCCGAGAGTAAATGCTTTCGAGAGAACACTTGTTTTTCTCTTTCCTGACTATCTTCCAAAGCCACTTTTACTTCCAAAGCAAAGTATGTCTTGAAGACAAATTTGCTTCTAAGAGTAAAGTGTTCTTCTAAGAGAAAAAGTTAATAACATTCAGAAGGAAATTTGATATATGGTCAAATAATCTTCTGAGGCTAAAACTCTTCGGAAGAGAATACTTGTGCAAAGGAATTTACCTTTGGAAGATGAATAAGGATCTCTTTCGATCGTAAATTTCTTTTTGGAAGAATTTATACTTAGAAAATTTGGAAAAATACCTTTTGTAATAGGGCTTAGATTGTAAATAAACAATTTAGACAGGACATATTTTTAAAAGATTTTCAAAGGAGATTGACTAGTCAATGTTGACCATCCTAATAGCCATAATTAAATGCTTAAATATTTATTCATCGAAGGCTTTGGTGAACAAATCAACATATTATTCATTTGAATCAACGTTGACTAGTTTGGTCAAGTTTTTCTCATTTATATCTCGAATGAAATGATGCCTGATATCGATATGTTTTGTCTTGGAGTGCTTGACTGGATTTTCTGTGATAGAAATAGCACTCTTGTTGTCTATATGGATAGGAGTCTCCATGAAATTGAAACTATGGCTAACAATTGATTCTGAATCCATAGTAGTTGAGCACAGTAGTTTGCTGCAGCAATGTATTCAGCTTTAGCAGTTGATATAGAGACGTATGATTACATCTAGCATTGCCTGGAGATGATCCTTCCACCGAGAAATTGACATCCTCCTGATATGGATTTCTTGTTAATGTTACAGCCACCATAATCACTGTCAGTGTAACCATAAAGGTTGAAAACCTTGTTCTTAGGATACCAAAGGACCAGTTTGGGAGCTCCTTTAAGGTATCTATGAATTCTCTTATAGTAATTAGGTGAGATACCTTGGGAGCAGCCTGATATATTACACAAATAGAGGTTGCAAACATGATATCAGGTCTGCTTGCAGTGAGATACATTAGAGATCCAATAATTTCCTTATACTGACGCTGATCAGTATCCCCCCTCAGAATCAGGACAAAGATTGTGATTTCTTTGTATAGGTGTGTTGGCTGGCTTACAATCTTTCATTTAAAATCTTTCTAAAATGTCATTGACATACTTAGACTGATTAATGAAGAACCATTCTTCCATCTGTTTCACTTGAATTCCAAGGAAGAAATCCATCTTTCCCATGAAACTCATTTCAAATTTCTTCCTCATGATGCTTTTAAAGTTTTTGCACATTTGGTTACTAGAGGAATCAAATATGATGTTATCAACATAGACTTGTATAAGCAACATGTCCTTCCCAGAATTTTTTATGAATAATGTCTTATCTATGGTGCCTCTGATGTAGCCATTCTTCAGAAGAAACCGAGACAATGTCTCATACCATAACCTGGGTGCTTGGTGCAACCCATAAAGAGGTTTATCTCGTTTGCACACATAGTTAGGGTGCTGTAGGTCTTCAAATCTAGGTGGTTGGCACACATAGACTTCTCTGTTGATATCTCCATACAAAAATGCACATTTGACATGAAGTTGATGAACTGTGAAGTTCTTGGATGCTGTAAAAGCAAGGAAGATTCTCACAGTCTCAAGTCTTGCAACAGGTGCAAAGACATTAGTGTAATCTATCCCTTCCTCTTGATTGTATCCTTGAAATACAAGTTTAGCCTTGTTCTTGATGATCAAACCTCTTTCATCTCTTATATTCCTGAACACCCATTTAGTGTCACTAGGGATTTGGCCAGGTAGCCATGAACATAGGTTCCATACCTTTTGTCTCTTGAATTGAAGCAACTCCTCTTGCATTGCTTCAACCCAATTCTTTTTCTTGAGAGCTTCTTCCACCTTCTTGGGTTCCAACTGAGAGAGAAAGCATAAGTACAAGCAGAAATTCCCATTATGAGTTTGTCTTCTAGTTCTCACACCTTCTAAGACATCCCCGATGATGTTCTCACCTGGATAAGTGTTGTGTATCCTGAGCCTGGGAATCACATCTAGTTGCATAGATAGATCCAATTTTGAAAATTTTGCTTAGGATTGTGAACATTAGTTCCAGTTGATGTCTCACAATCATTTAATAAGGACTGATTGAATGAATGAGTGACAACATCAATGGTGATTTGCTATGAAGCAGCATTAACAGTTGCATGTTCCTTCAGATTACTATCTTTATCAGCTTGGTGTTGAGAGTTAGAGTTGTAATCTGATGATTTTTGAGGCTTAGTTAACTGACAACTTGTTAATGCTCTACTGTTTCATGTGATGTTCAAGCTTTCAGGACTTTTAGTAGTAGAAGCTTGCTCTTCATGTCTTCTTGGAGAAATTGGAATAGGTCTAGGTAACTCAAATAGTTGATCATATAAGGAGTCATTTTGAGTTCCTGTTCCAGCTGAAACACTCTCACAAGATGGTTTACAAATAGTTGGGAAACAATTCTAAATCAAATATGTGGTCAGGGCCATTCCCCTTAACACAAGGACTATGTTCATTTACAACAATGTTGGATGATTCCTCAAATTGTTGATTTTTAATGTTGTATACTCTCTAGGCTATAGAGCTTAAGACAAGGACTATGTTCATTTACAACAATGTTGGATGATTCCTCAAATTGTTGATTTTTAATGTTGTATACTCTCTAGGCTATAGAGCTTGAGGAATACCCAACAAAGACAGCATCATCCGACTTTTCAGCAAATTTTGCTAAATTGCTCTTTGTGTTAAGTATGGTGCACCTACTGCCAAAGGACCTTAGAAAGCCAATGAATGTTGGCCTCTTGTTCCATAGCTCATAAGTGGTTTTTTAAGGGGCTTAACAATGAGAACCTTGTTCTACACATAACATGCAATGTTGACTGCCTCTGCCCAAAAATTTAGAGGCAACTTTAAATCAGCTAACATGGTTATTGCAGCTTTAAGAAATGTTCTGTTCATCCTCTCAATAACACCATTCTGTTAAGGAGTTCTAGGAGCACTATATTGTCTGGTAAAATCATTAACTATCACAAGGCAATATGATTTCCTTCCAATGCTCATTATACTTGTAGGACCAAATAGATCCATATGCAATAAGTATAATGGAGTGGTGATGGAAGTAACCTCTTTGGATTTGTGGGATGCCTTGTGTTGCTTCCTTTCTAGACAATCAACACCGTTGTCTTTATAGAAAAACTCCTATTTAGGCACACTAGGTACCAAGTTATTTTTAACCAGTTTTTTCATGATTTTAAAAATAACATGACACATTTCTTTATTCCAAAGAGTTGACTCATCACTATTAGCTTTGGAAAGAAAGCATGATACTTCACCTAGTGGGGAAGCATTGTTCATATCTAGCTTGTACATATCCCCTCTTCTGGAAGATCTAAAAAGCACCAATTCCTAAGGAATTGATATCTGAGGTTTAAGGATAATGCACTCATGTTTTGTGAAAAGAATTTGGTGCTTTTGATCATATAACTGAGAAACACTCAAGAGATTATGTTCAAGCTGTTTGACAAAGTGTACCTCGTCAACTTTTAACTTACCGTTAGATACATTACCTCTACCAGAAATGCATCCTCTGGCATCACCTCCAAATTGAATAGGACCTCCATCAAAATGTTGAAATTTTTAAAGAAGAGATCCGTTCCCTGTCATCTGTCTGGAACATCAACTATCTACAATCCAAATATTTCCATTCTTGTTATGCGGATGTCCCTACGCATATGGTGAAATGATTAGTTAATATTGGAAGCCCAGGCCTTATTGGTCTTGGGCTCTTCCAATGTTAATGACATAATCGAACAAAAATATATGCATGGGGTTCAACTATGGTTTATGAAGAAAAGGTTTGGGCTACAACATCTTGTCTGATCTTCCATTCCATCCTATGGTTGATTAGTATAGATGAGCCTGAAGAGGTTTAAGCAACATGACTTGCTTCCGAGGCTTTTTTGTTCTTGGAAGAAGTTATCACCACCTTTTCTTCTAAAGCTGTCTTCTTCTCGGAAGATTTCAAAGGATTCCTTTTATTCTTTGTTTGGTCTTGGGCTTGTCTTCCGAAGCTATTTTCCTTCCGGAAGAATGAGTACTTTCCTCCAAAAGAAACTTGGCTTCGGAAACAAGCTTTACTTTCTTTAACATTTGAGCCACGTGATAAGGTCTAAATGTGAAACCTTCCTTGATTCCTTCTTTCTTAACATTATTTTCATAATGCGTGCTTTGCAGGATCGTAGTAGCAATCTTTGGCCATGTGATTATTCGAGCCACATATTATGCATTCAATGTTAACTTTAGTGGGACATGAGGGCTACTGTTTCTTGCACTTCTTGTCTTCTTCAACAGCCTTACCCTTTAACTTTTGATTCTTCAACTGCATAGGAGTACTAGTACTACACTCGTTTCCTAAATCAGAGTTTCCAGCCACTTGGAATCCAGCTAAGATAAATACACCCTTTTGCTTGGGTCTATTTTCATCTTAGACTTAGCCACCTTCTTGGCTGTTTTTCTTGTTGCCCTCATCTTGTTCTTTCTATCTTTGGTGGTTAGAGGTTGATCATCAGCTGTGTGGATGAGGTTTTCTACCATATCCTTCACTGTGGTGGTTACCATTATTGCATCATTCTTCTACTCATTGGGTAATGGGTCAGTAGTTGGAACCTCTTGCTCATCAGTACCACATCTTGGCTGTCTTATAGACACATAAGAGTATGGTGGAGCAGTTTCATTATTTCCCAACCCACTCTTGTTTTAATAACAGGCCTTTAGCGGGAGGATGATGCAAGAATGGTGTTGAAGTTATGCTCTTGAATAGCATAATTCTTTGCTTTAGCCTCAGCTATTGCTAGCTAGGCTTGAGCCTCAGTCAACTTGGAGACTAAGTCTTTTATTTAAGCCCTGTAGTTTAAGTGTTCATGTTTTAAAGAAAATACAGTTTTCCCAAACTCATCAATTTTGATTTTGTAGTCAGATTCTGCTCTCTTAAAATCAGATTTTACTTTGTTTAAGGACTTAATATCAAACTTGATTTCCATGTTGTTGTATTAATAAATTTTAACCTTAACTATACAGGCTAGAGTACCGAGATGTTCATATACCTTGGTATCTTCGGTTCCAGCCATAAGAGCTTGAGCAGGGGTGACATCTTGCAACATGAAGCTCCAATCAACCTCTTGAGCAGCAGTTGCATTTTGCTGCTTAGTTGGCTTGGTACCGCCTTTGGGGTATAATGATGTTAGGAGGCTTGAGCTGCTGTAGGATTAGATCTAGGAGGTTTGCATTCCCTTGCAAAATGACCTAAGTGGGTTATAGTTGTAACACTTGGCTTTTGACTTATCAAACCCAAACTTGCTATTAGTTGGGTTTAGGGGGAATTGCCTTCCAGTTCTCTTATATTACTTCTTTGCTATGTTGGTTAAAAGAGACATCTGTTGGACAATGTCCATGTATTCTACATCATCTGGGCTAAAACACTCTAGATCATCAATATAGAACTAAAAATCTCTAGAGTGCTCATTTCCTGAAATAAAAGCACAACTATCTTGAAAAGGACTTTGTTGAGCTTATTGAGACATGGGTGTCTCAGGAAATGTATTGTAAGGCGCAAATGAGTATGATGACCGTTGGTTGTAGTTTAGGTACAACTAGGGCTGGGGAGTTCTTGATCCTTCAGTAACATGTAGAGCTTTGCTGACAGGGAGGTTTGAACTTCTGTTCACCTGATGGCCCTTTTGAGTCTCCGTCTCCATACAGTAACCATCAAATGATCCCATATAGTTCAGTCATGTTGAGTGTGTTTAGATTCTCAATTCTCTTGATAGAGACACAATAGAAAGTCTATTCATGAGGAAGTGCACTCATAAACTTTCTTACTATGTCTCTCTTCTTAAGAGTCACTCCTATAGACTGAAGAGATACGAGTAAGTCCATGTACCTGAAGTATTGTTGGCTCAAGGTCTCACCAACAATGTAAGTGAAGTTTTCAAACTTCTGCTTCAGTACATCTTTCTTGGACTCTTTGGATTAGAAGGAACCGGAGTACATCAATGTCAAACCATCAAAGAGTTCTTTGGCTGACTTGTAGTACTCAAAGCCTTACCATTATGGAGTTTGATATGGTAGTAAGCAATACAGTCATTGCTTTGCAATCGATGTCCATCTTCTAGAAGTTTTTATCTGAGTAGTCTTCAACAGCCTTTTCAATCATGGCACCATTACCAGTTGGTGATGCCACCTTTGGCTTGTATGGACCATGAGTGATAGATCTCCATATTCGGATGTCTAGATACTTGACGAAACATTGAATATGTTGACACCAGCTTCTAAACTTATCAAGAGTGATAATAGGAGCCTTAGTCATGGTTCCCATCTCAGTCTCAGAGTACTTTGATTGAGGGCCATTTGAATAGAGTGAGTGAGTATAAGGAAACAAGGGTGATTTGGGATGGTTAGATCTCACAATCAAGAGCCTAAGAAACTCTGATACCAATTGCAGGATCGGTGTTTGTCTCTCAACACAAGATTTTCCTCATAAACTCACTAAGTCTCACTCGGTTGATGAAGTAGAATCTCTAACTAAGTTGATAATAATATATTAAGTTAATAAACACAAGAAATGGTTTTTCAAGATACGTGTATATATTACTTCTCAACTCAGCATTACAAGACTCTTACAAGCATAACTTAATCAGTTAAATTCAGAAACTATATATACTACTATCTACAGTCGGTTATACCTAGATGACCAGCTGGAATTTACAACTAAACAAATACTACATTACTAGAAGTAAGGTATAATAGATAAAATACTATCTTAGATTAGTTAGTCATGACATGTTCATGACTTACCTTTCAATTAATTTAATACATTTTATTAACGTACGGATATTAACCTGGAAACACGAGATGTCATAGGCGTCAAGTTTATTATATGTTATTATTGCAGTGCTGATGATTATTAGTTGCGTACTTATACCGCCAGGGATTTATTATAGAACGTTGAACAAGGAAATGATGTTAATGCAAATTTCTCATTACAAGGATTGCAAAGTTGATTGTATGCTAAATCATTGAATTATTTGCATTTATTTTAAGTTGTTCCATGTTCCAGGTTTTATTTTAGATATAAGATGGTTTACTACAAATATAAAATTTTAGTGTACCAACTTATGTTGCTTGCGGCAAGGGCATAAAATGGTATAAAAACTAATATTAAAAATGTAGCCGCAAACCCGCGGCTTGGAGGGCCAGAAAACCATACAAAACGAACTATGAAATGTTGTTGGGAACTTGCGTGTAGAAGAAGGCATAGAAACCATTGAAAACATACATAATTATATATATAAAAAAACAAATATTGTCGAGAATCTACTCGTTGAAGAGGACGTTGAATCCGTTGATAACGTATGTTTATTTATGAAAAACGAAACTCTAACGTCAATTAACGTCAATTATAGTTGTATATATATGATTTGCTTAACAACAATACATTATGTTATATTATTTATTTGAGCTTGAAATAGAAACATATAAATAAATAAATGAAAAAAAACTAAAAAACAAGGCATACATACAACACATTAAGAATACAAGTTTTACGAGTTCTAACATGTTTGCATGTATGAAGAATAGAGTTTATGAACCCTAACAATGGATGACTTGATTCAAAAGGTGGCACTAAATGTGAAGAACTGGTGACTTGAGATTGAGGTAGTACGATGTATTATCCGTATATAGATAGCGCACCTGTATGTTATAGTTGCCCTAATGTGATAACCTACTCGCATGTTGTCACACTCATTTATTAGGACAGGCCATGACTAACTTATATCATATAGTACAACATAATTATAAGTAACTTTTAATCATTACGGTTGTTGGTTTTTCCGAGTACAAACTTAAATTCAAATGTCCTAATTAAACTTATATGTTTATTGCTAGATAAGGTATAATATGGATTTAATTCACTACCAAAACATGTTTTTGATGGCTGACAATTTTAATCCCTAGACTTTGCTGACTTGTCAAATTTACCTTAAAGTTTGTGTTTCAACTAGGGTTTGGTTGTATTACAAACCAAAGTTTATTTTTAATGTTTATATTTAATGTTAAGGTTTATTTTTCAGGTTTTAATGTCGTGTAGGTGTCTTATTAGGTAACTTAGTTCTACCGGTTTCACTGGTTAAAGTTAATTGATGTGTTCCAAGTCATGTTTTGGGATTAAATGTTGTAAAAACCTATTTTTTTGTTAAACCAATTCTATATCTTCTATGTACTATTTTTTGATATAAAAATTATACTTTCAATTTTTATGATTAATAATCCTATTTTTAATATTTTATTGTCTTTTAAAAGTAGAAATTTGATTAAAAGTAGAAATTTGATTAAAAAGATAAAAAATAAGGTTTTGACCCATTATAATTCTAAATTTAATTCAACTGATGATATGCTACCGCGATAAACATTTTATGTGATTTTTAGATACCCTTATTAGTTTTTATGATTTATTTTTTCAAAAATTATCATTTTATATGACTAGGGCACCAGTTAATTCGTAATAATTCATGGTTGAATAAAAAATATTCATTTTTCATTTATAACTTATTTAGTATATATCTAAGGAGTGGTTTGATATCCTTTTAATGATTCCATAATTTCAGGATCGGTGTTTGTCTCTCAACACAAGATTTTCCTCACAAAGTCACTAAGTCTCACTCGATTAATGAAGTAGAATCTCTAACTAAGTTGATAACAATATATTAAATTAATGAACACAAGAAATGGTTTTTTAAGATACTTGTATATATTACTTTTCAACTCAGTATTACAAGACTCTTACAAGCATATCTTAATGAGTTACATTGAGAAACTATATATACTACTATCTACAGCCGGTTATACTTAGATGACCAGCTGGAACTTACAACTAAATAAATAATACATTGCTAGAAGTAATTTATCTAAGATAAAATACTATCCTAGATTAGGTAGTCATGATATGTCCATGACTTACCTTTTGCTACCAACTAAAGTGGTAACTGTACTAACTGATAAAAGGTAAACAATGAAATAAAGTATGGTCAACTACATGGGCATGGGAAAGTGTCATGCAATATTTTAGAGTTGGCAGTATGTGTTAGCCGGACCATACTTTTGTCCACTTGTTCATAGTTAGTTCTTCCAAAGGTTAAATGGCTTCTGAAGAATAATTTCTTCCAAAACCATTTATACTTTGGAAGAAATAACTTCTTCCGAGACTTTTGCAAGTCTTCATTACTTTGTTCTTTGGAAGACTTTATCTTGAATCTTATAAGTGTTTAACTTCAGAATGAGAACTACTTAGTCTCGAAAGACTGAGTTCTTCCTGCGAAAGTTCTTCATCCTTAAGCTTGGCTTTGGAAGTGCATCTTTGTCTTCGGAAGTCTTTATTCAGTTGCACTCAAAATCTTCTAAGTGTAGTTTTGGTTGCACCAACCTCATCTGATCCAACAATAATGTTATGTATTCAATTGTAGAGGGGTTAATTATGTGTTTAGTTATAATAACACGAGGCCAATTGTAATTGTTGGATATTGTTAGTCATTAGAGTTAGTTACCCTTTTGTATATAACTACAGTAACAAACTCATTATAGGGTATGCAATGAGTTAATTTTGTCTCTTCTAGATTCTCTCTCTACCCTTTCAATTGCATCAGTGGTATCAGAGCTCTCGATCCTCATCGTGTGGATTCTTTATGCCCAAGACACATAGAATATTGATGTGGTTAGTACGTCATGATCCAAGTCGGGTCATACCCAATAACAAGTTTAGCAAACACCAATTAATATTTAATTGATGATATGATCATGCAATTAAATAACAACACCAATTTAGAAAATGAGTTTTTTGAATAAATTGTATGTGAGATGGAACAACTTATAAGGATACTTTGTTCATGGGAATTATTTGTAATGTTATTTAAGTTGGTTAAATAACATCAAATAATTAAAGTGTGTGTAAGAGTTATATAATTAAAAGGTTAATTACATAACTCAAAATGACCAGTTAAGTAAAAATGACAAAAAAAAATTGGGGGGAAAACCCCTTTTGGCATTCACGGCTGCCCCCTTTTGAAAAGGGGGATTCCCTTTGTCTTGAAACTTGTCTTTTTGAAGAACACACACATCTCCATCCTCTCTCTCTCTCTCTCTCTCATACATGCAAGGGCCAAGAACACACACATTTTCTCTCATCTTCAAGAAGAAAAACAAGCTGAAAAATTCGGATTTTTCAGCATTCTTGGTTCGTTTTTGGTGCTGAAATCCTAGCAACAAGGTGTTTGTTGGATGCTTGTGGGTATGATAGGTTGAGGACACCTCTCCTTGGTGTTTTGGTCATTCAAGAGCAGCTCCATCTTCATCTATCTCATGATTTTCTACAGCTCAACAAAGGTTGTAACTTTTGTATTGTTTTGGTTGTTTATACTTCTTGATAGCTTGTTCAAACACATATAAATGATCCTATGATCTTGGGTTTGTTGTTGTTAAGTTATTAACCTTAATTTCCAGATTATGAATCATAATATTAAGGCTTAAATCCGCTGCATTTTCATGTTTAAATGGTTAAACAACTTTGATAAAGGTCCAACAAACCCAATAGAGCCGGATATGTGGATGACTAGCTTCTTTTGTCCTTATAAATAGGTTTTATGGGACTTTAACAACCTAATAGTGGCTGTTTTGTGATGATATGATGATACCCCAACCTTTCAAAGTTATATCTTGCATGCTTATGATTAAATCTTGAAAGGATGACATCAAATGGTTGATTGTGTTGTTTGGACATAACCTAAATGTTTTGGTTCATGTTGGCCAGAACTTGAAGGTTATAAAAGGGGTTCATTTTGTTCTTGAAATGATGTATATGGATACATATTTTAGTGCATAACATAGCCTTGACCATGTGTGTTTTGGATTTGGTTGATTGTGATTTTGTCATGTTGGTTGTACTCATTCAAAGGGATGCAATAATTTCTTTTGTGTTTGTATTTGGGTTGTAATTTATTTATTCCTTTGGTTATGTAGTAAATAGAATAGGTTCATTTCTTTTATTAGAAAATTGTATTAGGATATGATTTTGTAAAAGAAGATGCACAAGATGAAGACCCAAAAGGAAGGACACAAAAGACATGGACACTTGAAGCATTTGGATGTGGAATCAAGTGGGAGTTCATGGACACGTATGATGTGTCATTGTTAACCCTAGGAAAGACCTTATGACAACACTTGTGATGGCAAACAAGTGTAGTCAACTTAGTGGCTATGGTTATGCACATATGTTTGTATGATTATGCTTGTTTGGTTGTTTGTTGTATGATTGTTGTTTGATATTTGGATATGCATAACAAACTCATTAGCAAACTTAACAAGCTGAAAATTTATGGTTCCAAATCATTAAGTGGTTAATAAAAAGTTATTAAAAGGATTAATAATTTTAATAAATGGGTTTTTATTAAAAGGGAGAACCATAGGGTACCATGTTTTTGAAAGCATGCAAATACAAGGTACATAGAGTTTTCAAAACTAGAATTAATGAAACTAAAATCCCTTTGGAAACAAGTTCAACACCATCCTTTTACATGAAACTCGAATCACTTGAGAACTATTTGTGGGATAAAGGTCACCTAACCACTTTTAGGGAACTTGTGTTTTGCGGTGGGCTTAACGTATTTGTCGGATAAAGGTCACCTAACCAGTTGTATGTGTAAACTCACACGTGTGTGTAAGTAGGACGACTTGAATCGGAAACCATGTGCATAGGGTCACCGAAGCATGGCATACAATGGTGTTGATGGGATTAAACATGCCAACCAAACATAAGATGTTTAACCGATCCCATAAAGGCTAGAAGTTGCAAAAGGTTGCAATTGTCAAATATTGACTACTTTGCTAATTTAAATAATGGGATAAAGGTCACCTAACCATTATTTGAATGTAACATTGGATTCTAGTTTTAATTATTAATTGTCTATAAGACATAAAAGGGTATTAATGATTAAAATGTAATTTTTCAGAAGTACTAATAAGAACTTTGTAAATTTTGTAGAATGGCCGCAAACAATAATGCTACCACCCCGACCGTCCATACCTTATCACTGAGAACTATGTTAGAAAAGGATCGTCTGAACCATAACAACTTTATGGACTGGTTTCGAAACTTGAGAATTGTTCTCAAGCAAGAGAAAGAGGCTTATGTCCTTGACGATCCTATTCCTGACCAACCCGACCCCAAGGATGTTGACACCTATGTCGATTGGCTTCAGTATACTGAGGATTCCATGCAGGTATCCTGCCTCATATTGGGAACTTTGATTCCCGAACCCTAAAAGGACTTGGAGCATCTTGGGGCATATGACATGATTACCCAATTGAAGGAAATGTTCCTTCAACAAGCTAGGGTAGAGCGCTTCGAAACGGTTCGAGCACTTCATGCGTGTCACATGGAAGAAACCCAATCGGTATCATCTTATGTACTTAAGATGAAAAGCCACATTGATCGCCTCGAGTGGCTTAACTGTCCCGTCTCAAAGGAGTTGGCCACGGATTTGATCCTTAATGGCCTAACTAAAAGGTTTGAGACGTTCATATTGAATTGCAATATGAACGGAGGGAGAAGGGCATTGGTGAGCTTCACACAATACTCAAAACAGCTGAGGCGGGAATGGGTAGAAAGGTTCTACCTGTTCTCTCGATCAATGAGGGAGGCAATAGGAAAAGGCCATTCCCCAATCCCAAGGCAATTGTTGCCAAAGGAAAGGGGCACATCAAAGGCAAAGGGAAAGGGAAGGTTAAAGCGAAACCTACAAAACCTAAGCTTATGAAGCCTAAGGTAACAGAAAATGATCCATGCTTTGAGTGTGGTGAGATAGGACATTGGAAAAGGAATTGTCCAACCTATCTCAAAGAGTTGAGAAACAAGAGGGATGCTAGGCAGACCTCAGGGCTTCAAAAGAAATAAACACTTTAAGAAGGGAGACACAAGTCTCTACATGGGCAATGGAGCAAAAGTTGATGTCGAAGCCCAAGGAGACTATGTTTTGAAACTTTCAAATGGTTTGGAAGCTATTCTTTAAAACATTTTTTATGCTCCTAGTTTGACTAGGAACATAATTTCAGTTTCCATTTTAAAAACAATATGGTTATGATTTAAAAGTTGTAAACGATGGTATTTATGAATTGGTTCATGATGAATCATCCTATAATAACACATTATACCAATCAAGCACCAAGAAACTTAAAATGGGTTTAAGTGATTCTTATGTTTGGCATTGTCGTCTTGGTCACATAAACAAGAATTGGATTCAAACACTTCAAAAGAATGGTCTTTTGAAAACAAATGAAAATTGTTCATTTGATTTCATTTGATAAGTGTGAATCTTGTTTACAAGGTAAGATGACCAAGTCACCCTTTAGTGGTACTAACGAGAGGGCAAAAGACTTATTAGGAATCATACATTCGGATGTATGTGGTCCTTTTAAGACAATAACAAGGAATGGTGAAAGATACTTCATTACCTTTACCGACGATTACAGTCGCTATGGTTATGTGTACTTGATGACACATAAACATGAAGATTTTGAAATGTTCAAAATCTTCAAGAATGAAGTAGAAAATCAACTCAATAGAACTATCAAAGTTCTCCGTTCAGATAGAGGTGGTGAATACCTCAGTGAGGCTTTTCAGGATCATCTAAGAAGTTGTGGGATTGTCTCACAACTTACTCCTCCCAGAACACCATAACATAATGGTGTGTCTGAAAGGAGAAACCAAACCCTATTGGATATGGTTCGATCTAAGATGGCTATAAGCTCACTACCTCTATCATTTTGGGGTTTCGCACTACTCTCCGCGGCTCGTATTTTGAATATGGCCCCGACCAAGAAAGTGGATTCGACACCTTTTAAAAAATGGCATGGAAAAGTTCCATAGCTATCGTATTTAAAAGTATGGGGCTGTGAAGATTATGTCAAGCTTAATACCACAAACAAATTGGAAAGTCGATCCACTAAGTGTATATTTGTTGGATATCCCAAAGACTGTATAGGATACTACTTCTTTGATCCAACAGAGCAAAAGGTATTTATTGCTCAAAAGGCAAAGTTCTTGGAAGCCAAGTTCCTTATGGAAGGAATGACGTATAGAATAGTGGAATTTGATGAGGATCAAGATCCACAAGCCGACACACGTTTGGTTAACACTAGCAATCAACAGGAGGTTGTTGATGATGATCAAGAGGTT
The DNA here is from genome assembly GCA_024085815.1 of Flaveria linearis. Classification (NCBI taxonomy): domain Eukaryota; kingdom Viridiplantae; phylum Streptophyta; class Magnoliopsida; order Asterales; family Asteraceae; genus Flaveria; species Flaveria linearis. The sequence continues at coordinate 64,777,552 of CM044003.1, read as the reverse complement.
GATCGATACACACAAAATGTTCGCAGATCTTGTAGAGTTAGCATTCCACCTGAAAGATATGTATTTTTCATGGATGGATGCTATGTGGTTGACTCCAATGAGCCAACTACATACCATGATGCAATGTCCAATTCGGATTATGACAAGTGGCTGGAAGCCATGAACGTAGAGATGCAATCCATGTATGACAATCAAGTTTGGGAATTGGTTGACCCTCCGCATAAGTCCAAACCGGTTAGATGCATGTGGGTTTTCAAGAAGAAAACAGATATGCATGGAAACTTGGATACTTATAAAGCAAGACTTGTAGCAAAAGGTTTCACTCAAACTAAAGGGGTTGATTATGATGAAACCTTCTCGCCTATGACAATGCTAAAGTCTATTAGGATATTGTTGCTATTGCTGCTCATTATGACTATGAGATTTGGCAAATGGATGTCAAAACCGCTTTTCTTAGTGGACATCTTGAAGAGACTATCCATATGGTTCAGCCTGAAGGTTTTGTCGATCCAAAATATCCTAATAAAGTATGCAAGTTAAAGAGATCAATCTATGGATTGAAACAATCACCGAGAAGTTGGAATCAACGTTTTGATAAAGAGATCAAGAAATTTGGTTTCATCAAGAACACTGACGAGGCTTGTGTGTATAAAAGGGCTAGTGGGAGTGTAATTACATTCTAAGTATTGTATGTTGATGACATACTACTATTTGAAAATGATATTCCAACCATGAAAGGTGTTAAAACCTGGCTTGGAAATTGTTTTCCCATAAAAGATCTTGGTGAAGCCGCCTATATTTTGGGAATAAAGATCTATAGGGATAGATCGAGGCGGTTGATAGGTCTAAACCAAAGTGCATACATTGATAAAATCTTTAAAAGATTTAAGATGGAAAACTCTAAGAAAGGCATGGTACCTATTCAAAGAGGGACAATATTGAGTGCATATCAATGTCCAAGCTCAAAGGATGAGCAAGATCGTATGAAGGACATCCCATATGCGTCTGCTATAGGGTCCATCATGTATGCGATGATACTAGACCGGACGTCTCATGCGCGTTAAGCATGACAAGCAAACATTAGCATAATCCAGGTAATAGTCATCGGATGGCTGTTAAAAGTATATTGAAATACCTTAGGAGGACTAAGGATATGTTTCTAATATACGGATCAGATAAAGAGGAACTCGTTGTAAAGGGTTACGCGGATGCGAGTTTCCAAACTGATCGAGATGATTCTCGATCACAATCGGGGTATGTCTTCATTATAAATGGAGGAGCAGTGTCTTGGAACAGTTCAAAACAAGACGTGGTAGCATTGTCCACTACAGAATCTGAATACATAGCCGCCTCATTGGCAGCTCAGGAAGCTGCATGGATAAAGAAATTTATCGCCGATCTAGGAGTGGTCTCTACCATTCAAGACCCCCTAGAAATCTTTTGTAATAACGAGGGTGCAATTGCTCAAATCAAGGAACCCCGTGCATATCAAAAGACTAGGCACATTGAGCGGAGATTCAACTACATAAGGGATGAAGTTGAAAACGGAAAGATATGTATTTGCAAAGTTCACAATGATCAAAACATTGCGGATTTACTCACGAAGCTCCTTCAAAGGGCAAAGCATGAAAGTCATACTTGTGCCTTAGGACTTTGATATTCTAGTGATTGGAATTGATCTGTTTAGTATTAATATTGAAAATATGGAACAATTGTAATATTTAACTCATCCATATATTTACGATATTTTGAGTTATGTTCCTTTTAGCATGTTTACATCCATGAATATGTTTATTATTCTAAATGTCCATAGACGGTCATATTTGTGGGAACAAATATGAACGTAAGACTATTATGAACTTGGATTGGTGGATATTCATAAGGCATGAATATAGAGCAATTGGTTGCTGCCAAGGTTCATAGATATTCGTGGGATACGAATATTGGACTGACCTGCGTCTCAAATCTTATTACATGGAATCTTATTGATTGATCATAAGTAAATTTGAGTAAAGGCGAATATCATTTGGTATCCTCCGACCTGAGATACATATTGGGTTTTGATATTCACCAAGTGTTACAACTTGGCTAGTTCTTCGCTGCTCTGGAATAATGGTCAGTACATAAGGCTATGTTTAGGTATGACATAAGGTGATTGTGAGAAACGTATGTAGTCAAGATGTAATTTGTTCCTCTTATTCGTTGAGAGCAAGATGTCTAAGGCCTGATTAAGTTAAATCAACAAGGAATGATCATTCTGTGTCCTTGGATTTAACATGACATCTGTAACAAAATGATAAATGATAGATTCACCTAAATCATTTCAAGTTGGATACTTTAAGATGATGATGTTATTGAATGGCTTCTAAGTCATGCGTATTAAGGGTAGTAAACCGTTGTTAGGCGGTATTTACTGCTCGCATCAATCTTCTATGAATCTCGTGCAAGTGAGAGATTGTTGGATTCTTTATGCCCAAGACACATAGAATATTGATATGGTTAGTACGTCATGATCCAAGTCGGATCATACCCAATAACAAGTTTAGCAAACACCAATTAATATTTAATTGATGATATGATCATGCAATTAAATAACAACACCAATTTAGAAAATGGGTTTTCTGAATAAATTGTATGTGAGATGGAACAACTTATAAGGATATTTTGTTCATGGGAATTATTTGTAATGTTATTTAAGTTGGTTAAATAACAACAAATAATTAAAGTGTGTGTAAGAGTAACTCAAAATGACTAGTTAAGTAAAAATGACAAAAAAAAAAAAAAAATTTGGGGGAAAACCCCTTTTGGCATTCACGGCTGCCCCCTTTTGAAAAGGGGGATTCCCTTTGTCTTGAAACTTGTCTTTTTGAAGAACACACACATCTCCACCTCCCTCTCTCTCTCATACATGCAAGGGCCAAGAACACACACATTTTCTCTCATCTTCAAGAAGAAAAACAAGCTGAAAAATTCAGATTTTTCAGCATTCTTGGTTCGTTTTTGGTGCTGAAATCCTAGCAACAAGGTGTTTGTTAGATGCTTGTGGGTATGATAGCTTGAGGACACCTCTCCTTGGTGTTTTGGTCATTCAAGAGCAGCTCCATCTTCATCTATCTCACGATTTTCTGCAGCTCAACAAAGGTTGTAACTTTTGTATTGTTTTGGTTGTTTATACTTCTTGATAGCTTGTTCAAACACATATAAACGATCCTATGATCTTGGGTTTGTTGATGTTAAGTTATTAACCTTAATTTCCAGATTATGAATCATAATATTAAGGCTTAAATCCGCTGCGTTTTCATGTTTAAATGGTTAAACAACTTTGATAAAGGTCTAACAAACCCAACACATCGGAGTGTCGGTGATCATTCAATCATGGAGAACAACACTAGAAGTCAAGAAATCGACAAAACCTTGAAGGATCATGATTGAACTTTTGTGGAATCGAAGGCTTCTACATCAGAAACTAATCATGCGGTGGCTGGACTTCATTTGATGGTGGAACAGTTACTGAATAATCGCACAACAAAGGATGTAAGTCATGCATCGGTGACCACTAGTGGTGATTGGGTGGATGATCAGAATCAACTTCGCACTACTCGATTGGGGAAATTATATTTTTCGAGCTTTAGTGGAAAATTGGTGAATGGATAGTTTTTAGCTTCGTTATGCTGTAATTCATTTATAGGATGAAGCTCTCGAATGGCGTCAATCGATCATATGATCTCGTGGTGCAACATTGGCAGAATTGATTTAGACAGATTATGCGAGTGCGATTACCAATCGTTTTTCTAACAAATTGTATAGAGATCCAATGAAAGAAATTGCCTTATTGAAACAAGAAGGAGATTATGATGGATATTGCAATCAATTTGATTCGCTTCTTAACAAGGTAACAATTACTTATTGACAAGCTATTAGTTTGTTTTTGAAAGGATTGAAGGAAGAAGGTCGAGGTCCAACGAAAATTTTCAACCATAACATTGAATGAAGCTTATATATTGGGCAGAATCCAAAGCAATTATCATACTAATCTCATGAGAAAATTAGTTGTTGCTCCTTCCTTAGTAGTTCTACTACTACTCCTTCTAAGCAATGGACCGATTCTCCTAAATATCTTTCTTCGAATAATGCACATAAGCTTCCTTTGTTAACTACCCCACCGATTAAACCTATTGCACAACCTTCTTCTGCAGGTAACTCTAATGCAAAAACTTTATCTAGTAAAGAAATGGCTATTAAAAGGGCTAATGGTAAATGTTTCTAGTTTTTTGAGAAATTTAGCCCAGGCCATAGGCGTAAAAAGAAACAAGTTTTTGTAATTGAGGTAGATAGAGAGGCCGAAGAGGATGTGTGTGTTGGTGTTGGTTTGTCCCATTCAACTTCACCTGATTTAGATCCTCAATTATTAATTAATACGCTTTGTGGTAGTCTATCTTTTGCTACTATACGGGTGCAAGGATCCATAGGCACAAGAGAATTACATATTCTAATAGATTGGGGCTCAACACACAACTTTATTGATGCTAAATTGGCAACAAAATTGCAATGTGATCTGTTGTAAATCAAACCTATTAATGTTAGTGTGGTTGATGGGAAGCAGTTGTCTTGTACTCAAATTTGCCCATATTTTCGGTGGTGTATGAAAAGGCGTTGGTTTTCGGCTGGGGTGTTGCTAATTTCGTTAGAAAATTATGATATGATATTCGGAGTGCAATGGTTGCTCCGTTTAAATGATATCTTGTGGAACTTTAGTAAGATGACCATATGATCTGTGGTGGATGGAGAATCATGTGAATTAAAGGACGTAGAAGACAATAAGCTATCTTTATGTTCTATTAAGTCACTTAACAAACTTTTGACTAAACAAGGCCAAACTTCAGCTCATCTTTGTAGATGCGATTGGCGCCATCTGATGATTCCAAAGTGGTTGATTTGAAAGTCTTGAATTAGCAATTTTCTAAGGCTCTAAACTCTCTTTTGGATCAATTCAGTGATGTCTTTGACCTGCCACTGGCCATACCACCTCAGCATGATTTTGACCATCGTATTGAAGGATTACGTAGAATATTGATGCGGTTAGTACGTTATGATCCAAGTCGGGTTATACCCAATAACAAGCTTAGCAAACACCAATTAATATTTAATTGATGACATGATCATGTAATTAAATATTTACACCAATTTAGAAAATGGGTTTTCTAAATAAGTTGCATATGAGAGGGAACAACTTATTAGGATATTCTGTTCAATAATATTATTTGATGTGTTATTTAAATTAGTTAGATGACACCAAATAATAATGAGAGATTATAACTTATAAGTTAAATGATTAATTGTATAAGTTATATAACTTGTACATACAATTAAATGGTTAATTGTATGTCTAGTTACAAGACCATTTAACATGTGTGTATGTGTTTAATTTAAAAAGGGGGAAACCCTTTTGAACTTAAAAAATTCGGCCTCCCATATCTTATTATTGGACCATTTTGCTTAGAACACTACACACAATTAACTTGTCTTGGATTCCCCCTTCTCTCCATCCAATATCAACACATGCAATAGACCAAAAAAAACTCCTCTCTCTCTTTCTCAACCTTCGGCCAGGCAGCAGCATTGGAGGAGTTTTTGGAGTCATTTGGTGTAGAGTTCTTCCTAACAAGAAGGTGTTTAGCAAAGGGCATTGGGTATACAAGCTTGAGGACCTCTACACTTGAAGTCTTGGCTGATTTAAGCATCCAAAACCTTCTTTCTTTGGTCGTTTTTGCTGCTGAATAAGGTAGATATCACAGCTCATTGATGCTGTGATTTTATGTAGTTTTACATATGTTCATAGCTTGATTATTCACATATTATGATCCTTTGATTTTGGGTTTGTTTTATACATATAAATGTCATCATAAGAACATGATTTTCAGCTTATAAATAAAGTTATAATGCTAAACTTCCGCTGCGTTTTTCAGAAAGTTTAATGGGTTAAACTACGTTTTTGTGTTCTAACAAACCCTATAATGGCATCAAGAGCCGGTTATGTGGATAACTTGCTTGCTCTTGTCCTTTAAAATCAGTTTTAGAGGATGATTATAAACTCATAATAGGCTGATTTCGGTTTATTGAATAAACCCCATGTCTTTCAAAGTTATATCTTCATGCTTATGATTAAACATTGAAAGATAGGAATGTCAATTGGTTGATATATTTGGATGTTGTTTGTTTGGACAAACAAACCCTAATTTTTAGTTTATGTTGGCTGAAAATTTGGTGTTTGATGGGGTTTATTTAGTTTGTTGAATGATGTTTATGATTGTTCTTTGATAGTGCATAACCTAGCTTTTGGCCTTGTGTTGTTTGGATGATTGGAATGGTTGGTTTTATTCATTCAATTGGGTTGTAATATTTATGTTTATTATTTGGGTTGTAATTATTTGTCCATTTGGTTATGTAAATAATAGATTAGGTGCATTTCTTTTATTAGAAAAAAAATGTATTAGGATACAATTTTTGTAAAAGGAAGATGCACAAGATCAAGACCCAAAGATGGACATCAAAGATATGGACCTTGAAGTATTTGGATATGGATTCAAGTAGGAGTCCATGGACACATATAATGTGTCATTACAAACCCTTAGGAGAGACCATATGACAACACTTGTGATGGCAAACAAGTGTTGCCAACTTAGTGGCTATGGTTATGCACTCATGTTTATATGTTTATGCTTGTTTGACTGTTTGATGTTTGATTGTTTGGTTGATATTTAGTCATACATTACAAACTCATTAACAAACTTAACAAGCTGAAAATTGATGGTTCTTAATCATTAAAAGTTAATAAAAGGTTATTAAAATGATTTAATGATTTTAAAGATTAAAAGTAGGTTTTAATCAAAGGACCATAGGGTATCTTGTGTTGAAAGCATGCAAATACAAGTACGTAGAGTTTTCTAAACTAGAATTATGAAACCTCTAAATATTCTAAAACAAGATCAACACCGTCCTTTTACACAACACTTAAGTCACTTGGGAACTCTTAGTGGGATAAAGGTCACCTAACCACTTTGAGGGAACTTATGACTTAAGGTGAGAATGCCATATTCGTGGGATAAAGGTTACCTAACCACTCATTTTGGAAAACTCACACATATGTGTAAGTAGGATGTCTTGATTTGCAAGCCATGTTAAATGGATCACCTACAATATGGTTTCCAAATGGTGTTGATGGGATTAACATGCCGACTTTAAATATGATGTTTAAAGTCGATCCCATATCTCTAGAAGTTGCAAATGGTTGCAACCGTCAATCGTTGACCACCTTATTAATTTAAATCGTGGGATTAAAGGTCACCTAACCATAATTTAAATGTAATGTTGGGTTCTAGATTTTAATATAAAAATGACCTTAAAAGGCATTAATTATTAAAAATAGCAATATCGAAAATACTAAAATAGATCTTTGTTAAATTTTGTAGATGGCCACCAATAATGACAATCATGATAACTCATCCGCGTCCACCGAATCAATACGAGCGATCCTCCAAAAGGAACGTCTAAATCATAACAAATTTATTGATTGGTATCGAAACTTGAGAATCGTTCTCAAGCAAGAGAGAAGATCATATGTTTTAGACGACCCTATCCCCAATCAACCTACCGAGGATGATGAGGAGGCCTATAACGATTGGCTGAAGTGCACTGAGGACTCCGTCCAAGTGTCTTGTCTCATGCTAGCGAGCATGACTCCGGATCTCCAAAAGGAGTATGAACATCACGGAGCTTACGACATGATAACCCAGCTGAAGGAAACGTTCCAACAGCAAGCAAGGGTTGAGCACTTCGAAATGTTTCGAGCACTCCATGCATGTCGTATGGACGACAACCAATCTGTTTCATCTTATGTACTTAAGATGAAAAGTCATATTGACTGCCTCGAGAGGCTTAATTGTCCCGTCTCTAAGGAATTGGCCATGGATTTGATCCTCAATGGCCTTACCAAAAAGTTCGAGACATTTGTGTTGAATTACAACATGAATGTATGGGACAAGAGCATTGGTGAGCTTCACTCAATACTTAAACAGCCGAGGCGGCCATGGGTAAAAGGGTTTTACCCGTTCTCACCATCAATGAAGGTGGGAACAAGAAAAGGCCTTATCCCGCACCCAAGGCAAGGGACCCGTTTGGGGAAAGGGGAAAGGGGTGGTAAGGGTACCACCCAAACCACAAGAGAAGAAGCAAAAGGTTGCTACTAATGACCCATGCTTCAAGTATGGGGTGATTGGACATTGGGCAAGGAATTGTCCTGTCCATCTCCAAGAGTTGAAAGCAAAGAGGGATGCCGGGCAGACCTCAGGTACAATATACATGATTCATATTGATCTTAACGTTACATCTTCTAATAAATGGGTATTGGATACAGGATGTGGAACTCATATTTGCAACTTGTTGCAGGGGTTCACAAGAAGTAGGGACTTCAATCAAGGGGATGTTAGCCTCTTCATGGGCAATGGAACTAAAGTCTTAGTTGAAGCTTGTGGGGACTACATCCTAAAACTTCCAAGTGGCTTGGATGTTATTTTGAAGGATGTTATTTTGAAGAATGTTTTGTATGCTCCTAGTTTGACTAGGAACATTATTTCTGTATCCCAATTAAGACATTATGATTATGTATTATCTTTTGTTGAAAATGATATTCATGTTTCTTTAAATGATATGTTCTATTTTAAAGCTATTCCCATCAATGGGATTTATGAATTGGTTCATGAAAATACTTTAAATAGTTTATTGTATCAAACTATCACCAAAAAACTCAAATTGGATTTGAGTGATACCTGTCTTTGGCATTGTCGTCTTGGTCATATAAACAAGAAACGCATACAAACACTTCAAAGAATGGTCTTTTAAAAACAAATGAATGTGATTCATTTGATGTTTGTGAATCTTGTTTACAAGGAAAAATGACTAAGGCGCCCTTTAGTGGAACTAACGAAAAGGCAAAAGATTTATTAGGAATCATACATTCGGATATATGTGGTCCTTTTAAACCAATGACTAGGAATGGTGAAAGATACTTCATTACCTTTACCGACGATTATAGTCGCTATGGGTATGTGTACTTATTAAGGTACAAAGATGAAGCTTTTGAAATGTTCAAAATCTTCAAAATGAAGTAGAAAATAAACTCAACAAGTCAATTAAAGTTCTCCGTACCGATAGAGGAGGTGAATACCTAAGTGATGTTTTTCAAGATCATCTTAGGAGTTGTGGGATTGTCTCACAACTCACTCCACCTGGAACACCACAACATAATGGTGTGTCTGAAAGGAGAAATCGAACCTTATTGGATATGGTCCGATCTATGATGGCTAGAAGCACATTACCTCTATCATTTTGGGGTTTCGCTTTGCTCTCCACGGCCCGTATTCTAAATATGGCTCCAACCAAAAAGGTGGAAAGGACACCTTTTGAGATATGGCATGAAGAGTTCCATCCCTATCATAGTTAAGGGTCTGGGGTTGTGAGGCTTATGTTAAGACTCCCACCCCAAACAAATTAGAAGTCCGATCCACCAAGTGATTCATTGTTGGATATCCTAGAGATTCTATAGGATATTATTTCTATGATCCACTGGAACAAAAGGTGTTTGTTGCCAGAAAGGGTGAGTACTTAGAAGCAAAGTTCCTTATGGAAGGAGCTGGCAGTAGAACAGTGGATATTGAAGAGGATCAAGAACCATAACCCGATGCACGTTTGGTTGAAACTAGCACTCATCATGAGGATGTTGAGGATGATCAAGGGGTTGATCAATACACACAAGACGTTCGCAGAAGTGGTAGAACTAGTAATCCACCTGAAAGATACGGATTTTTCATGGATGGATGCTATGTGGTAGATTCAGATGAACCAACCATATACCATAATGCAGTGTCCAATTCGGATTGTGACAAATGGCTTGAAGCCATGAACGTTGAGATGCAATCCATGTATGACAATCAAGTTTGGGAACTTGTTGTACCACCTCTTAATTCCAAGATAATTGAAAGTAAGTGGGTTTTCAAGAAAACCAATACGCATGGAAACTTGGATACTTATAAAGCTAGACTTGTAGCAAAGGGTTTCACTCAAACTTAAGGGGTTGACTATGATGAAACCTTCTCACCTGTTGCGATGCTAAAGTCTATAAGGATATTGTTTGCTATAGCTGCTCATTATGATTATGAGATTTGGCAAATGGATGTCAAAACCGCTTTCCTAAATGGATTTCTTGAGGAAGATGTCTATATGGTTCAGCCTGAAGGTTTTGTCGATCCAAAACATCCTAATAAAGTATGCAAGTTAAAGAAATCAATCTATGGATTGAAACAAGCATCGAGAAGCTGGAATCACCGCTTTGATGAGGATGTAAAGAAATTTGGCTTCATCAAAAACATTGATAAGGCTTGTGTGTATAAGAAGGCTAGTGGGAGCACAATAACTTTCCTAGTATGGTATGTTGATGACATACTACTATTTGGAAATGACATTCCAACCTTGGAAGGTGTAAAAACCTGGCTTGGAAGTTGTTTTTCCATTAAGGATCTTGGTGAAGCCGCCTATATTCTGGGAATAAAGATTTATAGGGATAGATCAAGGCGGTTGATTGGTTTAAATCAAAGTGCATATATTGATAAAATCTTGAAAAGGTTCAAGGTGGAGAACTCTAAGAAAGATACCGTACCTATTCAAAGAGGAACGATATTGAGTACGACTCAATGTCTTAGCTCAATGGATGAGCAAGATAATATGAAGGCAATCCCATACGCATCTGCTATTGGATCAATCATGTATGCGATGATATGCACTCGACCGGACGTGTCATGCGCCTTAAGCATGACAAGCCGATACCAGCAAAATCCTGGAAACGGTCATTGGATGGCTGTTAAGAACATACTTAAGTACCTAAGGAGGAAAAGAGATATGTTCCTAATCTATGGATCTGGTGATGAGGAACTCGTTGTAAAAGGTTACACGGATGCGAGTTTCCAAACCGATCGTTACGATTCACGGTCACAATCGGGATACATTTTCATTCTGAATGGAGGAGCGGTCTCTTGGAAGAGCTCCAAGCAGGATGTGGTGGCTCTATCAACTACAGAATCAGAATACGTCGCCGCCTCATTGGCAGCTCAAGAAGCTGCATGGTTGAAGAAATTCATTGCCGATCTAGGGGTTGTCCCTTTCATTCAGGACCCCCTAGAGATCTTTTGTGATAACGAGGGTGTGATTGCTCAAATCAAGGAACCTCGTGCTCATCAAAAGACTAGGCACATTGAGCGGAGATTCAACTACATACGAGATGAAGTTGAAAAGGGAAGGATATGTATTCGCAAAGTTCACACAGATCAAAACATTGCAGATCCTCTCACGAAGCTCCTTGAAAAGGCAAAGCATGAAGGTCATGCTTATGCCATGGGACTTCGATATTCTAGTGATTGGATTTGATCTGTAAATTTTGTATTTGGATATTTGGAACTCTTTATTATTTGAATAAAATTATTTGGTTATAATGCTTCAATTAACGTTCCAATTTAGCATGTTTAATCCATGAGTAAATTGTTTACTCTAAATGTCCATAGTCGTTCATACTTGTGGGAACAAGTATGAGGGTAATATTATTATGAACTTGGATTGGTTGATATTCATAAGGATGAATATAGAGCAATGGGTTGCTACCAAGGTTCATAGATATTTGTGGGATACAAATATTGGACTAACCCGCATCTCAAATCTTACTACATGGAATCTTATTGATTGATCATAAGTAAATTTGAGTAAAGGCGAATATCATTTGGTATCCTCTGACATGAGATACGTATTGGGTTTTGATATTCACCAAGTATTATACCTTGAGCTAATTCTTCACTGTCCTGAAATAGTGGATAGTACATAAGGGTATGTTCAGGTATGACACGAGGTGTTTGTGAGAAACGTATGTAGTCAACATGGAATTTGTTCCTCTTATTCGTTGAGAGTTAGATGTCTAAGGCCTGATAAGTTAAATCAACAAGAAATGATCATTCTGTGTTCTTGGATTTAACATGACATCTGTAACAAAAGGATAAATGATTGATTCACCTAATTCATTTCAAGTAGGGTACTTGAATGGAATGATGTTATTGAATGGCCATAAGTCATGCGTATTAAGGGTAGTAAACCGTTGTTAGGCGGTATTTACTGCTTGCATCAATCTTCTACGAATCTTAGGCAAGTGGGAGATTGAAGGATTCTATATGCCCAAGACACGTAGAATATTGATGCGGTTAGTACGTTATGATCCAAGTCGGGTTATACCCAATAACAAGCTTAGCAAACACCAAGTAATATTTAATTGATGATATGATCATGCAATTAAATATTTACACCAATTTAGAAAATGGGTTTTCTAAATAAGTTGCATATAAGAGGGGACAACTTATTAGGATATTTTGTTCAATAATATTATTTGATGTGTTATTTAAATTAGTTAGATGACACCAAATAATAATGAGAGATTATAACTTATAAGTTAAATGATTAATTGTATAAGTTATATAACTTGTACATACAATTAAATGGTTAATTGTATGTCTAGTTACAAGACCATTTAACATGTGTGTATGTGTTTAATTTAAAAAGGGGGAAACCCTTTTGAACTTAAAAAATTCAGCCGCCCCCTATCTTATCATTGGACCATTTTGCTTAGAACACTACACACAATTAACTTGTCTTGGATTCCCCCTTCTCTCCATCCAATCTCAACACATGCAATAGACCAAAAAAAACTCCTCTCTCTCTCTCTCTCAACCTTCGGCCAGGCAGCAGCATTGGAGGAGTTTTTGGAGTCATTTGGTGTAGAGTTCTTCCTAACAAGAAGGTGTTTAGCAAAGGGCTTAGGGTATACAAGCTTGAGGACCTCTACACTTGAAGTCTTGGCCGATTTAAGCATCCAAAACCTTCTTTCTTTGGTCGTTTTTGCTGCTGAATAAGGTAGATATCACAGCTCATTGAAGCTGAAATTTTATGTAGTTTTACATATGTTCATAGCTTGATTATTCACATATTATGATCCTTTGATTTTGGGTTTGTTTTATACATATAAATGTCATCATAAGAACATGATTTTCAGCTTATAAACAAAGTTATAATGCTAAACTTCTACTGCGTTTTTCAGAAAGTTTAATGTGTTAAACTACGTTTTTATGTTCTAACAAACCCTTCACGTATTTCATTAAAGGATGGAGTCCAATCGATCAATCAGAAACCTTATTGGTACCCAGTTAGGCAGAAGGATATCATTTAATAGATGACTAGGGAACTTAAGGATTCTGGGGTTATTCGTGACAGCCATAGTTCTTTTGCTGCACCGGTTGTTTTGGTCAAGAAAAAAATGGTCGATGGCGCATGTGCATGGATTATAAACGTTTAAACGAAGAAACTATCAAGCACAAATTCCCAATTCCTCTTATTGAAGAACTACTTGATGAATTGGGTCAGTCCATAAACTTTTCTAAGTTGGATTTGCGATCGGGCTACCATCATATCCGAATGCATGAAGCGGATGTTCATAAAACAGCCTTCCGAGGGGCATTTTGAAATCTTAGTCATGCCTTTTGGCTTGGCTAATGCCCCTGCAACTTTTCAATCTCTTATGAACTCAGTGTTCAAATCTCTTCTTCGCAAGAGAGTATTAGTTTTCATCGATGATATCTTAGTCTATAGTCACACGATGACTCGACAATTGCTATTACTTAAACAAGTTTTAGCTTTACTTTGGCGCCATTAGCTTTATGCTAAGTGTTCTAAATGTTCTTTTGGGGGCTCGGGAGTGGAATACTTAAGCTATGTTATTTTGGCCGAGAGGGCGCACACTGATCCAAATAAAACTGAGGCTATTATCAACTGGCCATTCCTACCACAGTGAAAAAATTACGTCGTTTTTTGGGATTAGCAAGCTATTATCTCCGCTTTATTAAGTACTTTTGTGTCATTTCTAAACCCCTTACCAATCTATTAAAAAACGATGATTTTGTGTGGGGTGCTCATGCTCAAGCAACCTTCGTTACCCTTAAAGCAGATTTGGTTTCAGCACCTTTTCTTGCTTTGTCTAATTTTTCAAAACCTTTTATTATAGAGACGGATGCTTCGACATTGGATTTGGGTGTTTTTTTAATGAAAGATAAAAACCCCATTGCCTAAATCATCAAAGCTTTATCCCCAAAGAAACAAACTTTATCAGTGTACGAAAAAGAATTGTTGGTGATTTTGATGGCGGTCAAAGCATGGCATTACTGTCTTATAGTGCGCCATTTTATTATTCGCATAGATCATCAGAGTTTGAATCTGTTGGGCTAACAGGTCACCACACCTTTACAACATACTTGACTCGCCAAGTTGATGAATTATGATTATGAAATTGTTTACAAGCAAGGTCAGGAGAATGTGGCTGCAGATGCTCTGTCTAGAGTGTAGGGTGATACTATTTTATCCATTAATATCTCCAATATTGCACCTCATTTACTTCAAAGGGTGACTGATAGTTGGTATGATGATTCGGACTTATCTTGCATTGTTCACCATTTATCCCAAGGTCAGAGTGTCTCTTATTACACTTGGGTGAGTAATATCCTTTATAAGAAGAATAATTTGGTTGTTGGATTCAATGTTACTCTTCAGAATGGCATTATTCTTTTGTATCATGCTTCTCTGATGGGGGGACATTCCGGTTTTCATGCGACCTTGCAACGTATTCATAACATCTTTTATTGGAAGGGGTTTCCAAATGGTTCAGCATTTTATTCATAACTGTGATACTTATATGACAGGATCTCAGCCTCTAGTTTGATCAATTAGGTTGTATTCACAGCGGATTTAGCACGAGAATTAGCAATTACAGCACGAACATAAAGGATTTTGCATGTAAAGTAAATGTAGAGAGAGAGAACAATTCTGCCTAAAAGGAATAATATTCTTTTTGCTCACACATTTCGGTGATGATTACAATAAGGTCATCTTCCTTTTATAGAGGAAGAATGATGTAGGGTGATGTCACTGATAGTGACAACAAACCGTTATTAACAAACTACTGAAAAGCTATAACGACTGAAGAACAAACTCTTCAGTCGTTTACATCTACTGAACTATAACAGCTAAAGAACAAACTCTTCAGCTGTTGTACAAACTACTGAAAAGGAAAAATACGAAACAACTGAAAAGAAAAACCATCACAACAACTGAAGAAGACTTCTTCAGCTGTTGTGACAAACTCTGAAGCTTTAGCACTTTGGTCTTCAGACTTTGGTCTTCAGATGATTCATCAGCTGATGACTCCAGTAGTTGTCATCAGCTGATGTCTTCGGTCATTGTCTTCAGACTTTGTGCATCAGTTGTTGATCTTTAGTTCTTCAGTTCTTCAGTTGTTGATCTTCAGCACTTGTCTTCAGTACTTGAAGTCTTCAGTACTTGTATGCTTCAGTACTTCAGACTTCAGTACTTATCTTCAACACTTGGGATCTTCAGCTGTTGTACTTCAGATCTTTGATCTTCAGCTGTTGATTCTTCAGACTTTGTCAAACTGCTGATGAAGGTCTTCAGCAGTTGTTGTGATGTCATATGGGACTTAGAGGTTTTCCTGATCTTGGCTCATTTGTTCTTTTGGTCCAACAAACTCCCCCTGAACCAATGCAACCAAAACCTCTAATTATTTATTGTCCCACTTATTGTTGGCAGAAATATTGGTCTATTTCCTTCTGGATCAGATCAGAAGTTGACCCTGATAAGCACTGGCCTGGGAGGAGGTCTCTGATATTTGTTTGGCTAAGTAAGGATAGGAGCTCTGTTTTAGGGAATTGGACACAGAGCTGTTGTCCCATCCATGAGACCTACATCCCATGTACGAGCCGGTAGGATTCTCTTGTGTAGGCTTGAAGAAATGTCATTTGTTCTTCTTTGGTTAGGTCTTCAGCCTCACCTTCGAATAGTCCTTCACGGGCGTACAGCTCTGAGACAAACTTGGCCTGTTTGCCATTCTTGAGCTCAACTGTTGTAACTTGTCTATAGGCAAATTCATCTGGGTGTCTGCCTTCTAGCAACAAGTTGAGCTCATCTTTGTGGAAGTTCTCAAGCCTCTTATAGTCTAACCCTTTCCTAACCACCCTATTCTCCAACATCGTGTGGGGTGATTGGTTAGCTCTATAGGCCTTCTCGAACTCTTCCACAATTTCCCAGGGTGTTATTACAAGAGCCACAGTGATCACTTCATCTACAATCTTCTTAAATTGGCTCTTGTATCTCACAGGCATATCTTTCTTAATTATCCTGTGAGCCACCCTAGGATCAGGCCAAGTCCTTACTCTCTCTTTGTCATATTGGAAGGTTTGTTTGAGAGTGAAGAGTCTCAGAGCTTCTTTCTTCATGTTAAGTATAGAAGAAGTAGCAGCATAGGCTTTGTCAATGCTTTTCAACATCTCTTCATCATGTCATTTCTGCTGCTCTTCTTCTTCTAACTTAACCCTCACAGTATCCATCTGTGAGGTGGGAGTGATGGTTTTGGGTTTGGCTTTGGGTAGAGGAATGACTGTAGAAAGAGGCAGTCTATCCTCCTCATCCTCCTCTTCTTCTTCTTCTTGTAGCCTCAACACCCTTCTCTTCTTCTGCAAGGGTGGATCATTGGCTGTGGGTTTTAATGGTGAAGGGGTTAGTTTTGTGGGTTGTGTTTGGGTCGTTGGTGTGGGAATGTTGTCAGGCCTTGCTAGTAACCTTGAGATAAGGGAAGGTTTGGTTTGTTTTACTAGCAGGGTCCTGTTCCCAACACCGGCTTCAGAAAGGGCTTCAGCGACCAGCCCTTTTGTGAAATCACCAGCCGAACAGATCTTGGTGGCTATAGCCAAGATTCTGTCCCTGGTCCATGCCTTGACATCAAGGACTGGCCTCCCCAGATACTTAGAAATGAATCTACTCATAGCCTCGAGTCTCTTTCTATCCTCTTGGCTATAAGTAGACCATCGGTGTTCTATCTCCTTTCTCTCCATATTCCTAATCTCCTGATCTAGCATGGCAGTGTCCTTGTCAAAGCCTTGCCTGAACAGCTGATCAATGACAGAGTCCATTGAACGGCTATGCTCAGCATCAGCCTCCTTGACAAGGGCTGCTAGATCAGCATCCCCCTTCTCTACCTTCTCTCCCTCCTTCTCTCCCCTCTTCTTTTGATAAGTGACACTGAAATCCTTTTAGATTTCAGCCACTTCTATTTCAGCTCTCTCCTCCCTCACCTTCACCTTCTCCTTCACCCTCTCAGTCTCCTCAGACCTCTCCCTCTCATTTGCCCCCTCTCTCCCTACTTCTTTCTCTTCCTCTACCCTCTTCCTCTTAGCTTGCACTGATGTCTCCCCCTTTTTGGGTGCATTGGTTGGGGTTTGACTATCAGCAAGCGCCTTGGCTACAGCAACCTCCACCATGAGTTGTATATGTGTGGGAAGCCTCTCATCAATGGTTTTTATCACAATTTCTGTGATTATAGGTGTGATGAGAGGCAGGGATTTCTGGAAGATAGCATCTACCTGCTCAGGAGGGTTCTGTTCCTGAGAACTAGTGCCAGAAGCAGGGACAGGTGGCCAAGTTTGTGGGAGTGGTTGAGTGTATATGAGACCTACGGGTGAAGGTGCCATCTGTGGGTCAATGGTGGCAGATGGACTTCTATCCTGAGACATTTTGGCAAGCAGCTCTTTGAGTCTGCTTACCTCATCCTCTAAGATAGTGTTTTGTGCAACTACATCATAGAAGAAGCACAGGTCATCATCAGTTTGCACTGAATCACCTGACCTCCTGACAGGGTCAGGATGTACATGCACTGAGTGTGGCTCAGATATTGCATGTGCCCCTTGGTCTTGGTACTGGGGACTTCCAGCCTCCGGATTGGATCCATCATCGGTAGTTGCCTCTGGTGAGGTCTTATTGCTTGTACCAGCTTCTTCCTGCTCATATGCTAATGCAGGGGTAGTGGCAGCCTCACCAGATTGCCTTATCTCCTTGGCCACACTTGGAGATATGACATGTGATTCTCTGTGTTGTGGGCTCCCATCAACACTCGGGTCCACCCTCTCTTCGGTTGGAGATACCCCAGTTGTGATTGGTTTCTGGGGAGAGGGTGGAGTGTTCAGATGGGTCAACACTTTGGCGATTATGAGTGTAGGGCTTTGTGGGGTGGTTTCAGTGGGAGATGGGCTTGAAGCAGTGTGCACATGGGGAGGAGTGTGCATTTTAATGGTAGTCTCCTCAAGTGAGAAAGACCCCAGATGTGTGGCAGCCCCTGAAGTGGTTACATCAGGCTCCTGTTGAGAGGAAGCCTGTGCGGTTGTGGTGGGTGGAGTCGTGGTGACTGCTGAGAGAATCTGACCAGCAGCCACTTCCTGCCTTTGTGTTGCAGGGGCATCCTCAGGGGACTCATTTCCCTGAGTAGCCTTTGTTGGCTTCTTTTTGGTTTTTGGCTTGGTGAGGACTTTGGATTTGGAGGTGGAGGCTGTGGGTTCCAGCTGCGTGGGTTTTCGCAGCTTGGCAGCCTGTTTGAGTAATTGGTCGGTGTTGTGCCTAGAGTATACCTCAGCTAGAACAGCCATGGCAGGGACCCCAGTGCCAACAAGTCCCTTAGCACTAAGCTGGCTCTCGATGATGGCTATTATGAACCGAGGATACAAGATCCAACGGTTAGAAATCGGCTTTGTGGCCATATCCTTGATTTCCAAAAATATTATATCAGTAAAGTTTAGAGGTTGTTTTTCAAAGATAGAATATAATACCTGTTGCCACCTTGTGGACATCTGGTCCCATGAAGATGTTTTGAGGGCCAGACACACATTCACCATGTGGAAGATGAGACGTTGGGGATCTGGGAAGTGTTTCTTCAACAAGGTGGAGGCAGATAGGTCAACCTGATAGTCGTTGGCTGTGAAAGATAGATCAAGGGCACCTTTAGGGTAGTTGGTAAGGAAGGTGGCATCCTCCAGCTTTTGGGTTTGTCGAATAGTAGCTGGAGTGATAACCACGGGGTGGTTGTTTACGGAGGACCGGAGAGAGACCTCGCCTTCGTTCTCTCCGGTTTGGACGGTGATGTTCATCCCGAACTCCGATAGGGAGTCGGTGTAGATGGTGGGGTTTAGAAGAAATGCCGTTTGGTATGGTGAGTCGTTCATTAGGTCGACGACATTATGAAACTTAGACCAGAAAGGTGATTTCGTAAGGTATGCGACACAGTTGTGTCGAGGTTTGATTTGCATGGGCGCCATTAATGGTGTATTGAAAGTTCAGAGGTTTTTGAAAAGTTAGGTCAAGTGAGAATGAAAAGCTCTGAAGGTTGGGTATTTATAGGGTATGGCAAAGGCTGAAAGAAAACTACTGAAGGTTTTGGTCATCAGTTGTTGAAAGTACTGATGATATGGTTTTAACCTTCAGTGGTTGTAACATCTGAGGACTTGGTATGAGTCTTCAGTAGTTAAAACTACTGAGACCTTGGTTTTGTCCTTCAGATGTTGTAAACAACTGAAGACTTGATGTTAGTCTTTAGTAGTTATAAACTACTGAAGACCTAGTTTTCATCTTCAGACGTTGTAACAACTGAAGACTTGGTGATAGCCTTCAGTAGTTGTGAACTACTGATTCAGTAGTTGTGAACTACTGAAGACATGGTATTGCTTCAGTTGTTGTAAACAACTGAGGACTTGGTGTTAGTCATCAGTAGTTGTGAAACTACTAAAGACATGGTTGTCCTTCAGTTGTTTGGGTATGAAACAGCAGCTGTTGGCATCAGATGAAGAGTAAAATCTCATCAGCTGTTTCCGTCAAATCAGTTGTTTCATGCTGACCTCCACATTTACTCATCAGCTCTTTGGCTGACTTTCAGATGTTTCATTGACCCTTCAGCTCTTGTGAATATTTATGCCTTCAGCTCTTGTGATCAGATGTTCACAAGTGCTGATGAAATATTCTTCAGAGCTGGTGAACAAATTTTGTATTCAGTACTTGTATAAGATTACACATCAGTACTTGTGAACAAAATTTGTTCTTTAGTACTTATTTGTTTGAAAATAATACATCAGTAGTTGTAATCCACCTCACTACATCAGTTGTTTTCAACAAAATAATGTACATCGGTACTTTGAAGCATTTTAGTCTTCAGTAGTTGTGAAAGTGCTGAAAACTAAATTACTCATCAGTACTTATATTTGACCTTTGCATACTAATGCTCATCAGTACTTGTGAAGTGAGAGCATCAGCATTGGTCAAATTATTCTAGCTGCAGCATACCAAGCCTTAGTACTAAATTCTGGAATGTGGCACTATCTAAAGGCTTAGTAAAAATGTCTGCAAGCTCATCAGCACTAGGCACAAACTTAGGATCAATCAGACCTTTTTTATAGCAATCCCGAATAAAATGATGTCTGATCTCTATATGTTTGGTCCTAGAGTGCTGGACTGGACTTTTAACAATGCAAAGAGCTGAAGCACTATCCATTAATAATGGAGTCTTAGTCTCTATAATGCCATAATGCAAGAGTTGGTTCTGAAGCCAGAGTATCTGAGATGTACAACTTGCAGCAGCAATGTACTCAGCTTCTGTAGTGGATGTAGCAATTGATGTTTGTTTCTTACTCTGCCAAGAAACTAAATAATTGCCTAGGAATTGACAACCACCAGAAGTGGATTTTCTGGTGACTTTGCATCCTGCATAGTCACTATCAGAGAAAGCAACTAATTTGCAAGAATGCCCAGTTGAATACCAAAGACCTAGTGATTGGGTACCTTGTAGATATCTAAAGATCCTTTTGACTGCAATCAAATAGGATTCTTTAGGTGCAGCCTGAAATCTAGCACAGGCACATGTTGCAAACATGATGTCTGGTCTAGAAGCTGTAAGGTACATCAAGGACCCAATCATACATCTGTAAAGGGTTTCATCAACCGCTTTACCTTTCTGATCTACATCTAGTTGTGTGATGCTGCTCATGGGAGTAGAACAGGGCTTACAGGTTTGTAAATCAAACTTATTCAACAACTTCTTTGTGTATTTGGACTGATGGATGAAGATTCCATCATCCCTTTGTTTGATTTGTAAACCTAGAAAGAACTGTAATTCCCCCATAGCACTCATTTCAAACTTTTGCTTCATGAGCATTGTAAATTCATCACACAACTTTAGATCAGAGGATGCAAAGATGATGTCATATACATAAATTTGAACAAGGAGCTTATGTTGTCCCACAGTCTTGATGAATAAGGTTTTATCAATGGTGCCTCTAGTGAACTTATTCTCTAGAAGAAAAGTTGATAGTGTCTCACACCAAGCTCTAGGAGCTTGCTTCAGCCCATAAAGAGCCTTATCAAGCTTGTACACCCAATCAGGATGTTTATTGTCCTCAAAGTCTGGTGGTTGACACACATAAACTTCTTCTTTTATTTTACCATATAAGAAGGCACTTTTGACATCCATTTGATAGACCTTAAGACTGTGAAAGGCAGCATAATCTAAGAACAGTCTGATTGCTTCCAGTCTGGCCACAGGGGCAAAGGTCTCATCATAATCGATGCCTTCCTCTTGTGCAAACCCCTGACAACCAGCCTGGCCTTGTTCTTAACTATTTGGCCCTTCTCATCTGTTTTGTTCCTAAATACCCATTTGGTGCCTATTGCACACTTATCTTGGGGTAATGGAACAAGCTCCCACACTTGCTGTTTCTTGAATTGAAGAAGCTCAAGCTGCATAGCTTTCACCCATCCATTGTCTCTTAAAGCAACATGATAGTTCTTTGGCTCTTGCTGACTGATGAAGAGAGCATAGAAGCAAAGTTGGACAATTGATTCCTGGTTGAAACTCCAGCATTGATATCACCAATGATTTGAGATGTGGGGTGATTCTTCAGCTCTTGATAGACTATAATATCTGTGCAAGTGTTTGTAGACCCATCAGCAGCAACAGATGGTGATGGAGATTCCTGAAACCATGTAAAAGATGGCAGCTCAAATGAAGTAGAGCCAAAAAAAAATCTCATCAGCATTTGTTGTGGATTGAGCTGCTGAGACTACAGGAGCATCAGGTTTAGTGGACTCAGGCAGGTTGTCACTAAACCTAAAGAGGTGAGTACTGACTACATCATCATCAGTACCACCAGGTGGAGAACTGTTGACAGGCTCAACAGCTGGAGGTTGATAAGGAACATATTGCAGTATGTCCAAATCAAATAACTCCACAGGGTTTTGTGGAATCTTGTCCTTTGGAGATTCATTGAACTTAACATGCAGAGTTTCTTCAACCACCTTTGTCCTACAGTTGAAGACTTTGTATGCCTTACAAGTTGATGAATAACCAATAAAATACCCTGCATCCACCTTACTAGCAAACTTCTGGAGTGGGTTGCTAGTGTTGAGAATGAAACATGGACACCCAAAGGCTCTAAAGAATGAAATCAGAGGAGCCAAATGATGAAGAACTTCATAAGGAGTCTTCATCAACCTCTTATTCACTAAAGCTCTATTCTGTACATAGCAAGCT
The DNA here is from genome assembly GCA_024085815.1 of Flaveria linearis. Lineage (NCBI taxonomy): Eukaryota > Viridiplantae > Streptophyta > Magnoliopsida > Asterales > Asteraceae > Flaveria > Flaveria linearis. The sequence continues at coordinate 64,755,003 of CM044003.1, read as the reverse complement.
GTATTGACAGCTTCAGCCCAAAAGGTCAGTGGCAGCCCAGAGTCAGCCAACATTGACCTTGCAGCTTCAATGAGAGTCCTGTTCTTTCTCTCAACCACTCCATTCTGCTCAAGAGTTATAGGAATACTAAATTGCCTTTTAATTCCCTTGGACAGGTAGAAGTCATCAAGTGTGTGGTTTCTAATCTCTGTTCCATTGTCACTCCTCACACACTTGACCTGTAGGGAATACTGCTTTTCTACAAATAACACAAAGTTCATGATAGTCTTGGCTGCTACATCCTTGGAGTGCAAGAAGAAAGTCCATACAAACCTGGAATAATCATCCACAATTACCAGGAAGTATTTCTTCTTTGCCATGCTCATCACTCTGACAGGACCAAAGAGATCCATGTGCAGAAGCTGCAAGCAGGCAGTGGACTTCGGTTCTTCAATTGAAGGGAATGAAACTTTGTGTTGTTTTCCTTTTAAGCAAGCAGTGCAGTTATCTTCACATTTGAACTCCTTCAAAGGCAATCCTCTTACCAAACCATGGCTTATCAGCTGTTTCATGTTCTTGAAATTAACATGCCCCCGCCTTCTATGCCATACAGTAGACTCTTAAGGAGAGGCCTTGGAGAATAGGCAAGGATGGCCTTTTAGATCTATCTTTTTGGAAAGATCTAAGGCATACACTCTTCCTGTCCTGTTGGCCTTCAGGAGAGTGTATTCATCCAACACCTTGTCAATCAAATGTAGAACTTTGGATGACAGAATCCGATAGTTCTGGCTTGTGAAAAGGGCAACATGGCCTTTATCACACATTTGACTGACACTTAAGAGGTTGTACTTGAGATTCTCCACATGGTTAACATCATCAAACCTTATTTCCCCATTGGAAACAAAGCCTTTTCCAATGATGTAACCCTTTGCATCATTGCCAAAGGAGACAAATCCCTTCTTTCATTGAGAGTAGTCATTAAGAAGGGAGCTGCTTCCAGTCATGTGCATAGATCCCCCACTGTCTACATACCAGATGCTTCTTTGGCATGTTGAAGAACCCTGCAATCATAACCACATGTTAGTTAGTTTTAGAGACCCAAACCTGTTTGGTTTTGGGTCTATTCTCAACTACAGGTGCAACACTAACAGGTGGGTTATGTGTAACAGCCTGAGGTGAAGGAGATGGTGCAGAAGAGGAACCCTTTGGCTTGGACTTCCTTTTCTGTGGTTTCAATACAGGAGCATCTAAATTGCTGACTCTTCCCATTAGATGCTGAACCATCATCACCAGTTGTGTCTGACTTTGTGATAAAGCTTTCAGCTCTTCAGACATATTGGGGCTTGCAGATGATGGTTTCCCATGTTGCATCATCTTCTTTTGAGCAACCTCAGCTGTTGCCTGAGTAACCCCTACCTTCTTTTTGGATTTGCTTTTGGGCTTAGGGGTTTCAAGCTTTGATGTTGTTAGTACAAACTAGGTTTCAAACTCATTTTTCATTTTATTCATTTGTTCTTTAACTTTCTCTTTTTGTTTGAGTTTGGATCCCCTTTTGTACCAACAATCACCAGTAAGATGATTGAACAAGCCACATACTTCACATGGCTTCTTCTTCATCTTATGTTGATCATCAACTAAAGAAGATAAAACTGCTGAAGACTTGTTCTTCAGCTGTTTGTTATCAGTACTAGCAGTTTTCTTCCTTGTAGTACCTGCTTTCCTGACCTCTTCTTTAGTTGTCTTCAAACCTTTTCTACTATCAAATTTCTTCTCTTCAGTGCTGGCAGTAGTTGAGGTTTGAACTTCAGGTGTTATCACATGCTCTCCAGTACTTTCAGTACTTCTAGAGACAACACCTGAGTTGATCAACCTTTTGATCATATGACAGTCAGCATTTGAACCATCAGTTGTTGTAGCATCAGCTGATTGGTTTTGGCAGGAGTTAATGCTGACTTCTATCTCTGATGATGCTGAATCAGAAGATAGTAGGTCACATGATGAGAAGGATTGGTTATTGCTCTCTCCATTAGAGTCAACTTCTGCTCTTGAAGTAAAATCTGTAGGAGGAGCAGTATGATTGTAACCAATGCCAAACTTCACATTGGAGGCTGATTGCTTGCTAAGAAGCATTTCAAAACCCTTGCATGATTACACCCATCGATCACACTCTACTTGGGTGGTTGCAAGAGTTTCCTTGAGGTCTCTGTACTTCTCTAGAAGTACATCTTCCTAGCTTTATCATCTTTTATTTGACCTTTAAGCTTGTAAATCTCATCTTTTTTCTCATTAAATGCAGCCTCAAATTCAGCTTTCTTTTTGGAAATGGTGTGCTCTAGCTCAAGATTTTTATCTATTAAAGCTACATTTGCTTCTCTAATAGAAGCAAATGCTGCTATACATGATTCAGAATAAAGCTTGGCTTTGGCCTCAGAGGATACCTGCGATGAAGCATTGGATGATGACCCCTCAGCAGACTCAAGGGCCATCAGAGCAAGATTTCCAAATGGATTATCACCACCATGTTGACCAGCACCTTGGAGTAGTTGTTCCTGACCAGATAGACCATCTGACAGACTACTCCAGTTAACAACTCCTGGGGTGAAGAAGCTGTGTTGTTGAGGTTGTGTTTGATGATGAGATTAGGAAGATTGAGGCTCAGGAAGAGCATGTGGTGGCTGAGCAGAAGGTACTTGAGTTTGACTGGGCTGAGGCACACAGTAGCAGGGGTATGGGTATGGCATATGACCCTGAGGCACAAAATAAGCAGGTGATGCCTGTGCTTGTGATAGATGGCCAGAACTGGAGGAATGTTGCCCTCTGTGCTGTGAGCTATTGCTTGGAAAAGTCACAAAGGGTGCAGAGGAGTTAGATCCAGATGATCTACACTCTCTAGCAAAGTGTCCAAGCCTTTGGCACTTGTGACACCTCAACTTGCTCTTGTCAAAACCAACTTTGGTTTTGCCAGAGAGACCAGGAAATTTCCTACCAGTTCTCTTGTAGAACTTTTGAGATCTGATGTTTATCATTGCCATTTGGTTCAAAATATCCATCTCCTCCAGATCATCATCTGGAATGCCCTTCAAGTCCTCCATCAGAAAGCATAGATTTTCACTGCTACTTCCTGAACTACTACTAACACCAATAAAAGCTTGTTCAGAGTTGGTAGAGAAATCAATATGCTCATCATAAGAACTCTCTGATGCAGTATATTCAGACTCCTGACTTATCAAGGCAGCATTGCCATGGACAAAGTCATCAGTGAGCTTGCCAGAGGTGGACAACTTCCTCTTTTGCTCTATCTCTCTCTCAAATGTGAGCAGTTTCCCATGAAGTTGGGTGAGAGATAGAGTATCTAGGTCTGCACTGGAGCGTAGGACAATAGTATAAGTGTCCCATCTCTCAGGAAGTGATCTGAGGAATCTGTTGTTCATCTGGCTGTTAGAGTACTCTTGTTTGACCATCTTCAACTCAGAGATCAAACAAGAAAACCGCTCAAACTGCTGAGTCAGAGTCTCACCCTTCCTATGAGAGAATGTCTCATATTGTTAGGCGTGGATTTCCCTAGTATTTGCTAAGACCGAATCGGTTCCTCCGAATTGTTCCTTCAGAGCAACCTATAGGTCATGAGCAGTTTCATGATGCAAAAGCCCTGAATAAATCTCATTTGGAATAGCCATAGCTAAAATTCCATGGGCTCTAGCATCAATCTCGAACAGCTTAAGATCTTCGTCCGAATATTGTTCAGGTTTCTTCAGAACCTGTTCATTTGATTCAGGGACGCTCACCATAGGCTTGTATGGTCCATGCACCACTGACTTCCAACAACCAGCACTGTTGACAGACAAGTGGTGAAGCATACGACATTGCCATATGTTATACTCATTCCTCACAAGCATCGGAGGCTTGGTTGAGGAACCAGTATTGTGAGGATCATTCGTTGGTGTCGTCATCTCAGTTTTTAGTCAAAATCAAGTTTAAACAAAACAAATATAGCTCAAAACCACGAGAGAACATCAAGTTTTTGGCCAGAAACAGCAGAATCTCACTCTCTATAGCTAATTCTTGCAAATTGCTAATTCAATCAAACGTAGAGATCAAAAGAGCAGTTTCAAATGATCAATAGTGAAATCGATCAATGATTAACCTGCTCTGATACCATTTGACAGGATCTCAGCCTCTAGTTTGATCAATTAGGTTGTATTCGCAGCGGATTTAGCACGAGAATTAGCAATTACAGCAAGAACATAAAGGATTTTGCATGTAAAGTAAATGTAGAGAGAGAGAACAATTCTGCCTAAAAGGAATAATATTCTTTTTTCTCACACGTTTCGGCGATGATTACAATAAGGTCATCTTCTTTTTATAGAGGAAGAATGACGTAGGCTGATGTCACTGATATAGACAACAAACCGTTATTAACAAACTACTGAAAAGCTACAACGACTGAAGAACAAACTCTTCAGTCGTTTACATCTACTGAACTATAACAGCTGAAGAACAAACTCTTCAGCTATTGTACAAAGTACTGAAAAGGAAAAATACAAAACAACTGAAAAGTAAAACCATCACAACAACTGAAGAAGACTTCTTCAGCTGTTGTGACAAACTCTAAAGCTTCAGCACTTTGGTCTTCAGACTTTGGTCTTCAGATGATTCATCAGCTGATGACTTCAGTAGTCGTCATCAGCTGATGTCTTCAGTCATTGTCTTCAGACTTTGTGCATCAGTTGTTGATCTTCAGTTCTTCAGTTCTTCAGTTGTTGATCTTCAGCACTTGTCTTCAGTACTTGAAGTCTTCAGTACTTGCATGCTTCAGTACTTCAGACTTCAGTACTTATCTTCAGCACTTGGGATCTTCAACTGTTGTACTTCAGATCTTTGATCTTTAGCTGTTGATTCTTCAGACTTTGTCAAACTGCTGATGAAGGTCTTCAGCAGTTGTTGTGATGTCATGTGGGACTTAGAGGTTTTCCTGATCTTGGCTCATTGGTTCTTTTGGTCCAACATTATAAAAGGGCAAAAGGTGAGATGTCCCTTCTCCAGGGTTACTACAACCTTTACCAATTCCAACTGCTATTTTTGCTGATTTGTCTATGGATTTTATGGGTGGTTTATGTAAATCAAAAGTTAAAGACACTATTTTGGTGGTTGTGGATCGTCTTACAAAGTTGTTTATCTTATGGCACTCAGTCGTCCCTTCACTGCTGCGGTAGTTACTCAACTTTTCCTTGATAACACCTATAAATTACAAGGGTGTCCAATCATTATTATATCGGATCGTGATCCTATCTTTTTGAGCAAATTTGGCAAGAATTCATGGCGTTACAAGGTGTTATGGTGGCTCTTTCTACTACTTTTCACTCTCAATCTGATGGACAAATAGAAGTGGCTAATTGATGAATTGAAAGCTACTTGGCATTGTATGGTTATGGAACGACCAACTTCATACGCTTTGTGGTTATCATTGGCTGAGTGGTGGTATAATACATCCTTTCATTCAGCTATAAATATGCCTTGTTTCAAGGGCCTCTATGGATATGATCCATCTCTCCATGTTCCTTATATTCCGCGTGATTCAGCAGATGTTGATGTTGATCTACTTATGTGCGGTCGGGGGGCCACTCTTCAGCTATTGCGTGATTCTTTGTTAAAGTCTCAAAACCGCATGAAACAACATGTCGATATTCGGAAAGGGTTTTTTTAGTTGGGGATTGGGTTTATCTTCGCCTACAACTTTATATGTAGAATCCAGTCCGCATGCATCGACATTCAAAACTTACTCCCAAGTATTTTGGCGCATTCTTGGTTTTGGAGCGTTTTGGTCAAGTGGCTTATCGTTTGGATCTTCCTTCGGATGTCCATATTCATCCTGTCTTTCATTTATCATTGTTGTGTTGGATCTTATATGCCTAAGAAACATACAAGATTGATGTGGTTAGTACGTTATGATCCAAGTCAGGTCATACCCAATAACAAGCTAAGCACATACCAATAAATATTTATTTGTTGATATGATCAAGCAATTAAATATTGACACCAATTTAGAAAAGGGGTTTTCTAAATTATTGCATTTCAGATAGAACAAATTATATGGATATTTTGTTCATGAGATATCTTTTGTATTATTATTTAAAGATGTTAAATAACAACAAATGTAAGAGTGTTTAAGTTATAAAATTAAAATGGTTTAATTATATAACTTAACTAGTAACTAGTAATGAAATTAAAGGGGTTTTTAAAATGGAAGGGAACCCATTTTGAACCCATTTTCGGCCGCCCCCATGTGGTGTGCCTTGGGAAATTTTGTCTTGTTACAATACAAGACATTTACTTCATTTCATTACTACACTCCACCTCTCTCTCTCTTACATGCAAGACTTTTTTTTTCTCTCTTCTTCTCCTCCAAAACTTACGGCCAAGGGTTTTTCAAGAGGGTTTCAAGAGGGTTTTTGGTGTTAAAACTCCCTATCAAGTTGGGTTTTGCAAGAAGCTTGTGGGTATACAAGCTTGAGGGATTCTCCTTGAAGGCTAGATGTTCTAGAAGCATCATCTCCTTCTTCTCATCCATACAATGTTCCTTTGTTCCTGAAAGGTAGTTTCAAGAACATCCTATGGCTTGTTTCTTTTCGGTTTTGATAGCATTTCTTTTCACATATATATGATCCTTGTTCTTGGGTTTGGTTTGAATCTAAAACGGTTTATTTTCAGATTATTAAAACAAGATTTAATAACTAATATCCGCTTCCTTGTGTTGTTTAAATGGTAACATCTCTGAAAATCTTGTTTACAAACCCTACAATGGCATCTAGAGCCGGTTATGTGGAATACTTGCTTCAAAAGTCCAAGAAAAGTTAGTTTTGTTGGACTTTTTCAACCCATTAGGGGTTGTTTAGTTATGGATGTATGAATCCCTTATCTTTCAAAGTTTTATCTTACATGATTTAGAATAAACCTTGAAAGATTAACATCAAGTGGTTGATTGTTTTGTTTGGACAAAACCCTAAAGTTTTGGTTTATGTTGGCCGAAACTTTTAGGGTTAAAAAAGGGGTTCATGGATGTTCTTGAATGTTGTATTTGATACATATTTTGGTGCATAACATAGCCTTGACCTAATGTGTTTTGGATTTGGTTGATTGTAATTTTGTCATGTTTGGTTTTATTTATTAAAGGGTTGTAATAATAATTTTGCGTTTGTATTTGGGTTGTAATTTATTATTCATTGGTTATGTAATAAATAGATTAGGTATATTTATTTGATTAGAAAAATTATATTAGGATATAAATTTTGTAAAAGAAGATGCACAAGTTGGAGACTCAAAGGAAGGGCACAAAGGACATGGAGACTTGAAGCTTTTGGATGCGGATTCAAGCGGGAGTTCATGGACCCTTTTTGTGTATTATTATAAACCCTTAGGAAATACCAAATTACAACACTTGTGATGGCAAACAAGTGTGATCACCTTAGTGGCTATGGTTATGCACTTATGATCGAATGGTTGTGCTTGTTTCGATTGTTTATTTTATGTTGATTTTTTGATATATGGATATGCATAACAATCTAATTAATAATCATAGAAAGTTGAAATAAAATGGTTCTTAATCATTAAGTGGTTAATAAAAGGTTATTAAAAGGATTAATGATTTTTTAAATAAAAGGGTTTTATTAAAAGGACCATAGAGTACCTTGTGTTTGAAAGCATGCAAATACAAGATACATAGAGTTTTCTAAACTAGAATTATGAAAAATTAAGATATCTTTTGAAAACTGTTGACACATATTGATGTACTTAGTTTATGTTCTCAAATGTAAAAGTCTTTCATTTCTTACACTTGTTTAATCCAATGTAATGAATTGATTGAATGATATATAAAATGCATTGTGATGTTTATATGTGATTAATTATGTCATGTTATATTTATATTGAATGTGATTCATATGTATGAACTAAATATATAGGTTTGATGTTGGTTTTACATAGTTCGAAGTCTATAAGAACTTAGAAATGTGTTTAACTTAGTCATGTGGACATTCATGCTAATGGACCATACTTATGGCCCATACGCATGAATGAACCATGCTTATGGACCAGTCGCACGACTGAACCAGGTGATTGGATCGGTCGTATGATTAAGACATAAGATTTATTCAATGTGCGTATGAGTCAATCGTATGCTTCAGTCGCACGACTAAACCATGCTAATGGTTCAGTCGTACGAATGAACACTGAAAACCTATAAATACCACATAATTAATGGGAAAACACAACACTTCATAATACTTCGTATACTTTCATACCCTAGCCGTCCAGAGTGTCCCAAGTCGCAAATCCAAGTTCATAGTTCGTTCTTGATCGATTCCAATCTATTTTTAACATTTGTTTCATCATTAGATCGATCGGGTTATTCATTCTCACTGATTGGATCGCCAATCAAATAGAATTCTGCGCTATTTGATCTGGTTTCACGTAGAATCCGTTAGTACTTCGTACGTACTGAAGGAATTGATCTGCCCAAGATACATATTAAATTGATGTGGCTAGTGTGATATGATCCAAGTTAGGTCATACCCAATAACAAGCTTGTCAAACACCAATAGATAATTTATTTGTAGATAAGATCATACAAATAAATAATGACACCAATTTAGAAAATGGATTTTCTAAATTATTGCTTATGCAAATGAACATTATTATGTGAATAATTGTTCATGAGATATTATTTGTTTTTTATTATTTAGTGTTACTAAATGATAACAAATAAAAATGTTTAATTTATAAAGTTTATAAAATTAGTTTTAAACTTTATAAACTTGAAATAAATATGTGTTTAGTTGTGTTTAAGTTTTAAAAGGGGTGGGACCCTTTACATTGAATGGATCGGCCGCCCAAGGTCTTTTGATTCCATTCTCATTGTCTAGTAAATAGACAAAAACCTTAAGCATGCAAAACACCACCCAAGACATTCCATATTCTCTCAAGCATGCAAGAAGCACTCTCCTCTCAATTCTCTCTCAAAATCTCACGGTTTCTAGAAGAATTTCAGCAGGGTTTTCAGCTTTCAAAATCGTTTTGATTGCTGAAAAATTGGTGTCAAGGGATTCCTAGCAATCAAGGGTGTTTGAAGAAGCTTCGGGTATATCCTCTTGAGAGCTTCTTCTTTGAAGTTTCAGCCACATCTTCATCACCATTTCCTTCTAGAAATCGTTTCCTTGGGAAGCTTTAAAGGTTGTAATCTTTACATCATATGTTCTTATTATTGTATGCATTGTGTATAAAGATCCATGGCTTGGGGTTCTTTGTTAAAATGGGTTTAACAACTATCTTATGAACATGTTTTAAAAATTTAAAATCCGCTGCGTTTTTCATATAAACTAAGTTATATGAGCTTTGATAAACATGTTAAAACCCCTACAATGGCATCAAGAGCCACTTATACATATGCACACATATATTACACTTGGTTGTTCACGGTTTTGTGGTGCTTGACACCACATACCCGTGAGATTAAGGGCTGTTTTGGTACCCCCTTTTGATTTCTTAAAGATGTTACTTATGCATGTAATGATCTTTAAAAAATCTATATTATAAGATGTTTGTTTGTTTGGACAAAACCCATATGTTCTTGGTTAATGTTGGCCAAGAAAATGGGTTAAAAGAGGCTGCCAAAAACCGTGACCTATGATGTGTTTTAATATGTTGTTTGTTGATTATGCATAACAAAGCCTTGACCATATGGATTGATTGGTTGATTGGTTGTCTAGTTATATTCATTTGGGCATGTAATAATTTATCTTTGGTTTCAAGTTTTGTTTTGTAATCTATTCATTCATATGGTTTGTAATAAATAGATTAGGGTTTTTTCTTTACTAGAAAAATCTATTAGGATACATATTTTGTAAAGGACGCTCAAAATCAAGACTTGGAGAAAAGATAAGACAAAAAGGATGCTTGAAGATGTGGTTTCAAGTGGGAGTCCCTTTGGTCAACCATGTGTCATGATTCTTAACCCTTAGGACATGACCATTTGACACACTTGTTTTGGCTAAACAAGTGTGATCAACTTAGTATGCTTTGTTATGCATATATGACTTGTTTTGTTTATGTTTGGTTGAATGCATATGATGATGTTTGTTTTGAATATTTGGATGTGATTAACAAACCGTCAACTAAAACAAACAATAAAAAAGTAATTGGTTCTCAAATCATTAAGCATAAATAGAATGGTTTTATAAAAGGAGTTAATGGTTTGCAAAATAAAATGGGTTTTATTTAAAAGAACCAATAGGGTACCATATGGTTGAATGCATACAATCATATGGTACATAGACTTTTCTAAACAAGAATTGTGAAATTGTAAATCCCTTTTGAAAACAAGTTAAACACCATCCTTTTACACAACACTTAGGTTACTTGCAAACTCTTAGTGGGATAAAGGTCACCTAACCACTTTGAGGGAACTTGTAACTTGAGGTGAGAATACCATGTTTGTGGGATAAAGGTCACCTAACCACTTATGTAGTAAACTCACACGTGTGTGTAAGTAGGACGACTTGATTTGTAAAATATATTGAATGGATCACCTAAAATATGTTTTACAAAAGGTGTTGATGGGATAAACATGTCGTTATAAACATGAGATGTTCAAACGATCCCATACCACTAGAAGTTGTAATAGGTTGCAATTGTCATTTATGACTACCTTGTTTATTTAAATAATGGGATAAAGGTCACCTAACCAATATTTAAATATAACGTTGGATTCTAAAAATTTTACTTATTAATAGTCTATGAGACATAAAGGGTATTGATAAATGAAATATAATTATATCAACGATTACTAATGGAACTTTGTAAAATCTTGTAGATGGCCGACAACAACAACGCTAATAACGATGTACCAAACCAAAACAACAATCCCTAAGGGCGATCCTTCAAAGGGATCGTCTAACACCTAACAATTTCATGGATTGGTACCGCAACTTTAGAATCGTTCTCAAGCAAGAAAAGCGGGCCTACATCCTTGATGATCCCATCCCCGATGAACCTGACGAGGAAGATGTGGAAGCGTATAATGATTGGGTTAGATATGTGGAAGACTCCGTCCAAGTCTCTTGCCTAATATTAGCAAGTATGACACCCGAACTCCAAAAGGAGTATGAGCTCCATGGAGCTTATGACATGATCACTCAGTTGCGGGAAACGTTCCAGCAACAAGCTAGAGTGGAGCGCTACGAAACGGTTCAAGCGCTTAATGCATGTCGGATGGAGGAATCCCAATCAGTTTCATCTTATGTTCTTAAGATGAAAAGCCACATCGACCGCCTTCAAAGGCTGAACTGTCCCGTCTCAAAAGAGTTGGCCACGGATTTGATTCTTAAAGGCCTAACTAAAAAGTTTGAGGCATTCATCATGAACTACAACATAAACGGATGGGACAAGAGCATAAATGAACTTCATTCTATGCTCAAATCAGCTGAGGCGGGAATGGGTAAAAGGGTTTTATCCGTTCTCACCATAAATGAAGGTGGGAGAAGGAGAAGGTCTCTACCCCCTCCTAAGGCAACTGTTGCCAAAGGAAAGGGGCACGTTGGGGGAAAGGGGAAGATGGTTGTTAGGGCGCAACCTCCGAAGCCCAAGGAGAAGAAGCAAAAGGTTGCCGTGAACGACCCATGCTTCAAATGTGGTGAGATAGGGCATTGGATGAGAAATTGTACAGTCTATCTCAAAGAGTTGAGAGAAAAGAGGGATGCGGGGCAAACCTCAGGTATAATTTACTTGATACATGTTGAGCTAAATATTATTTCTTCTAACATATGGGTATTAGATACCGGATGTGGAACTCACATTTGCAATTTGTTGCAGGGGTTCAAAAGAAATGAGCATTATGCAAAAGGGGAAATAAGTCTCTTCATGGGCAATGGTGCAAAGGTTCACGTGGAAGCCCAAGGAGACTACATTTGAAGATTCCAAGTAGTTTGGAAGTTATTTTAAATGATGTATTATATGCTCCTAGTTTGACTAGGAACATAATTTCTGTTTCCCGTTTAAGACAATATGATTATGATTTCAAGTTTGTTGCCAATGATATTCATGTTTCTTTAAATCATGTATTTTATTTAAGGCTATACCTTGTAATGGTATTTATGAATTGGTTCATGAAAACGCAACATATGATAGCTCTATATACCAAGCAACCACCAAAAGACTCAAATTGGATTTGAGTGATACCTACCTTTGGCATTGTCGTCTTAGTCATATAAACAAGAAGCGCATACAAACACTTCAAAAGAATGGTCTTTTAAAAGTAAATGAATGTGATTCATTTGATGTATGTGAATCTTGTTTACAAGGAAAAATGACTAAGGCACCCTTTAGTGGAACTAACGAAAGGGCGAAAGATTTATTAGGTATCATACATTCGGATGCATGTGGTCCTTTTAAGCCAATGACTAGGAATGGTGAGAGATACTTCATTACCTTTACCGACGATTATAGTCGCTATGGGTATGTGTACTTATTAAGGCACAAAGATGAAGCTTTTGAAATGTTCAAAATCTTCAAGAATGAAGTAGAAAATCAACTCAACAAATCAATTAAAGTTCTTCGTACCGATAGAGGCGGTGAATACCTAAGTGATGTTTTTCAAGATCATCTTAGGAGTTGTGGGATTGTCTCACAACTCACTCCACTTGGAACACCACAACATAATGGTGTGTCTGAGAGGAGGAATCGAACCTTATTGGATATGGTTCGATCTATGATGGCTAGAAGCACATTGCCTCTATCATTTTGGGGTTTCGCTTTGCTCTCCGCGACCCGTATTCTGAATATGGCCCCAACCAAAAAGGTGGAAAAGACACCTTTTGAGATATGGCATGGAAGAGTTCCATCTCTATCATACTTAAGGGTCTGGGGTTGTGAGGCTTATGTTAAGACTCCCACCCCAAACAAATTAGATGTCCGATCCACCAAGTGTATCTTCATTGGATATCCTAGAGATTCTATGGGATATTATTTCTATGATCCACTGGAACAACCACATATCATGATGCAGTGTCCAATTTAGATTGTGACAAATGGCTTGAGGCCATGAACGTTGAGATGCAATCCATGTATGACAATCAAGTTTGGGAACTTGTTGTACCACCTCTTAATTCCAAAGTAGTTGGAAGTAAGTGGGTTTTCAAGAAGAAGACCGATATGCATGGAAACTTGGATACTTACAAAGCTAGACTTGTAGCAAAGGTTTCACTCAAACTCAAGGGGTTGATTATGATGAAACCTTCTCACCTGTTGCAATGCTAAAGTCTATAAGGATATTGTTTGCCATAGCTGCTCATTATGACTATGAGATTTGGCAAATGGATGTCAAAACCGCTTTCCTAAATGGATATCTTGAGGAAGATGTCTATATAGTTCAGCCTGAAGGTTTTGTCGATCCAAAACATCCTGATAAAGTATGCAAGTTAAAGAAATCAATCTATGGATTGAAGCAAGCATCGAGAAGTTGGAATCACCGTTTTGATGAGGAGATAAAGAAATTTGGCTTCATTAAAAACGCTGATGAGGCTTGTGTGTATAAGAAGGCTAGTGGGAGCATAATAACCTTCCTAGTATTGTATGTTGATGACATACTACTATTTGGAAATGACATCCCAACCATGGAAGGTGTAAAAACCTGGCTTGGAAATTGTTTTTCCATCAAGGATCTAGGTGAAGCTGCCTATATTCTAGGAATAAAGATCTATAGGGATAGATCAAGGCGGCTGATTGGTTTGAATCAAAGTGCATACATTTACAAAATCTTGAAAAGGTTCAAGATGGAAAACTCTAAGAAAGGTAGTGTACCTATTCAAAGAGGGACAATATTGAGTACGACTCAATGTCCAAGCTCAAAGGAGGAGCAAAATAGAATGAAGGCAATCCCATATGCATCTGCTATAGGATCCATCATGTATGCAATGATATGCACTAGACCAGATGTGTCATGATCTTTAAGCATGACAAGTAGATACCAGCAAAATCCTGGTGATAGTCATTGGATGGCTGTCAAGAACATTCTGAAGTACCTAAGGAGGACTAAGGATATGTTCTTGATCTACGGGTCTGGTGAAGAGGATCTCGTTGTAAAAGGTTACACGGACGCGAGTTTCCAAACCGATCGAGATGATTCACGATCTCAATTGGGGTACATCTTTATTCTGAATGGGGGAGCTGTTTCTTGGAAAAGCTCAAAGCAAGAAGTTGTAGCGTTGTCCACTATAGAGTCTGAATACGTCGCCGCTTCAATGGCAGCACAGGAAGCTGCATGGCTGAAGAAATTCATAGCCGATCTAGGGGTAGTCCCTTCCATTCAGGATCCCCTAGAGATCTTTTGTGACAACGAGGGTGCGATTGCTCAAATCAAGGAACCTCGTGCTCATCAAAAGACTCGGTACAATGAACGGAGATTCAACTACATAAGGGATGAAGTTGAAAAAGGAAATATATGTATTCGCAAAGTCCACACTGATAAAAACATTGCGGATCCACTCACAAAACTCCTTGAAAAGGCAAAGCATGAAGGTCATGCTTGTGCCATGGGACTTAGATACTCTAGTGACTGGGTTTAATGTTGTACTTTGTATTTGGATATTGGAACTTATGTTATTTGACTTAATTATATGGTTATAATTTTCATTTGTTCTTCTATTTTAGCTTGTTTAAATCCGTGAATAAATAAGTTATTCTAAACGTCCGTAGTCGATCATACTTGTGGGAACAATTATGAATGTAAGACTATAATGAAATTGGATTGGTTGATATTCATAAGGTATGAATATAAAGCAAGAGGTTGCTACCAAGGTTCATTGATATCTATGGGATATAGATATTGGACTGACCCGCTCTCAATTATTTCTGCATGGAATCTTTGTGATTAGTGATAAGAGATATTGAGTAAAGGAGAATATCATTGTATCCTCAGACTTGAGATACATATTGGGTCTTGATATTCACCAAGTATTGTACTTTGACTTAGTACTTTGCTGTTCTGAAAAATTGGCAGTACATAAGGCTGAGTTCAGGTATGATATGAGGTGATTATGAGAGACGTATGTAGTCAAGATGGAATTTGTTCCTCTTATTCGTTGAGAGTTAGATGTCTAAGGCCTATTAAAGTTAAATCATCGGAGAATGACAATTCTGTGTCTCTTGGATTTAACATGACATCTAAACAAAAGGATAGATGATTGATTCACCTAAATCATATTCAAGTAAGGTACTTGAAAGGGATGATGTTATTGAATGGCACTTAGTCATATACATTAGGGGTAGCAAACCGTTGCTAGGCGTTATTTGCTGCTTACATCAATCTTCTATGAATCTTGTGCAAGTGGGAGATTGAAGGAATTGATCTGCCCAAGATACATATTAAATTGATGTGGCTAGTGTGATATGATCCAAGTCGGGTCATACCCAATAACAAGCTTGTCAAACACCAATAGATAATTTATTTGTAGATAAGATCATACAAATAAATAACGACACCAATTTAGAAAATGGATTTTCTAAATTACTGCTTATGCAAATGAACATTATTATGTGAATAATTGTTCATGAGATATTATTTGTTTTTCATTATTTAGTGTTACTAAATGATAACAAATAAAAGAATGTTTAATTTATAAAGTTTATAAAATTAGTTTTAAACTTTATAAACTTGAAATAAATATGTGTTTAGTTGTGTTTAAGTTTTAAAAGGGGTGGGACCCTTTACATTGAATGGATCGGCCGCCCAAGGTCTTTTGATTCCATTCTCATTGTCTAGTAAATAGACAAAAACCTTAAGCATGCAAAACACCACCCAAGACATTCCATATTCTCTCTAGCATGCAAGAAGCACTCTCCTCTCAATTCTCTCTCAAAATCTCACGGCTTCTTGAAGAATTTCAGCAGGGTTTTCAGCTTTCAAAATCGTTTTGATTGCTGAAAAATTGGTGTCAAGGGTTTCCTAGCAATCAAGGGTGTTTGAAGAAGCTTCGGGTATAGCCTCTTGAGAGCTTCTTCTTTGAAGTTTCAGCCACATCTTCATCACCATTTTCTTCTAGAAATCGTTTCTTTGGGAAGCTTTAAAGGTTGTAATCTTTACATCATATGTTCTTATTATTGTATGCATTGTGTATAAAGATCCATGGCTTGGGGTTCTTTGTTAAAATGGGTTTAACAACTATCTTATGAACATGTTTTAAAAATTTAAAATCCGCTGCGTTTTTCATATAAACTAAGTTATATGAGCTTTGATAAACATGTTAAAACCCCTACACGTACACGGTCCTAACAAGTGCTATCAAAGCTTAGGCTCGTGATTTTGCGTGGATTCAATTGGCTGTGGCGTCAAAACTAATGTTTTCATTCAAAAGATACACTTTTTTGCTTCAAAACTTGTTTTTGATGAGTCTCTGTGTTAAAAGTTTTGACATTTTCCCATACGGCAGATTAGGGTTCGTTAAAATTCATAATTTTGAGTCAAGTGTTCAAAAATTCGATTTTTCCCGCAGCAGCAGCTTCAGTCGCACGATTGGCCCAATCGCACGACTAAATCCCATTCGCATAGTTCAATCGCATGACTGGACTCATTCACACAGTTCATTCGCACGGTTGAAGTATTCCATACGGTTGACCTCATTCGTCCTGTTCATTAGCACGACTGATTCCAATCGCACGATTGAAGCCATTCGCATCCTTCAATCGCACGGTTGAACCAGTCGGCTTGTCCAATCGCATAAGTTAACTGTCCTGTTCCTAGTTCACCAAGTTTAAAGCAATGGAAGATCACTTTTCTGCATTCACTACTTGAAAGGACTCACGCATCCAGAATCTTCTACTTCTGGAGAGTGAGATCGGGAACCACAACAAACCGCCAAAGTTATTAACGTTGGATGAATACCCACAGTGGAAATAGCGGTTTGAAATTTACCTGAATGGAGTTGACCCCAATCTGTGGACGTCTATTGAGACTGGTTATGTGGTACCAGTCAGTGCTAATGGGGTAAAGCTGACTTTAGGAGGAATGAGTGAATCCTAGAAGACTATGCATAATGCTGAAAAGAAAGCATATGCCTTGTTGACTCAGTCTATACCTAAGGATATATTTCATCAGTTTTCTAAGAACAAGCAGTCAAAGAAACATTGGGAGGCATTGGAAAAGAGATATGAAGGCAATGCAACTCTGAAAGCATTGAAGGCAAAAGCTCTTAAAAAGGAATTCGACAATTTCTCACCAATTGAAAAAGAGAGCTTGGATGATATCATTGATATATTCTATCATCTGATGAGTGAGTTGCACACTCATTGCATGACCACATCCATGGAAGATAAAGTCTCTAGTTTTGCTGATGGTCTGGCAGACAAATGGGATCCATTTGTGTCTAATTTGAGACAAAACGCATTCTTGCCACTTTAGACTTAAATGATTTCATTCTAAAGTCTCGGATTACGGTGGTTGCAAGATGAACTACAAGTCAACATCAGCGAGATGTCAGTTCTTTGGAAGACGTTTAGTCACCTGGCAGTGTAAGAAGCAGACGTCGGTAGCTCTATCGACATGTGAAGCCGAATACGTTGCGCTGCAAGTTACTGTTCTCAAATCATCTGGATTCAACAGCTAATGCGAGACTACGGTTTGCAATTTTCTAACACCCCTATTTATGTGATAATTCTGCTGCAATTGCTGTCACTAAAAATCCGGTCCACCACCCAAAGACAAAACACATCGGTATTAAATATCACTTTATACGTGTCTGTTTCGAAAAGCAATTAATCGATGTTGTTAAAATTAATACGGATTTTCAAAGCGCCAAACTCTACATAAAAGCATTTGATAAACCTCGGTTTTTATATCTCTTAGAGGTAAATGGCGTCAAAAAGAAAAGTGATGTGATTCCAGAAGAATCTAGTTCTTAGTCCGTCTCTATGTTTTATTTTTTTGTTTTTTATTTTTAATTTTTCTTTATTTTATTTTCCTGTCTTTATAAAATCCAAATACACAAAAAGATTTTTGGTTTTAGAATTTTAGGGGGAGAATAGGTTTCATTCAGTAGTTAGTATTTAAATTACTCAAAAAAAACGAGGGCGGGAAGACAAGCTAAAAAGCAAGGGCATTAAATTTATGAGATTGATTCAAAACTATGGAATATGATAGTACACTGGGAACTAATTGTTTGGGACATCAAAAGGACTTAAAGGTTTAAAATGTTACATTAAAACTATAAGTCTGAGAAGGATAAGCTAAATAAAGGAAAAATGATAGTGAACTAGTCTGTTACTGAGGTTACATAGAGAAAGTAGGCCTAGAGGTTGCTAGTCTATTATATGATGTGTCGGTAGATTTAACACAATAGATGAGTAGACCTCATTGGTGAAACAAATGAAACTAAATATTTCAACTAGCTGTGGGTTTCCACCTTATCCCTGGTTAACACAATCAACGCATTTTCAATAAGGGTGACGAGCAAAATAAACGCCACTAGTGTGTGCAGATGACCTAAAAATGAGCAAAGCACATGAAAAAAATGTTAAACGCAATCAAGCTAATGACTATTGTTATTGGTGCGTAATGAGTAAAAGAAAAGTGCTCAAACAAGAAGATAGGTTTTGTGACTCTCTGCTGTGCGATGGCACTGACCTGAGGCTTGGCATCTCTTTGAAAGCTCTTAGAATAGTTTCTTCTTTTCCAAACCCGTAGACCACTGAAAAATCTCCTGAGGAATGTTGATTACCATATAAGCGTGGGATCCACAAATGCTTGTTGAAAGAACAAATCTAACTAATCACAAATATGAGTAAAAATCTATGTTTGGATTTAAGTGGACAAATATGCTGATAATCATCGTGGCAGCAATCCTCAACAGTCAAAATCATTATGTGCTTCTTACAGCTCTAGTATGATTTCCTGTAAGGGCTTTGGACTCTCAGACAAATAAGAATAAGTTTAACAAACATATGTTAAAGGGTCCCAAATGATTATGTTTTATGCCTGTATGACTCCATAAGAGTCTGTCCAGATAAGATGTACATGCTTGACGCTGTTCTGTTCAGGGGGAGAAATCTATTAAGGAAAATTAAAATATTTTCAACCACCTCAAACAAAACCATAAAAATATTTTTTGTTTCACTTCAATTCAAGTTGTTTTCGGTTTTATCTATAAATTAGGCGCCAATGTCAGACTATGTAACTAGATGAACTCTGTGAATCATAATTTAAAAGGGTCACATCTGAGGTGACCAAACTAGTATGAATTTAAAACGATCATGTCTGAGATGATCAAGTTTTGAAAATTTAAAAGGGTCACGTCTGAGGTGACCAAACGATCTCAATTAAAAGGATCACGTCTGAGGTGATCAATCGGTTTTAATTTAAAAGGATCAGGTCTGAGGTGATCAAAGGATTTCTGTTAAAAGATCATGTCTGAGATGGTCATTGGTCATAACGTTTATTTATCAAAAGTTAAATTTGAGTGTGTGGAAATGGATGAAGTCAAACCCATAAGTATGGACCAGTCGCACGATTGGACCATAAGTATGAGTAAATCACACGAATGGACCATGAGTATGAGCTAATCACACGAATGGACCATGAGTATGGAGGAAAACCATGCGATTGGATCATAAGAATGAACCAATCGTACGACTGAATGAAGGAGTCTGAGTCAGTCGCACGACTGAGCCCCAGTCGCACGATTGAGTCATGCGCATGGGTCCAGTCGCACGATTGAGGCATGCGCATGGGTCCAGTCGCACGACTGAACCCCAAAACAGTATAAATAGAGACTCGTTCGGTCGTAAACCCTACTTGACTTCAAATTCTCAAAAACCTCCTTAAGCCCAGACACTCTGCCAAAATTTCTTGTTTTCGCGATTACTCTCCGATTCAGTAACTAACTTACATCTTGTTCATCTATAGGTAACTTGCGAATGAAATCGGATCAAATGATAGTTAAATCGAACCTAAAATGATCGAAATTGATAAAACAAATAATCGGGACTTATAACCTAAAATAGGCCACTTAAATGAACAATAAACTTGATTTTAATGACATTATGTGCTATTTCGAGTCCCTGCGAACCTAATGAATCTAAACACGAAGTCTAATTTACCGTTTTGACGAAGATTCAAATTTAATGGATCGAACAGTGCAAGATACGAATGGACAGGCTGATGAACTTCAGTCGCACGATTGAGCCAGACTTATGACTCAGTCGCACGATTGAGCCAGACGTATGATTCAATCGTACGATTGAATAAATCGGTGACTCGGTCGCATGACTGACTCAACCGCATTGGTATAGGATACGACTAAGTTCAGTCGCAGGTTCAATCGTATGACTGAACTAAGTCGTATGGTTCAATCGCACCATTGAGCCAGTCTGTCTAAATCTGTTCCAAATCAGTTAGTTTATCTCTTATGAACGGAACTAATCTGTTTGTTTCTTGTATTGCAGCAAAATGGCTGAGAGATGGACGATGAGCACCAAGCACAACATATGTGCTCATCTAGATACCACGTCCCGAAACGCTTCTGAGTTCACCGGGATTATAGCTTTCCTACGCAGATCGAGGATCTGCAAGGCTATTTCCACTCCATGCACACCTTATAGGTCGATCCAGCAGGCATTCTGGGAGAATGTCATTGTCAACCGGTCTACTGAGCCATACTGCATCCCGAGTTCTATCTTCGGTCAAGATATACAGATCGGAGAAGATGACCTAAGACGAGTCTTGGACTTGGGTGATGATGGAACCCACCCAACCAAGCTGCATCCCCTAACAGTACGGGGATGCTTTCTCAGGATCAAGTACGCCGACGACATCAATGCTGACATGCTAAACAAGATGTTTCTCGCAATTCAAGTATCTGGCACATGTGATCTTGAAATGCATAGCCTCCAGGAGAGGAGGATTTGATGAGCTATCAGATCAAATCCAGAACGCATACGTTGCGCTGGTGCTGAAGCACCCGTTCAGCTTTTCACGTATGTTCTTCTCCAACCTGACGGAGAACATTGAGGCCAAAGGCAAGGAAGGCTTTTGCATGTACCCAAGATTCTTGCAGATGAATATCTACGAGAAGCTTCCTATGCTGCCTAAGGAGGAGGACGACGCAGTGACCCTAGAGGTGATGGACGATACCACCTTGGGTAGAATGAAGGTCTACCGGGGAAAGCAGGAGAAGCTCCCGGTGAGGAGACTATATGGCCATCTGGCTAATGAGGGACACGTGGCGCCAGCTCGTAAGAAGTGGCGTCATGACGACAGTGATTCCGACGTCGAGGCGATTGTGGATCCTGCTGAGGACGACGACAAAGATGACCATGATGATGGTCAAGGTGGTGGAGATGCAGGCCCCAGTCAATCACGGGCCACTGACACGTCTACCATATTTCCACCACCTCCCCACAGTAGTACCTCTGCTCCCGGTGGACCGGAGCAGGCTGGCATCCACCGGGACTTCTTGGTCGATGAAGAAGAGGATGAGTCGGATGAGGAGCCTCTAACGAGGACGGTCGGTAGCCAAGTAGTGGCTACCAAAAGGGGCAAGGAGGCGGTTGGAGGACGCCAGGCTGGGGCTGAAGGTACTGAGACTTCAGATCCCACTTATACACCTCCCCAGCCAACTAGCCCTGGGGGAGCCCAGCTTGCCAGGGGGTCGAGGCTGAAAAGAATGGCCCAGGCCCATGGCAAGAAGGGCAAGAGACGGAGGATAGTACTGATTACCACCACTCCTACCACCACTCACACCACTACTACCACCACTCCTACTACACTACACATACCTCCACAGCCACCACTACTGCCACCACCACAACCACCATTATTCCCACCACCACACATACCATACCCACATCTATTCCACTACCATTCACCTTCATTCCCACTCCATCATACACCACATTCACCACCACATCTACCATACCCCAAACCGGCCCTTCCACATCATTGATCCCTCCATAGGGATCTCCTCTGCCCACTGTTGGGTTAGAGGAGCAGCTGGCTAGCCTCAACCGTCTGATGCTCAAACTACTTGCTGCAAATGACATACTAGCTAACCAGATGAACCAGTTGATGGCAGTCAGTGCTGCACAGGGCAAGCAAATAGCCCTGCTTACAGAGAGAGATGCAGTTCAGAATCAACAGATCGCCCATTTGACTGAGAGAGATGCTACTCACGAGAGAGCCTTGGCCAGAGTTCATCGTGCCCTCATTGCATAGAATGAGCTGCTGATGGTCTCGGTAAAGAGGATTGAGGAGGTCGAGAAGAAGAACAAGAAGCTTCTTCTCAGACTTAAAGGGACGAAAGGTGAGCCCTTAAAGATAAAGGGTGATGGTGATGACGGTGATGATGATGATGATGACGATTCATCCGATGATGAATTGGATGATGATGATTATGATGAGGGTGAGGCTGAAGGTAGTGGGAAAGACAAAGAAGGGGAAACGATGATAAGCCTGAGCATAAAGGTGATGCATCTGCATCAGCCTCAAATCCATTGGCTCGGGAGAGGCGTACTAAAAGGAATCAGGATCAGCGACCCTCTTCCTCAGCTCCTCAAGCTGAAGAGTCGAGCGACCAAGGAAAAAGTAATCATTAAATGTCTTTATGTTTGAAAACTTTTGTACTTCATGTCTAATTATCTTGATTACTGATGTGAGTGTGATTGTGTCTTAAATGTTTAATCAAACAGATGAAGCTGAACAAACAGACGAATACGATGTCACACCCCTTCAGCAAATCAAGACTCAGCTAACCATGATTCTTGATTTACAAGGGATCGTGCGATGATCTATGAGCTACACCCCGAAGAGGGAGAGATCATTCATGATCTCACAGATGAGCAGCTGGTCGACATGTTTAGACTCAACCCGGATGAGCTAGTCAAGGATGCTCCCGAGGTTGATGTCATCAGTGATGAAGAACTACAAGACGTTGATGAGATAGACATCAAGGATATCACTGTAGAAGAGTATCCTCAGTACACTGACCAATAGGGAAATGTTATCCCCAATCTAGGTGAAAGATTTGGCAGTGATACGTTTGGAGCTCTTGATGCTAAAGAGAAAAAGAAATAAGAAGGGAAAGCCTAAGCTACGGAAGCTGATGTTGACATTAAGAAGCCTGAGTGGGCAGTGTGTCTAGCAGAAATGAGAGCCCACTGACAACCGCCAAAGTCAAATGCCTACACCAAACTCCACAGAGTGAAGAAGCATCAGAAGGTGTCAGGCAAAATTATCAGTTGGGCTTATTTTGAAGACTTGGATGTGTATGCGGTGAAGAGGGCAAAGGGGATAGAGTACTTCAGATTCCCTCATGATCTGAAGACTCTTCCTGGTTTTGAGCTACACAGGCTTGCCTGTTTAGACCTTTTGTACGCCAACCTCAGAAAGATGTCAGGGTGGTTCGTGATGGTGTTAAAGAGAGAATACCACACCAGGTTGGTCAACTTCAGGCCTCACAAGCCTAAACGGTTCATAAATAAGACCAAAGTTGATCCTCACACTGGAAAGCCTAAGGTAGTGTTGAAGTGGAGTCCTCCGTGCACAATGTCGAAGATCCCATTACGGGAAATGCCTCAGGACTTCACTCCACACTTCAAGTGGTGGTATTATGACTGGCGGATGGGAGAAGCAGTCATAGTCTTGCATAAAGAGAGCAAAATCGAGACTATCAGGGTATTTGACCGGATGTGGCTAACCAACTTGTCGGCTGAAGATGTTTACACTCTCTACAAGTGGCCACTATTCTATGACTCGCAAGACATTGTACAAGCTCTATAATTCCAACATGTCATACGGCTCTGCTTCGCGTTTGTGATTCATGCAGGAGTCACAAGAGAAGAGAAGTACAAGAAGTTTCAAGAGCACATGAAGAATGTTAGACATTAGGCTAAACTAGGTCCAAGGGGGAGTTTGTTGATACATATTGATGTACCTAGTTTATGTTCTCAAATGTAAAAGTCTTTGATTTCTTACACTTATGTAATCCAATGTAATGAATTGATTGAATGATATATGAAATGCATTGTGATGTTTATATGTGATTAATTATGTCATGTTATATTTATATTGAATGTGATTCACATGTATGAACTAAATATATAGGTTTGATGTTGGTTTTACATAGTTCTAAGTCAATAAGAACTTAGAAATGTGTTTAACTTAGTCATGTGGACATTCATGCTAACGGACCATACTTATGGCCCATACGTATGAATGAACCATGCTTATGGACCAGTTGCACGACTGAACCAGGTGACTGGATCAGTCGTATGATTGACACATAAGATTGGTTCGATCGCACGAATGAACCTTCAGTCATGTGTATGAGTCAATCGTATGCTTCAGTCGCATGACTGAACCATGCTAATGGTTCAGTCGTACGAATGAACACTGAAAACACTGAAAACCTATACATACCACATAATTCGTGGAAAAAGACAACACTTCATAATACTTCATATACTTTCACACCCTAGCCGTCCAGAGTGTCCCAAGTCGCAAATCCAAGTTCATAGTTCGTTCCTGATCGATTCCAATCTCTTCTTAACGTTTGTTTCATTGTTAGATCGATTGGGTTATTCGTTCTAACTGATTGGATCGCCAATCAAATAGAATTCCACGCTATTTGATCTGGTTTCACGCAGAATCCGTTAGTACTCCGTACGTACACGGTCATAACAAAAACAATTTTAACACCGTCCTTTTGCACAACACTTGAGTCATTTGCAAACTCTTAATGGGATAAAGGTCACCTAACCATTTTGAGGGAACTTGTGATTTGAGGTGGGAATACCATATTTGTGGGATAAAGGTCACCTAACCACTTGTATTGGTAAACTCACATATGTGTGTAAGTAGGGTGACTTGATTTGCAAACCATGTTAAATGGATCACCTACAATATGGTTTACAAAAGGTGTTGATGGAATAACGTGCCGACCACACATATGATGTTTAAGTCGATCCCATACCTCTAGAAGTTGCAAAGGATTGCAATTGTCAAAATGTTGACTACGTTGTTAATTTTAGTAATAGGATAAAGGTTACCTAACCACTATTTAAATGTAACGTTGGATTCTAGAATTTTAAATTTGTGTATGACACATAAAAGAGTATTAATAACTAAAATACCATAATATCGAAAATACTAAAATTGGATTTTGTTAAATTTTGTAGATGGCCACCAACAACAATCAAAATAATGATATTCCGTCTGCTCACTCATTATCACTAAGGACCATTCTCCAAAAGGAGCGTCTAAACCATAACAATTTTATTGATTGGTTTCGAAACATGAGAATTGTTCTCAAGCAAAAGAAACAGTCATACATATTAGAATATCCGATTCCTGATCAACCCAATAAGGAAGATGAGGAGGCCTATAATAATTGGGTAAAATACACTGAGGACTCGGTCCAAGTGTCTTGCCTTATGTTGGCAAGTATGACTCCGGATCTCCAAAAGGAGTACGAACATCATGGAGCATACGACATGATTACCCAGTTGAAGGAAACGTTCCAACAACAAGCAAGGGTAAAGCGCTACGAAACGGTTCGAGCACTCCATGCATGTCATATGGATGATGCCCAATTGGTCTCATCTTATGTACTTAAGATGAAGAGCCACATTGACTGCCTCGAAAGGTTGAATTGTCCCGTCTTGAAAGAGCTAGCTACGGATTTGATCCTCAACTCTTTGTCAAAAAGGTTTGACAACTTTGTCATGAATTATAACATGAACGGGTGGGACAAGAACACAAGTGAGCTTCACTCTATGCTCAAAACAGCCGAGGCGGCCATGGGTAAAAAGGTTTTACCCGTTCTCACCATCAATGAAGGTGGGAACAAAAAGAGGCCTCACCCTGCACCCAAGGCAAGTGTTACCAACGGTAAAGGGTATGTTTGGGGAAAGTGAAAGGGAGTGTAAAAGCGCCACCACCAAAACTAGCGGAGAAGAAGCAAAAGGTTGCTTCGAATGACCATGCTTTAAGTGTGGAGAGATAGGACATTGGGCAAGGAATTGTCCTGTCCATCTCAAAGAGTTGCAAGCTAAGAGAAATGTCGGGCAAACCTCAGGTACAATTTTCATGATTCATATTGATCTAAATTTAATATCCTCTAACACATGGGTATTGGATACCGGATGTGGAACTCATATTAGCAATTTGTTGCAGGGGTTCAAAAGAAGTAAGGACTTCATGAAAGGGGATGTTAGCTTCTACATGGGGAATGGGGCTAAAGTTCAAGTTGAAGACCAAGGGGACTACATCTTGAGGCTTCCAAATGATTTGGAAGCAATTTTGAATAATGTTTTGTATGCTCCTAGTTTGACTAGGAACACTATTTCAGTTGCCCAATTAAGACAATATGGTATGTTTTGAAATTTATCGAAAATGAAATTCATGTTTCTTTAAATAACATCTTTTACTTTAGAGATATTCCTATTAATGGTATTTATGAATTGGTTTGTGAAAACGCATTATATGATAGCTCATTGTACCAAACAACCACTAAGAAGCTCAAATTGGATTTGAGTGACACCTATCTTTGGCATTGCCGTCTTGGTCATATAAACAAGAAGCGCATACAAACACTTCAAAAGAACGGTCTTTTAAAAGCAAGTGAATATGATTCATTTGATGTATGTGAATCTTGTTTACAAGGAAAAATGACTAATGCACCTTTTAGTTGCAAAACCGAAAAGGCAAAAGATTTATTAGGTATCATACATTCGGGTGTATGTGGTCCTTTTAAGCTAATGACTAGGTACAATGAAAGATACTTCATTACCCTTACCGACGACTATAGTCAATATGGGTTTGTGTACTTGTTAAGACATAAAGATGAAGCTTTTGAAACGTTCAAAACCTTCCAGAATGAAGTATAAAATCAACTCAACAAGTCGATAAAAATTCTCCACACCGATAGAGAAGGTGAATACCTAATTGATGCTTTTTAAGATCATCTTATAAGTTGTAGGATTGTCTCACAACTATCTCCGCCTGGAACATCAAAATACAATGGTGTGTCCAAGAGGAGAAATCGAACTCTATTGGATATGGTTCGATCTATGATGGCTAGAAGCTCATTGCCTCTATCATTTTGGGGTTTTGCTTTGCTCTCTGCGGCCCATATTTTGAATATGGACCCAACCAAGAAAGTGGAAAAGACATCTATCGAAATATGGCATGGAAGGGTTCCATCTCTATCTTATTTAAAGGTGTGGGGATGTGAGGCTTATGTTAAGACTCCCACCTCAAACAAGCTAGAAAGTCGTTCCACTAAGTGTATCTTTGTTGGATACCTTAGAGATTCTATGGGATATTGTTTCTATGATCCATTGGAACAAAAGGAGTTTTTTCCTAGGAAGGCTGAGTTCTTAGAAGCTAAGTTCCTTATGGAAGGAGCTAGCAGTAGAACAGTGGAACTTGAGGAGGACCAAGACCCATAACCCGATACATGTTTGGTTGACACTAGCACTCAACATGAGGATGTTGAGATTAATCAAATGGTTGATCAATACACACAAGATGTTCGCAGATCTGGTAGAACTAGTAATCCACCTGAAAGATATGGATTTTTCGTAGATGGATGCTATGTGGTAGATTCCGATGAACCAACCACATACATTGATGCAATGTCCAATTTGGATTGTGACAAATGGCTTGAACCCATGAACATTGAGATGCAATCCATGTATGACAACCATACCATGTGTGGGACTTGGTTGTACCACCTCTTAACTCTAAACTGGTTGGAAGTAAGTGGGTTTTCAAGAAGTAAACCGATATGCATGGAAACTTGGATACTTATAAAGCTAGACTTGTAGCAAAAGGTTTCACTCAAACTCAAGGGGTTGATTATCATGATACCTTCTCTCCGGTTGCAATGCTAAAGTCTATTAAGATATTATTTGCCATAGCTGCTCATTATGATTATGACATTTGAAAAATGGATGTCAAAACCGCTTTTCTAAATGGATATCTTAAGGAAGATGTCTATATGGTTCAGCCTGAAGGTTTTGTCGATCCAAAACATCCTAACAAAGTATGCAAGTTAAAGAAATCAATCTATGGATTGAAGCAAGCATCAAGAAGTTGGAATCACTATTTTGATGAAGTGGTAATCAAATTTGGGTTCATCAAAAACACTGATGAAGCATGTTTGTATAAGAAAGCTAGTGGGAGCATCATCACTTTCCTAGTATTGTATGTCGATGAAATCCTACTACTTAGAAATGATGCTCCAACCTTGGAGGGCATAAAAACCTGGCTTGGAAGCTGTTTTTCCATTAAGGATCTTGGTGAAGCCGCCTATATTCTAGGAATTAAGGTCTATAGGGATAGATCAAGGCGGTTGATAAGTTTAAATCAAAGTGCATACATTGATAAGATCTTAAAAAGGTTCAAGATGGAAAACTCTAAGAAAGGTACAATACCTATTAAAAGAGGAACGATATTGAGTACGACTCAATATCCAAGCACAAAGGTTGAGCAAGATAAAATGAAGGGAATCCCGTATGCGTCTGCTATAGGATCCATCATGTATGCAATGATATGCACTAGGTCGGACGTGTCATGCACTTTAAGCATGACAAGCCGATACCAGCAAATCCTAGAAATAGTCATTGGATGGATGTTAAGAACATACTTAAATACCTAAGGAGGACTAAATATATGTTCCTAATCTATGGATCTGGTGAGGAGGAACTCGTGGTAAAATGTTACATGAATGCGAGTTTCCAAACTGATCGGGATGACTCACGATCAAAAGCAGGATACATTTTCATCTTGAATGGAGGAGCAGTCTCTTGGAAGAGCTCTAAGCAAGATGTGGTGGCATTATCAACCACAGAGTCAGAATACATCGCTGCTTCATTAGCAGCTCAATAAGGTGCATGGTTGAAGGAATTCATTGCCGATCTAGGGGTAGTCCCTTCCATTCAGGACCCCCTAGAAATTCTTTGTGATAACAACGGTGCGATTACTCAAATCAAGGAACCCCGTGCACATCAAAAGACTAGGCACATTGAGCAAAGATTCAACTACATAAGGGATGAAGTTGAAAAAGGAAAGATATGTATTCATAAAGTTCACACGGATCAAAACATTGCGGATCCACTCACGAAGCTCCTTCAAAAGGCAAAGCATGAAGGTCATATTTGTGCCATGGGACTTCGATATTCTAGTGACTGGATTTGATCTTATAATTTGTATTTGGATATTGGAACTTTTCATTACTTGAATAAATTATTTGGTTATAATGTTTCAACTAATGTTCTATTTTGCATGTTTAATCCATGAGTAAATTATTTACTCAAAACGTCCGTAGTCTTGTGGGAACAAGTATGAGGGCAAGACTATTATGAACTTGGATTGGTGGATATTCGTATGGATGAATATAGAGCAAAGGGTTACTGCAAAGGTTCATAGATATTTATAGGATACAAATATTGGACTGACCCGTATCTCAAATATTACAACATGGAATCTTCTTGATTGATTATAAGTAATATTTAGTAAAGGTGAATATCTTTGGTATCCTCTGACCTAAGATACATATTGGGTCTTGATATTCACCAAGTATTATACCTTGACTTAGTTCTTCGCTGTTTTGAAACATGGCAGTACACAAGGCTAAATGCAGATATAGTACAAGGTGATTATGAGAGACGTATGTAGTCAAGATGGGATTTGTCCCTCTTATTCGTTGAGAGTAAGATGTCTAGGGCCTGCTAAAGTTAAATCAATAGAGAAAGGTCATTCTGTGTCTCTGGGATTTAACATGACATCTGTGACAAAAGGATAGATGATTGATTCACTTGGAACATTTCGAGTAAGGTACTTGAAGGGGATGATGTTATTGAATGGCTCTTAGTCATACGTATTAAGGGTAGTAAACCGTTATTAGGCGGTATTTACTGCTTGCATCAATCTTCTATGAATCTTGTGCAAGTGGTAGATTGTTGGATCTTATATGCCCAAGACACATACAAGATTGATGTGGTTAGTACGTTATGATCCAAGTCGGGTCATACCCAATAACAAGCTAAGCAAATACCAATAAATTTTTATTTGTTGATATGATCAAGCAATTAAATATTGACACCAATTTAGAAAATGAGTTTTCTAAATTATTGCATTTGAGATAGAACAAATTATATGGATATTTTGTTCATGAGATATCTTTTGTATTGTTATTTAATGATGTTAAATAACAACAAATGTAAGAGTGTTTAAGTTATAAAATTTAAAATGGTTTAATTATATAACTTAACTAGTAACTAGTAATGAATTAAAATGGGTTTTCAAAATGGGAGGGAACCTATTTTGAACCCATTTTCAGCCGCCCCCCATGTCGTGTGCCTTGGGAACCTCTGTATTATTACAATACAAGACATTTACTTTATTTTATTACTACACTCCACCTCTCTCTCTCTCTTACATGCAAGACTTTTTTTCTCTCTTCTTCTCCTCCAAAACTTACGGCCAAGCGGGTTTTCAAGAGGGTTTCAAGAGGGTTTTGGGTGTTAAAACTCCCTAGCAAGTTGGGTTTTGCAAGAAGCTTATGGGTATACAAGCTTGAGGGCTTCTCCTTGAAGGCTAGACATTCAAGAAGCATCATCTCCTTCTTCTCATCCATACAATATTCCATTGTTCCTAAAAGGTAGTTTCAAGAATATCCTATAGTTGTTCCTTTTCGGTTTTGATAGCATTTCTTTTCGCATATATATGATCCTTGTTCTTGGGTTTGTTTTGAATCTAAAATGGTTTATTTTCAGATTATTAAAACAAGATTTAATAACTAATATCCACTGCGTTTTGTTGTTTAAATGGTTAAACATATCTGAAAATCTTGTTTACAGACCCTACATGTTTAAGGGTACCAATGGTCCGCCAACTATAGTTTACCCTCTTCCATTAGATTCCCGCTTCACTTATTCTCCTGTTGCTATCTTGGACCGATGTTTAGTCAAGCGGAGAAATAAAGCCGGTCTACAAATTTTGGTTCATTGGTCAGATGCTGATGTCTCGGCAGCTAATTAGGAGTACTTGGACGAGCTATTAGTTCATTTCCTCGATTTCCTTCCTTGAGGGCAAGGAAGTTCTTAAAGGGAGGGGTATTGTTATGTGTTCAATTGTAGAGGGGTTAATAATGTGTTTAGTATTAGTAATAGAGGGCTAATTGTAATTGTTGGATATTGTTAGTCATTAGAGTTAGTTACATTTGTGCATATAACTGTGGTAACGAACTCATTGAAGGGTATGCAATGAATTGATTTTGTCTCTCTCTAGATCCTCTCTCTACACTTTCAATTGAATCACATAAAGAGGCTACATTTGAATTTGACATAGCTAGAGTGTGTTTTATTCATTTAAAAGTTAACTCATACTGGTTTATGAAACCTTTTAATGGGTAAGTTTTACGTACGTAGTGAATGATTAAGATGCTATCACTTATTCAATCAAGCCTCTTAGTGGTTCAGTATAAGGTTGCTAAACAACCTTTAAGTATCTAGAATACTAATATCTTGGTTAAGGGTCATCGTGTCAGTTTCGCATTTTATTTGGTTTTGTGCGTATTATTTAAAATAAAATAATTCAATTTATTTTAATCCATTAAATGTTACTATGAGTTATCCTTACTATATTTTAGTTATATTTATAATTTTTGGAGTTTTTATAGATTGTTTACTATTTTCATGAAACCCTATTTAAAGCAAAAAAATAATTATAATTAAAGAAAATTTTCAAAATTTCAAAAGTTTCGTTCTTACTCTGTTTTGGTCCTATTAAAGTCGCTGGAAAATAAAAATCAATAATTTGATTTGGTTTTGTCGGTTTCGCTTTTTTAACGTGTACAGTTTGGTTTTAAACGTGTAATTATGTATGAGAGGTCCTTGATCTTATATTCGGCCATGGAAGGTCTTATAAAACTTTATCATACTATTTATTGTTTATGAATTTTTAGGTTTCAAATCCTGTTTGTGTAAAGTTTTAATTTTATGCTCAGTTTACACTTAAACATACATAATAAATAGAAAAATTTCTAATAATTATAAGATCTTATTTTTCTGGTTATTTCTTATCATATAATCTACTGGATCCATATAATTTTTTTGTCAAAGTTGTATTTTTAAATGTGTTGACGTGTTTAATAGGGACGACAATCAAATCTGAACTTAATGAGAATATATACGCATAACCCATGACATTTGGGATGGGTATGGGATCGGGTAAGAGGGTATTGGATCAGGTATGAGATTAATTTTTATATTTATCACAGGTATGAGATGGGTATGGGATTGCAGCGTCTACCCGTTTACCTGATCCATTTACACGATTATATGCCTGAAATTATTTTATTTTTGATTTATTTTACTTAATATTTATATTATCTATAATTATATTTTTTTAATGTCTACTTAATATATTTCTTAACAAACATGTATTGAATATAAACTATTAAGTGTTCTATCATTCACAGTATTTATATAGTTATAATATAACTCGATTTTGTCCCAAAAAAATAAAAAGGAGTAGTACTAGAACATAAAGAAAAAAATATTAAGGATTACCAGAAAATTTATATAAATCTAATTATCAACTATTTTGTGCATAAGGTATTGTACCTTATTGCTTTGTTGTTGTACATTCTAATACAAACATGAACTTTCTTATAAAATACAACTCTATGTTGCATAGTCTTCTAAAATTTTAATTAAACCCTTAGAAAATTATATCTTCACCCCCTAGAGTTTATCTATATTTACTATCCACATCATTTACTTATCTATTTTTAATGTTTATCTTCTATACATTTTGAAATATAATTTTTTATAAAATTTCTATATACCATTGCGACATATTTATTTTTTATCAACACCTTGATATAAATTCTATTCAAAATGGAATTAGATATCATAATTTACAAGTCATCAAGGTTTAGATTTTAATTAAAATTGGTCTGATTATTACCCTCTAACTTTTAAAAAATGATTTTTATAAAATTTAAATTTACACGTGCGTATTTTTTTAGCTTTAATATTTTAACCGTTTTGTTTTTTTCTCAGTCATGACGTGCCTATTTTATTAACATTTTGACATTAAATTTCTTAGCAGTACATATACTTTCAAATATTGTCAATGGTCTTACCGCAAAGCACGGGTTTGTGAAGTTTTTTTTTTCATATAAAGTTTCATGTGTTTTTAAGGATGTACAAATTTCATTTTTCTTACCTTCAATATATGTTTTTGTAACAATGTTTAGACGTCAGTTTTTTCACGCTGTGCCCCCTGCCGCGGCGTGGGGCTCTTAATACTAGTATTATCTAAAAGATATAATAGCTTTATATGATTTCATAAATTTAATTGATACTTAATGGGTATACCCAACTAGTAATTTTTACAACCTTAATGGCCCGATTACGTGTGGGTATGCCTGATACCCGATGGATAAATAACTGATATATAGGGCTGGGACTACACGTACCCGTCCCATTGCCATCCCTAATGTTTAAGGCTTGGTTTTTTCGTGTATTCATTCATTACCAAGATTTTCCCTTGCAAAACATACCATATGATATTAGTCTATAATTAAAGTATGTGTAATGAATAGTGTAATACACTATTTTATACAGTAGGTACTACTCTTAAATGCGTGAGTTGGATTACTTTTGGGTGAGAAACAAACTAATAAGATTGTCCCACCACGTCTTTTGTATGTGTACTGTTATATTGCCTACTGTTTCTAGGTTTAAGAAAAGAAAAGAGAGAAAAAGATAGAAAGAGAGGATATGGTAAGAGAAAAGGGTGGGGCTGGTCCTCCGACGGCAACTAAAGACAAGGCGGTGGACCTAAACCATGTAGGATGAAGATGGAAGCAGGCAATAGTAAAGAGTCCATGCTCTAGGAACATTGATAAAGACAAAGATGGATTTTACTACTATTTTATAATTAAAGTTCATGAAATGAATTGTGAAACACATTATTTTATATGGTAGGCACTCCTCTTATATGTGTGAGTTAGGATCAATTTTCGGTGACAAACAAACTAACAAGATTGTCCTAACTTGTCTTTTGTATGTGTACGTGTTATCTTGCCCATTATTTTTCTAAATTTAAAAAAAGAAAAGAGAGAGAAAGATAGAATGAGAGAATATTATGAGAGAAAATGGTGGGTTTCGTTCGCTAGCAGCAACAAAAGACATGGTGGTGGAATTAAACCATGTATAATGAGTGCAGGACCAGTAGAGGGGGTCAACAAAATAGTTTCACAACGAGAAGAGACTTAGAACACTTAACAGATCAAATAGAAAATCGGTTAGGATGAAAAAATGAACACAAGTAACAAGAACAATAAACAAGAAGAAGATAATATTGTTTTCTAGAATGATGTATAATGCTCTTAAATTCTTACAAGTATTACAAAGCTGATCTAAATAAAATTACTTGAAATACTTTATACTATATCCTATAGCTGGTCATACTTTGAAAGCCAGCTGGAAAACTAATCTAGACAACAAGATCAATGTAGAGTCAAAAGGCCGATTGTCTATTGACTTGTGACTATGACATGTCATAGCTCACATCCTTATCTATTACAAAAAGGATAAAAGTACAAAAGTATAATGTTACTGGTAAAAGTCAATGATTTGAGCTTTTAAGAATAAGAACAAGATCAAATGAATTTGCCCAAGGATCTTTTTAGTCTTTTACAATATAACAACAAATTGTTATATATTCAACACTCAATGAACATGGTGCAGAAACCCATGATCAAAGATATAAATATCAGTATGTGTGTATGATTGTGTGTTTGTATGATTGAATGCTTGAATGATAATAACTGCTTGATTGTATTGAATGTTCATAAAGCTTAGAACGGATTAGGGTATACTACTATTTATAGCCTATACATGAAGCTATTTACGGTTACAAAAATAACCTTATGTAAAACAAAATTACATAAAATCCTAAGTCTAGTTCGTCCGCTTTGGATGATAAACTATCCTCTGTGCATGATAAGATGTCCGCTGTGGAGAATTAGTTGTCTGCTGTCTTGGATGTTGTCCGCTATGAACACTTGATGTGTGATTGACTTGATAGTTGTCCGCTGTGGAGTGTTCATCCATTGTGGATGAGCATCCGCTATGGATAGTTCATCAGTTGTGGACATTGATCATCCGTTGTGTATGCTTTGGTCATCCGTTGTAGACACTTGGAGCTTTTCTTCATCCGTTGCAGACTCTTGTTCATCCGATGCAGACACTTATGCAAAATTTCTTTTATATACAAATCTGAAAAAGAAATTTAAACAATAACTCGTGTCTATTATGAATGTTAATGATTCCAATATGTTATTTAATGATTGTTCGGATGTTCAAACATATTACGTTTGAATATGGCAAGCATTATCCTTTAGTGCAATTGTTGAGTCCAATAATACTCCCTCTTAAGGATAATGTTTCCATCTTTTAATGTTTGCTTATTACTGTTACATTTGTTAGTAATGATGTGTGTTTGTGTTTGATGTGTATGACTGTAATGGTTATGTGATGAACTTAGATTTACTATTTGAAAATTTTGTATGATTGAATAAATGATAGTTGTTCTGATTACACATGTGTAATCAGATTGTAATGTATGTTTGATTTGAATATATTTGCTTGTATGATGAATTACTTGCATGATTATTATTTTGCGTGTTTATATGAATGATATTAATGTATGATTGATGTTCTGTTGTGTTTAATATGCTAGTTATGTTTGGTTAGATGTACATGATTGTTTGTTCTGCTTGTTTGATTGTTAGAAACCTTTAGGAATAAGAAGGACAAGCCTCTTCTACACTCTTCTGAACTTCAAAAGTAGCCTTCAAAGTTTCTTCTACATCTTTCTCAATGGTCTGATTCTTTTCAGCTTCTTTCACTTGATCAAATAGTGGTGTGATCCTTAGAGCATTCGGTAATTTACAATGTGCTCAACAAAATACTGTACAACATTTTTCTGATCATCATATTTGTTCTCAATTGATAGATGAACCATTCGTTCTAGGGTTGATTGGTCTAAGCTTTGCACATCAATGTTGCTAACCAGTGTAGTTACAACATGACTGCCCTTCAAAATTTCAAGATTGTTGTTATGTGATATCCTTATGCCTGTTTTACCTTCAATGTTTGTTAATGATTACAGATTAGTTTCCAATCGCTTTTTGAGTGCAACATTCACATATACAGTGCCTAAGATTCTCAGCATATGAATGAAGTAGCAGCAATCTCCCTTGCATAGAACATCCTCTATTGCAGGGAATGTCTTATTCTTAAAAAAAAGAAACATAAGAAGGATGGAGAAGCTTTATCTCAACAGATTCAAAATGCCTTATATCAGCTGCTTTTTTGCCTTCAAGCTTTCTCTCCAATACCACTTCAAAGTGGGTTTGATCATAGTACCATCTTATGATTGGATGGTTGTATTGATTACCATCAATCATCTTCATAATTAGTTTCAAATTAGATGGCCTCATTGGGTGTCCGACCCTTTCTAAAATTTATGTGTCAATGTGAGTGGGTGGTTCTTCAAGTGGCTTTTTCTGCTTTTTACCAACTCCTGCTCTCTTCTTAACTTTGCCAAATGAAGTTTGTCTTCTCTATCTACTTTTGATTTCATTTCATAATGATGTTTGTTCATGTATGCTCTCATAATATGATAGAAGTCTGCTCCTCAGGGATTGTTAGTATGATTGACCATCCTTAGTTGCATCAGGTCCAATCAATCTTCATAGCTTAATGATCCCAATTAAGATATGTATGATAAGTACTGGACAAGTCCAGATACTCTCTTGATAAGTACAACATCCCAGATCTCATCATATTTCCATGCTACTATTTTTCTTTTATCACCTGAGGCTGTTAGAGTGATTTTGTAATATAACTTGACAAAATTTGTTTTCTTATTAATCATCTCTCTGACCATATTTCCTTCAGGCCATAGCATGTGAGGCATAAATTATCTTGGTTGCTTAATTGAATGAAGCTCAGGTAGAGCTTGATGATATGCAGATAAAGAAGATGCAAGATGAGGTCTAAAGATATGTGGCTTTAATGCATTTGAAAGCATGTTCTTATAGATGTCTCTTGCTATTTCTTTCATTTGAGCTAGAGATCTGCCTACATATGACTTATAGGGTACCCTTGTGTGACTCAACAAACTTTTAACCTGGGAGTAGGTCATATTCTCTATCTGAGGATCCCTTGGTAAATTCTTTTAGAGTTCTTATTGATCTTGATTTCCTTGTACCTTTTGTATGTTTGCTCTTTTTCATTCTTCATGAGTTCTTGAAAGTCTTTGAGCAAGTCTTTAACCTCAGATAGGTGAAGATGTACAATGTATCATAAGAAAATCCTCTTGATATTAACTCAATTCTTATTAAAGTTTCAGGATCATTAGAGAAAGTTCTTATATGTTCTTCATATCCTCAATATCATCTCTTTCTTCATCTTCTTCATCATAATCACTAAGAACAATAATGGGACCTTGTTGTTGGTATTTCGTTTGGTCTACCTCCCCTTCTTCAAGAATTATAGCCTTAGATGTTTTCTATTTGAACTCATCTTCATCAATAGGTTTAGCTTTGACCTTGAGAAGCTTGAGTGGAGGAGATTCAGGTTCATCAACCTCTTGAACCTTTTGTTTTCCCTTTCTCAAAGAGGCTAAGTAAAGTCTCTTTCTTTTTCTCCCATGGTTCTCAGTTGAGGCTTTAAGGAAGATGCTTGATCATTAGATGTTTCAGTTTGCATATTCAATGATTGTCCAAACTGTCTGATTAACTCTCTCTGTTTGTCTGACAGTGGATTGACAAGGACAATGCTAGTTTTAGTTGTTTATTTGTCAGGTTTATGGAAATGCTATCTTAGGATTGGTGAGTAGTGTATGTTCTCAAATGGGTTTGCCTCTTCAAACAGTTGATCCATAGAGTAAGTCTCTTCAAGGATAATGATTGCCTTTTTAGACTCCCTTATGCTTGTTTCCTCAGCTTGAGACATAATTTGTTCTTCAAAATCATCACTCAGGTCTTGTTCTTGACCTTCTAAATATTATTCCTCATTCAGGTGTGTGTTTGTATATTCCAATTCACGTTTCAACCACTTAATCTCTCCATTTTGAATATAGATTATACCTTTAAGCTCATCAATCTCAACATCTTTTGAATCTATTTGCTCAGTCAAGTAGGCAATATCAAGTCTTACACTACTAAAGTCTTGATCTTTCATCTTGACTTCTTCCCCTGATTGTTCTAGTTGTTGTTCTAGAAACTAAGCAATCAACTTTTGAGCCTTCTAATCAGCTATGAGCTTTTCTATCTTTTCATCTTTGCTCTTTAGCTTTTCTTTCATCTTTCTTGCTCTGTTGTTTGATTTCTCTATCAGCTTGTTGTACTCGGTGAATAAAAACACTTTAGAGTATTTAATCTCTTTCTTAATGGAATCTCACTGCCTTATTCTTCACCTTCAACAGGTTCAGCTGTAGTGCTTTGTTCTTCTTGTTCATGTTCAATTGCTGATGAAGTACCAACTCCTTCTTGATGGCTTGATTGTTCTGCTAATGATGCATCAATGTCTCTCAAAAGAGATGACAATGTTTGCTGATCAGACAAGTTTGGGATTTATGGTGGTGAAGGGAACTGATGTTCAAAGTGCATTTGTTTTTGTTCTTGTACATTTCATGAACATGCTCTTGCTTATGAATGACTTGTTCTTGAATGGGAGCAACTTTTTCTTCTTGCACAATTGGTTCTGGTATGGTGCATCTTCTTCTTCTTGAATGATTGGTGCAGGTTGAATAATGGGTGCTTGATGAATCATGAAGACATCAGGAACAAGTATATCATGATCAATCATATGGGTAAGAACAGGAACTTTATCTCCTTGATACAAGCTGGATTCTTGTAAACATATGTTCATTAAATTGAACATGCTGAAAGATGGCACCTTCTCTTGTATGTTAGGGAGTAGACCATCAATGATCATTAGTAGGAATCTTCAATACATCTGAAACTTGTTCCTCACATCTGTTAAGTTGTAGAACATCCTATTTAACAATTGTGCAGCAAAGTTGAAGGGTCTTCTAGCAATGATACTTGCTATTGCTAAAGAACTCCTCAAAGAAGTGGCATCCCAGCCAGTCTTCTTGTTTGTCATAGTCTTTTGACATGTATGAATTAGAAACCTAAATTGTGCAAACACGTAGGATTTCTTGATTTGTTTTCTCTCAATGGTACTAGTATAACTGATAGGTTCAAATGGATCGATTCTGTGTTTGAAATTAAGCAATTAACAATTATATGAACAAAGTAATCAACAGATGTAAAAATTCATAGCAGTTTCTATTGATAGTTACAAAGGATTACAATGTACAATTGAGAGAGTTCATAACGTCTACCTGCACAAAATACTTATAATCCTATTTATACTAATCAAAGAAACAAAAGGAACATGTTGTTGGGTTTGTTAGACACCTTATCAAAGTTGTTTAACCTCTTAAACATGAAGACGCAGCGGAAACAAAGCTTAATAATATGTTTTATAAACTGAAATTTAAAGCATATTACTTATCATCAACAAACCCAAGAACAAAGGATCAAATATATGTGAAAGAACTAGCTATCAAGCATAAAATAACAACCAAATACAAACTCATAAAACTACCTTTCAAGAGCTGCCAAAAAACGTGAGAAAGAGGAAGGGAATGAGGTTCTTGAACGGCCAAAACACCAAGGAAGGTGTCCTCAAGCTTGCATTCCCACAAGCATCAAGCAAACACCTTTGTTGCTAGGATTTTGAACACCAAAATCGACCAAGAGAGCTGCTGAAAACCCTTTTCCAGCCGTGAGTTTCTTCTAAAAGGAGAGAGTTTTTGGTCTTTTTGCATGTAAGAGAGAGAGTCTATGGGTGGAGTGTATGACTAGTTAATTTAAGTCTACTTCCAAGACAACAAATGAACCATAAAACCCACCAAGAGGCGGCCACATTTTTGGTTCAAAAATGGGGTTTTCCCCCATTTTAAATCTTTAAATAAATTGTAACTAGTTACTTAATAAGTTATGTAATTAAACTTTTAATTATATAACTCATACACACTATTATTATTTGATGTTATTTAACCAACTTAAATAACATTACAAATAATACTCATGAACAAATATCCTTATAAGTTGTTCCATCTCATATACAATTTAATTAGAAAACCCATTTTCTAAATTGTGTAATTATTTAATTGCATGATTATATCCTCAATTACATATTTACTTGTGTTTGCTAAGCTTGTTATTGGGTATGACCCGACTTGGATCATAACGTACTAACCACATCAATGTTCTATGTGTCTTGGGCATAAAAAATCCAACACATATATTTACAAATAAGTCCCTATACTATTGCAAAAATTAAATACATAGACAAATAAAGACAACATGTTAATCTTGAAGAAGTACTAGCAATACTCCCCCTAAGATTTACATGGTCTTCAGTCTTCATTCTTCAGTCTTCTTTCAGCTTCAGTCTTTTTAGCTTCAATCTTTTCTGCTTCAGTCTTCTCTACTTCAGTCTTCTTTCTTCTTTTCATCTTCAGTCCTCTTTCTTCTTTCCATCCAACTTCAAACTTCAAAATAATCTTCAGGTTCTTCTTTAATCTTAAACATCGGCTTTTCCTTGTATAACTCCTGTTCTTTTAAGGCTTTAGCAATTGCTGATTTGAACTTGCTTGCTAAGACACCTTCTTCAGGCTTAGCCTCGTTTGTCTTTATCTCCATGTTGTTCATCACCTCTAGTGTATCTTTTGATAATCCTCTAATATCAATGTTAGTATACAGCTCGATAGGTTTTGAACTATCTTTTGAATACACCTCCAACATGCCTTTACTTGATATTCTCATAAATTCAATCTCTTTAATATCTTTCTTGACTATGTTAGCATAAGCTAGCACTTTCCTTAGTGAGATTCTCTCCATTGCAGCATTCATAACTTTAAAATTGACAGAAAGTATTTCTTATCATTCTCTGTAATCTCTAGAGATACTCTTTCAAATTTTTAGGCTGATAGGAAATAGATATAGCTTGGGTGTAACAGTTTAAGCTTAAAACACCAAACAAAGTGATCACACCCTCATCCCAATTCTCGAGATTTCAGACTAATTTGAGCTCAAATGTTTCAGTGTTGTAGAATTTGAGACGTGGGTCAGTCCAATATTTGTATCCCATAAATATCTATGAACCTTGGCAGTAACCAATTGCTATATATTCATGCTTTATAAATATCCACCAATCCATGTTCATAATAGTCTTACGTTCATATTTGTTCCCACAAACATGACCGACTACAGACATTTAAAATAATAAACATATTCATGGATGTAAACATGCTAAAAGGAACATAACTCAAAATATCACAAATATATAAAAGAGTTAAATATTACAATTGTTCCAAACTTTTAAATACTAAACAGATCAATTCCAATCACTAGAATATCAAAGTCCTAAGGCACAAGTATGACTTTCATGCTTTGCCCTTTCAAGGAGCTTCGTGAGTGGATCCGCAATGTTTTGATTGGTGTGAACTTTACGAATACATATCTTTCCTTTTTCAACTTCATCCCTGTGACATCCGTCACTACAAGTTCTGTCATCTAACGTAAAATCCCGTTAACTACCTTTAGAGCATACATTTTTCATATTCATGGATTATTCGTGAGGACATCTTGTTTGATTAGCTTTCCGTTTCAGTGGTGTTATCAATATTTGCAATCATAACATCCAAAACGCTCACAAATATCACAACTGACACTACTAACTATATTATGTCACATAATATAAACAACATTTAACACATCCTTGTAATTGGTATAACGCGCGTGTTTACGTCATTTACAACCGAAA
The DNA here is from genome assembly GCA_024085815.1 of Flaveria linearis. Lineage (NCBI taxonomy): Eukaryota > Viridiplantae > Streptophyta > Magnoliopsida > Asterales > Asteraceae > Flaveria > Flaveria linearis. The sequence continues at coordinate 64,713,060 of CM044003.1, read as the reverse complement.
CAAGTTTGGCGATTCGGGGACAAAGTGCAAGGGCTAAACTTGACAAATAGCCAAACTAGGCTGGGTATAAATACCCATTTCCCAGCCATTCTTCACATCATCTTCATCTTCATCGTTTCTTCTTCATCTTCTTCACTCTCTCTCGAACTAGCACCGAAATCGGGTCTGTCTGTCGCGTTTTCACCATCAAATCTTGGTTATCATCGTGGATACTCACTCCTAGCAGGTAGATAACCTCGTTTGACCCGTTTCTTGCTCGATTTAACTTCTGCGTTTTCTAGGGTTTCGGGTGTTCGGGTTCATCCGAGCACATGAGGTCGTGTGGGTTTGTGTGTTGCTTTCCGGTGTGTGTTTCTTGTCTAGACATGTTAGAAGTATGTTTCTAGAAGTTTTTGTGGTGTAAAACTCATGCTCGGAGCAGCTGGACGCTGCTCTGCACTTCAGCAGTCGCGACCTGCTGTACAGGGCGACTGGGTATGTCATGCGACTGAGACGTGCAACTGGGTGAGTCGTACGACTGAGTCCATGCGTCTGAGTCTATCGTACAACTGAGCTGTATGACTGGGTGAGTCGTACGACTGAGTCATGCGACTGAGTGTTGTATGTGATTGAGTCTATGCGATTGAGTCTATGCGATGGAATGCATGCGATTGAGTGTGTATCGTACGATTAAGGGTTTAGTCGCACGAATGGAGGTTCAGTCATACGAATGAATCTGATTCGTACGAATGGATGTTGAATCGTGTGTATGGATGTTGGATCGTACGAGTGAGTGTTGTGTGGTACGACTGAGTGCTTAGTCGCACGATGAGGGTTCAATCGTGCGAATGAAGATGATTCGCACGACTGAGAATTTATTCGTGCGAATGGAGTGTCCAGTCGTGCGTCTGGTCTTGTCGTGCGAATGGAATCATTGTGTGATTGATGATGTGTGTGTGTGCGTGTGAATTCCCCTTTTTATAGGTCTTATGATGATAAGGTAACATCAATAAGAGCGTCATAGCTTGACCACAAAGATTAAAGTCAACGCTATCAACAGGCACAAACTATTTCCATACAAAATAACCTAACCTTTTACAACTACCGACAATCCATTTGGGACTATTCTTAGTACTTGGACCTACATAAGGTCTGATATGTGTATGCCTGCTTGTGTGTGTGCTACCCACGATCGAACCGAACAGCCCGAACCTATTAAACATCATCTTATGCTTTATGATCATTATTAATGCTTGTCAGTAACTGTCAATAGGTGTTTGACGGTTCATAGCATCTTACCCTTGGAATCTACCACCATTGGAACCTATCTTCTATACTGTGAGTTTCATGGCCCCTTTTTACTCTTATCAAACCTTTTTTTTTAAATATTTTCAACTTGGGGGAAAAGAATGCTCACCCACTTAACTTGTTTTCACGTTCCTTCCTTGGAGGAAGTGGTTGCTACTTCTATAAGTATCTTACCTTGTTTGTCATGTTGATTGATGCTAAGGACAAACGGATGTCACGTAACTGGTTTAAGCATCGTTCTAGGTGTATCACAGAGGTGGTGGGAACGCTGCAGGGAACCCTATATATAAGCATCCTTGGTATACTAAGAATGTGCTTAAACTAGGCTACGCGATGATCCCGATCGACTGAGGCATGGATTGTTAGAACTTGACACTATGCTATGTTACCCCTTATATGTTACTTGGTGGCTTTACATTACTATGTGCTATTACTTGATGCTATGTATTGTGTGATGTCACCTGTAAATGCTATTGTTGATGAATGTATTGGCTGTGTGGGACTTCTGTGTGGGGCTTCTGTGTGGGACTTCTGTGTGGTTCTTCTGTATGGATCTTTCAGTACAACCATTAATTCCAGAAATGGGACCTAAAGACTGGTTTGGTTGTAACGTATGCGCTATGTGGATCTTGCTACGTCATGTGAAACTCATGGAATGTTTACTACTTGTTGGATGCCTTTGACCTTGGATGCTCTCGGCTGAGTGCTTCTTCTGTGTGGTTCCTCTGTGTGGTTCTTCTAAGCCGATCATCCATTACAACCGTTAATCCCGGTAATTGGGACCTAAGGATTGGTTTGGTTGTAACCTAAACGTATGCGCTGTGTGGATCTTGCTACGTCACATTGAACTTATTATGCTATGTAAAACCTTTTGTATAACCATTAATCCCGGTATTGGGACCTAAGGATTGGTTTGGTTATAAACTATACGTATGTGCTGTGTGGATCTTGCTACGTCTTTATAAACTATTTAAAACTTCGGGAATGTTTCCTTACAGCCATCAATTCCCGTGGGGAACCGATGACTAGGTTTGGTTGTAGCTATTTATAACTAGTAAAACCACCTGCACATAAGTGTAGTCACGGTAACTTTTATCAAACTTACTTACTGATTACATCTTAACATCTTTTATTACTTAAAACCTGCGAAGCTCACCAACAATTACATTGACCGTTTTGAGCATCTCCTTTCAGGTGATCAAGGTAATTGAAGATCTAGGATTGCTACCTTTTAGAGGAGACCCTAGGATGCATTTTGTGATTATTACTTTTGTAAAGCTTGAACATGGTCTTTTGTATACTTGTTCCCGAGTTATGGGAATTTACATTACAAGTTATCCTTAATGCTTATGTGATCATTTATGTTGTGCTTACGGCTATGCTGTCGTGAACCTTGACTATACACGACACAAGTCTCCAATTGTGTTCGGGTGTCGTCATGTCACGCTTGTCATCATATTATTATTATTGCTACTCTATTGCATACCATGTGTTATGACGATCCCTTCTAGCTCACATTCCCCGTGTTTCCGCTATCAGCGGGGGTGTGACAGACTGGTATCAGAGCCATTGGTTATAGAGAATTAGGCAATTACACTTGACCTAGACTATAACCTAGGAACCTTCATGTAGAATGCATGCTAGGACTGGCTTGCATCTAATATTACATGTATGTTCCTCTACGCTTGTTTCTTGTCACTATACCTGATGCTATGCATATGTGCTTGCTATCTGATCATCCTGAGGAAGACACTATTACTCTTAGTCTTTCTCCATGTGATACCCTTATACTGGAACCTTACGTTGTATGCGCACAACATCATATCATTAGGTCGAGATACCTAAACAGAAGGGAACTTCGGTGATCACGCGTAGCGTCGATATCAGATACTAAATCCGACCCTAACATTATTATGCCTAAAATCCTGAAAGTATGAAGGATAGGCAGCTACCATCAGACATATTATGCTTATGTGCTTAGAGTTACTTGCTATTACATACTACTATTGGAATACCATTGGCTCACAGACATGAGGACATTACCTGATTTGTGCTTGATGAATGTGGATAATACTATGATGTTAACTTGGGGTAAGTGAAGCTAAGGGTGACCATGCAAGGCAAATTACCATTACGGGTGCACACGTAATTGCAATTCGCCGTGCATGAGATGTCTGGCTAATCATACCATGAGGTAACGATCATGAGTATTACTAGTTTTCTCTTCTATACCCTAAAGTACTAGGATCATAATTCAAGAAAGACCTTATTAAGGGTAACATAACATTACTAATACCTACTATTACCTAAGTCCTGTCCTACTTAGAGCCTTCATGGTATTTCCAATCATGACATTGATCTTATTCCTTATGAAACATTCCTCCACTTAGCATTTCAGTAACTAAGGAACTGATTGAATGCGTAGAATAAAAGTGGACTTCAAGAAATGTAGAGGAGTGATGATACTCTCTACACATTACATTATGTTGTTCATGGGGATTATGCTAAGGGAAATTAGGATGTCATGTAACCGGTTTAAGTGTCATTCAAGGTATATCGTGGATGCGGTGGGAACGCTGCGGGGGACCCTATATATAAGCATCACCGATATACTAAGAATGTACTTAAACTGGGCTACGTGACGATCATGATGGACCGAAGCATGGGTTATTGGAACTTGATGAGTGGAATCATACGTGTATCTTAGAAATGACTAAAGTTTACATGTTTGCACCTTTCTATGATTAGAAGATGCCACCTCGAAGAGTCACACGTAGTACCAACCAATATGGTGAGACCCCACAAGGCAGAGGTAGGGGTAGACCACCAAGAACAGGTGGCGCCCCAGCTGGCGACAACCAGGGAACTGAAAACCCTGATATAGCTGCTATGATCGCTCGGCAGCTAGCCGCACTGATTCCAACTATAGTGACTCAAGTGAGCGACACTCTTCTGAATCATCAATTCCACAGGAGTAATGATACTAATGATCTGTATAACCAAGGAACAGAGAAGAGAAAGGTGGTTGGGGAAACGAGCCGGTCTAACGCCGGAAGGTTTGATAAGAAGGCCAAGACGACCCAAAATTTTGGGGCTGTGACTCAGGGAAAGAAAGAATACGCTGGCCCACACCCCAAATGTGACAGGTGCAACCTTCATCACCCCCCAGCAATGCCGTGTCGGGCGTGTGCGAACTGTAGGCGCCCGGGGCACCTAGCGAGAGATTGTAGAGTTGCATCGAACCTGGTGACACTCGTCAATGCGGCTAACCCCGCCAGGAATGCCAGGGCTTGTTATGAGTGTGGAGGTCTTGGTCACTACCGGAACATGTGCCCTAGATTGAATAGGGAACCGGGTCAACAAGGGAATAACCAGCAGCAAGTGATGGCCATAGCTGGCAACCCAGGCCAAAGGGAATCAAAGAAGTGCTGCCAGAGGACGTACATTCGTTATCGGAATAGATGATGCCCGTCAGGACCCGAATGTTGATACAGGTACGTAATTGCTCAACCACCCCTTCGCCTTCAAATTATTTGGTACTGGAACAGACAATACTTTCATATCTTCTGATTTTGTACACATGCTTTCCTTGAACCCTAGTAGACTAGAGACTAACTTCTCTGTAGAAATTGCCAACGGTAGCATTGTATAAGCAGATGAGATTTTTAGAGAGTGCTCTAGGATATTGGAGAACCATGCCTTCGACATAGACTTAATACCTTTCGAGTTGGGGAGCTTCGACGTGATTGTGGGAATGGATTGGTTGTCGAAACACGGAGCCGGGATCGTTTGTCAGGAGAAAGTAGTACGAATCTCCACGCCAAACGAGGAGGTACTCAAGATTCAAGGAGAACGACCGGGAAGAACTCTGAAGCTTATTACTTGCATGAAGACGCGATGATGCTTACGAAAGCAGTGTTACGCATTTTTGGCCCATGTAGTGGAAAGAGAGAAGAAGGCAACAAGTTGGTAGATATTCCTGTAGTACGAGATTTTTCGGGAGTATTCCCTGATGACTTGTCGGGTTTACCTCCTCCACGACAGGTGGAATTTCGTATAGAGTTGGTTCCTGGAGCTACGCCGGTAGCAAAAGCACCATACCGGTTAGCGCCGTCCGAAATGCAAGAGTTATCAAGCCAATTACAGGAACTACTGGAGGAGGGTTTTATTCGACCGAGTCATTCACCATGGGGAGCACCGGTCTTATTTGTCAAAAAGAAAGACGGGTCGTTCCGCATGTGTATCGATTATCGCGAGTTGAACAAGGTGACTGTGAAGAATCGATATCCTCTTCCCAGAATTGATGACTTATTGATCAGCTGCAAGGAGCTTTGTATTTCTCCAAGATTGATCTTCGTTCTGGATATCATCAATTGAGGGTTTTCGAGAATGACATACCGAAAACGGCGTTTAGGACTCGTTATGGTCATTATGAGCTCTTAGTCATGCCATTCGGACTGACTAACGCACCGGCTGTATTCATGGATCTGATGAATCGGGTGTGTAAACCATACTTGGATAAGTTCGTGATCGTATTCATTGATGATATACTTGTCTACTCTCGATCGAAAGAAGACCACGAGGTACATCTTCGGGCCATACTGAGTTTGTTACAAGAAGAGAAACTTTTTGCTAAACTCTCGAAGTGCGAGTTTTGGCTTCGAGAAGTGAAATTTTTGGGGCATGCGGTTAACGAGAACGCGATTCATGTAGATCCCGGCAAAATTGAGGCAGTGAAGAAATGGGATGCACCCCAGACACCTTCAAAGACACGACAATTCTTAGGATTGGCCAGATACTATCGTCGCTTCATTGTGAATTTCTCAAAGATTGCCCAACCATTAACCTTGATGACTCAGAAAGACAAGAAGTTTGATTGGGGGAAAGCAAATGTGGTGGCTGGTGCCCTAAGTCGTAAAGAATGCATGAAGCCACTACGTGCTCGAGCTTTGGGATTGAGTACTCAAACAAACTTGGAAGCTCGAATCCAAGTTGCACAAAGGGAAGCATTGAAAGAAGAAAACCTTGCAGAAGAAGAGTTCCGAGGTTTAGACAAACAGATGAGTTGCAAGGATGATGGCATACAGTACTTCATGGATCGTATATAGGTACCCAAATGGAGAGATGATCGTACCCCGATCATGGAAGAAGCGCACAAGACACGATATTTTGTTCATCCTGGTGCGGACAAGATGTATCACGATCTTAAGGATCTATACTGGTGGCCAGGCATGAAGAGAGACATTGCTATGTATGTAAACTGATGCTTGACGTGCTCGAAAGTTAAGGCTGAACATCAGAAACCATCGGGATTATTACAGCAACCTGAGATTCCCGAGTGGAAATGGGAGAACATAACTATGGATTTCATTACCAAACTCCCTAGAACAAGTAGCGGGCACGACTCGATGTGGGTCGTAGTGGATCGGATGACGAAGTCCGCTCATTTCCTACTGATCCGGGAGGATTACAAGACGAAAAGATTGGCGAGGTTGTACATTAAAGAGGTCGTGACATGGCACGGTGTGCCGGTGTCAATCGTATCCGACCGTGACAGTCGATTCACTTCACGATTTTGGCAAACACTACAAAAAGCGATGGGTACTCGATTAGATATGAGTACAGCCTATCACCCACAAACAGATGGCCAAAGTGAACGAACTATACAAACATTGGAAGACATGCTCAGAGCTTGTGTAATCGATTTTGGTGGTAGCTGGGACACTCATTTAGCGTTGATTGAGTTCTCCTACAACAACAGCTATCATACAAGCATTGGATGTGCTCCATTTGAAACATTGTACGGGAGGAAATGTAGATCCCCAGTTTGTTGGGCCGAAGTTGGTGATAGCCAGCTTACGAGCCCGGAGATCATACAAGAGACAACTGACAAGATCTTCCAAATCAAAGACAGACTTAAAGCTGCTAGAGATCACCAAAAGAGCTATGCCGACAATCGTCGGAAGCCTCTAGAATTCAACATTGGAGATCACGTTTTACTCAAAGTCTCTCCCTGGAAAGGGATTGTACGATTTGGAAAGAAAGGGAAGTTAGCCCCTCGCTACGTAGGACCATTCGAGATTACAGAAAGAATCGGTCCGGTGGCTTACCACTTGAGGTTGCCACAAGAACTTAGCGGTGTACATCATACTTTTCAAGTGTCGAACCTCAAGAAGTGTTTGGCCGACAAGTCCTTACGCGTACTAATTGAGGAAATCAAGATCGACGAAAAGCTTCATTTCGTTGAGGAACCTATAGAGGTCATGGACCGAAAGGTCAACCGCCTGAGACGCAGCAAAATACCGATCGTTCGCGTGAGATGAAACTCCAAGCGAGGACCCGAATTCACATGGGAACGGGGAGATCAGATAAAGCTTAAGTATCCACATCTATTCGAAGATGACGCTCTTGGACCTAGCACCAGTTGAATTTCGGGACGAAATTCTCTCAACTGGGGGATACTGTGACATCCGTCACTACAAGGTCTGTTATCTAACGTAAAATCCCGTTAACTACCTTTAGAGCATACATTTTTCATCTTCATGGATTATTCGTGAGGACATCATGTTTGATTAGCTTTCTGTTTCAGTGGTGTTATCAATATTTGCAATCATAACATCCATAACGCTCACGAATATCACAACTGACACCACTAACTATATTATGTTACATAATATAAACAACATTTAACACATCCTTGTAATTGGTATAACGCGCGTGTTTACGTCATTTACAACCGAAACAAGTTTGGCGATTCGGGGACAAAGTGCAAGGGCTAAACTTGACAAATAGCCAAACTAGGCTGGGTATAAATACCCATTTCCCAGCCATTCTTCACATCATTTTCATCTTCATCGTTTCTTCTTCATCTTCTTCACTCTCTCTCGAACTAGCACCGAAATCGGGTCCGTTTGTCGCGTTTTCACCATCAAATCTTGGTTATCATCGTGGATACTCACTCCTAGCAGGTAGATAACCTCGTTTGACCCGTTTCTTGCTCGATTTCACTTCTACGTTTTCTAGGGTTTCAGGTGTTTGGGTTCATTCGAGCACATGAGGTCGTGTGGGTTTGTGTGTTGCGTTCCGGTGTGTGTTTCTTGTCTAGACATGTTAGAAGTATGTTTCTGGAAGTTTTTGTGGTGTAAAACTCATGCTCGGAGCAGCTGGACGCTGCTCTGCACTTCAGCAGTCGCGACCTGCTGTACAGGGCGACTGGGTCTGTCATGCGACTGAGACGTGCGACTGGGTGAGTCGTACGACTGAGTCCATGCGTCTGAGTCTATCGTACGACTGAGCTGTACGACTGGGTGAGTCGTACGACTGAGTCATGCGACTGAGTGTTGTATGCGATTGAGTCTATGCGATTGAGTCTATGTGATGGAATGCATGCGATTGAGCGTGTATCGTACGATTAAGGGTTTAGTCGCACGAATGGAGGTTCAGTCGTACGAATGAATCTGATTTGTACGAATGGATATTGAATCGTGCGTATGGATGTTGGATCGTACGAGTGTGTGTTGTGTGGTACGACTGAGTGATTAGTCGCACGAATGAGGGTTCAATAGTGCGAATGAAGATGATTCGCACGACTGAGAATTAATTCGTGCGAATGGAGTGTCCAGTCGTGCGTCTGGTCTTGTCGTGTGAATGGAATCATTGTGTGATTGATGATGTGTGTGTGCGTGTGAATTCCCCTTTCTGGAGGTCTTATGATGATAAGGTAACATCAATAAGAGCGTCATAGCTTGACCACAAAGATTAAAGTCAACGCTATCAACAGGCACAAACTATTTCCATACAAAATAACCTAACCTTTTACAACTACCGACAATCCATTTGGGACTATTCTTAGTACTTGGACCTACATAAGGTCTGATATGTGTATGCCTGCTTGTGTGTGTGCTACCCACGATCGAACCGAACAACCCGGACCTATTAAACATCATCTTATGCTTTATGATCATTATTAATGCTTGTCAGTAACTGTCAATAGGTGTTTGACGGTTCATAGCATCTTACCCTTGGAATCTACCACCATTGGAACCTATCTTCTATACTGTGAGTTTCGTGGCCCCTTTTTACTCTTATCAAACCTTTTTTTTTAAACATTTTCAGCTTGGGGGAAAAGAATGCTCACCCACTTAACTTGTTTTCACGTTCCTTCCTTGGAGGAAGTGGTTGCTACTTCTATAAGTATCTTACCTTGTTTGTCATGTTGATTGATGCTAAGGACAAACGGATGTCACGTAACTGGTTTAAGCATCGTTCTAGGTGTATCACGGAGATGGTGGGAACGCTGCGGGGAACCCTATATATAAGCATCCTTAGTATACTAAGAATGTGCTTAAACTAGGCTACGCGATGATCACGATCGACTGAGGCATGGATTGTTAGAACTTGACACTATGCTATGTTACCCCTTATATGTTACTTGGTGGCCTTACATTACTATGTGTTATTACTTGATGCTATGTATTGTGTGATGTCACCTGTAAATGCTATTGTTGATGAATGTATTGGCTGTGTGGGACTTCTGTGTGGGGCTTCTGTGTGGGACTCCTGTGTGGTTCTTCTGTGTGGATCTTTCAGTACAACCATTAATTCCAGAAATGGGACCTAAAGACTGGTTTGGTTGTAACATATACGTATGCGCTATGTGGATCTTGCTACGTCATGTGAAACTCATGGAATGTTTACTACTTGTTGGATGCCTTTGACCTTGGTTGCTCTCGGCTGAGTGGTTCTTCTGTGTGGTTCTTCTAAGCCGATCATCCATTACAACTGTTAATCCCGGTAATTGGGACCTAAGGATTGGTTTGGTTGTAACCTAAACGTATGCGCTGTGTGGATCTTGCTACGTCACATTGAACTTATTATGCTTTGTAAAACCTTTTGTATAACCATTAATCCTGGTATTGGGACCTAAGGATTGGTTTGGTTATAAACTATACGTATGCACTGTGTGGATCTTGCTACGACTTTATAAACTATTCAAAACTTCGGGAATGTTTCCTTACAGCCATCAATTCCCGTGGGGAACCGATGACTAGGTTTGGCTATAGCTATTTATAACTAGTAAAACCGCCTGCACATAAGTGTAGTCACGGTAACTTTTATCAAACTTATTTACTGATTACATATTAACATCTTTTATTACTTAAAACCTGCGAAGCACACCAACAATTATGTTGACCGTTTTGAGCATCTCTTTTCAGGTGATCAAGGTAATTGAAGATCTAGGAGTGCTACCTTTTAGAGGAGACCCTAGGATGCATTTTGTGATTATTACTTTTTCCCGAGTTATGGGAATTTACATTACAAGTTATCCTTAATGCTTATGTGATCATTTATGTTGTGCTTAAGGCTATGCTGTCGTGAACCTTGACTATACACGACACAAGTCTCCAATTGTGTTCGGGTGTCGTCATGACACGCTTGTCATCATATTATTATTATTGCTACTCTATTGCATACCATGTGTTATGACGATCCCGTCTAGCTTACATTCCCCGTGTTTCCGCTATCAGCGGGGGTGTGACAATCCCTTATGTAGTTGAATCTCCGCTTAATGTGTCTAGTCTTTTGATGCGCATGGGGTTCCTTGATTTGAGCAACCGCACCCTCGTTATCACAAAAGATTTCTAGGGGGTCTTGAATGGTAGAGACCACCCCTAGATCGGCAATAAATTTCTTTATCCATGCAGCTTCCTGAGCTACTACTGAGGCGGCTATGTATTAGGATTCTACAGAGGACAATGCTACCACGTCCTGCTTTGAACTCTTCCAGGACAATGCGCCTCCATTCGTAATGAAGACATACCCCGATTGTGATCGAGAATCATCTCGATCAGTTTGGAAACTCGCATCCGTGTAACCCTTTACAACGAGTCCCTCTTCGTCAGATCCGTATATTAGAAACATGTCCTTATTCCTCGTAATGTATTTCAATATATTTTTAACAGCCATCCAATGGCTATTACCTAGATTCTGCTGATATCTGCTTGTCATGCTTAACGCGCATGACACATCCAGTCTAGTGCATATCATCGCATACATGATGGATCCTATAACAGACGCATATGGGATGTCCTTCATTTGATCTTGCTCATTCTTTGAACTTGGACATTGAGATGTACTCAATATTGTCCCTCTTTGAATAGGTACCATACCTTTCTTAGAGTTTTCCATCTTGAACCTTTTCAAGATTTTATCAATATATGCACTTTGGTTTAAACCTATCAGCCGCCTCGATCTATCCCTATAGATCTTTATTCCCAAAATATAGACGGCTTCACTGAGACCTTTTTATGGAAAAACAACTTCCAAGCCAGGTTTTAACACCATCCAAGGTTGGAATATCATTTTCAAATAGTAGTATGTCATCAGCATACAACACTAAGAATGTTATTATCCTCCCACTAGCCTTCTTATATACACAAGCCTTGTCAGCATTCTTGATGAAACCAAATTTCTTGATCTCTTCATCAAAACGTTGATTCCAACTTCTCAATGCTTGTTTCAATCCATAGATTGATCTCTTTAACTAGCATACTTTATTAGGATGTCGTGGATCGACAAAACCATCAGGCTGAACCATATGGACAGTCTCTTCGAGATGTCCATTAAGAAAAGCGGTTTTGACATCCATTTGCTAAATCTCATAGTCATACTGTGCAGCTATGGCAAATAATATCCTAATTGACTTTAGCATTGCCACAGGCGAGAAGGTTTAATCATAATCAACCCCTTGAGTTTGAGTGAAACCTTTTGCTACAAGTCTTGCTTTATAAGTATCCAAGTTTCCATACATATCTATTTTCTTCTTGAAAACCCACTTGCATCCAACCAGTTTGGAGTTAAGTGGATGGTTAACCAATTCCCAAACTTGGTTATCATACATGGATTGCATCTCCACGTTCATGGCTTCCAGCCATTTGTCACGATCCGAATTGGACATTGCATCGTGGTATGTAGTTGGCTCATCGGCGTCAACCACGTAGCATCCATTCATGAAAAATCCATATCTTTCTGGTGGAATGCTAGCTCTACCAGATCTGCGAACGTTTTATGTGTATTGATCAATCTCTTGATCATCATCAACAAAGTGTCAACCAAACGTGTATCAGCTTGTGGATCTTGATCCTCATCAAATTCCACTGTTCTATACGTTGTTCCTTTCATAAGGAACTTAGCTTCCAAGAACTCTGCCTTTCGAGCAATAAATACATTTTGCTCTGTTGGATCGAAGAAGTAGTATCCTATACAGTTTTTGGGATATCCAACAAATATACACTTAGCGAAACGACTTTCCAACTTGTTTTGGGTGTTTAGCTTAACATAAGCTTCACAACCCCATCTTTTAAATATGATAGCAATGGAGCTCTTCCATGCCATATTTCAAAAGGTGTCGAATCCACTATCTTGGTCGGGGCCATATTCAAAATACGAGCCACGGAAAGCAATGCGAAACCCTAAAATGATAGAGGTAGTGATCTTATAGCCATCATAGATCTAACCATATCCAATAGGGTTTGGTTTCTCCTTTCAGACGCACCATTATGTTGTGGTGTTCCGGGTGGGTAAGTTGTGAGACGATCCCACAACTTCTTAGATGATTCTGAAAAGCCTCACTGAGGTATTCACCTCCTCTATCTGAACGAAGAACTTTGATAGATTTATTGAGTTGATTTTCTACTTCATTATTGAAGATTTTGAACATTTCAAAAGCTTCATATTTATGTGTCATCAAGTACACATAACTATAACGACTGTAATCATCGGTAAAGGTAATGAAGTATCTTTCACCATTTTTTGTCATTGTCTTAAAAGGACCACATACATCCGAATGTATGATGCCCAATAAGTCTTTTGCCCTCTCATTAGTACCACTAAAGGGCGACTTGGTCATCTTTCCTTGTAAACAAGATTCACACTTATCAAATAAACCATTTTCATTTGTTTCCAAAACACCATTCTTTTGAAGTGTTTGAATCCGATTCTTGTTTATGTGACCAAGACTACAATGCGAAAGATATGAATCACTTAAACCCATTTTAAGTTTATTGGTGCTTGTTTGGTATAATGAGTTACTAAAGGATGAATCATCATGAATCAATTCATAGATACCATTAAAAGGCATAGCCTTAAAATAAAATACATCATCCATACCAACATAAATACCATTATTTATAAACTTTAATTCATAACCACATTGTTTTAAAAGGGAAACAGAAATTATGTTCCTAGTCAAACTAGGAGCATACAAAATGTTTTTAAGAACAACTTCCAAACCATTTGAAAGTTTCAAAATATAGTCTCCTTGGGCTTCGACATCAACTTTTGCTCTGCTGCCCATGTAGAGACTTGTGTCTCCCTTCTTGAAGTGCTTGTTTCTTTTGAACCCCTGCAACAAATTGCAAATATGAGTTCCACATCCGGTATCCAATACCCATGTGTTTGAAGAAATAACATTTAAACCAATATGAATCATGAAATTTGTACCTGAGGTTTGGCCAGCATCCCTCTTGTTTTTCAACTCTTTGAGATAGGTTGGACAGTTTCTTTTCCATTGTCCTATCTCACCACACTCAAAGCATGGATCATTCTCCGTTACCTTAGGCTTCTTAAGCTTAGGCTTTGGAGGTTCCGCTTTAGCCTTTCCCTTCCCCTTGCCTTTGATGTACCCCTTTCCTTTGGCAACATTTGCCTTGGGATCGGGGAATGGCCTTTTCTTATAGCCACCTTCATTGATCGAGAGAACAGGTAGAACCTTTCTACCCATCCCTGCCTCGGCTGTTTTGAGCATTACGTGAAGCTCACCAATGCTCTTGTCCCACCGGTTCATATTGTAATTCATTATGAATGTCTCAAACTTTTTAGTTAGGCCATTAAGGATCAAATCCGTGGCCAACTCCTTTGAGACGGGACAGTTAAGCCTCTCGAGGCGATCAATGTGGCTTTTCATCTTAAATACATAAGATGATACCGATTGGGTTTCTTCCATGCGACACGCATGAGGCGCTCGAACCGTTTCGAAGCGCTCTACCCTAGCTTGTTGAAGGAACATTTCCTTCAACTAGGTAATCATGTCATATGCCCCATAATGCTCTAAATCCTTTTGGAGTTCAGGAATCATAGTTCCCAACATGAGGCAGGAAACCTGCATGGAATCCTCTGTGTACTGAAGCCAATCGTTATAGGCCTCAACATCCTCGGGCTCGGGTTGGTTAGGAATGGGATCGTCAAGGACATAGGCCTTTTTCTCTTGCTTGAGAACAATTCTCAAGTTTCGAAACCATTCCTTAAAATTATTATGGTTAAGACGATCCCTCTCTAAGATAGTTCTCAGTGATAGGGTATGGACGTTCGGGGTGGTAGCATTATTGTTTGCGGCCATTTCTACAATAATTAACAAAGTTCATATTAGTATTTCTGAAATCTTTAATTTTAATCATTAATACCCTTTTATGTCTCATAAACAATTAATAATTAAAACCTAGAATCCAATGTTACATTTAAATGATGGTTAGGTGACCTTTATGTTGGGTTTGTTGGACCTAAACAATGTTGTTTAACCATTTTAAACAAGAAAACGCAGCGGAATATGAACTTAATTTCGTATTCTATAATCTGAAAATTAAAGTTCATAATATTATTTCAACAAACCCAAAGACAAAGGATCATATATATGTGAATAGATTAGTTATCAAGAAGCAAACATAACAACCAAATCAACACAATGAACTACCTTTAGAGGCTGTCAAAAAACCGTGGATGAAGCTGTCAAAACCGTGGATGCATGATGAAGATGAAGTACCTTATTCATGCTCTTTGTATGCTGTCAAAATGTGGCTGAAAAGCCAACACCCAAAGCTGCTGAAAACGTGAACAACAGTGAACATGCAGCTCTTTGTATGCTGTCAAAACGTGGCTGAAAAACCATCATCCAAAGATGCTGAAAACGTGAACAAAATGAACATGCAGCTGCCATTGAATGACCAAGACATCAAGTGTAGATGTCCTCAAGTGCTCATACCCACAAGCCTTCAACAAACACCCTTTTGTTAGGATTTCTACACCCAAAATCGTGCAATGAACCTGCTGGAATCGAGTTCCAGCTGTGAGATCCATCACAAGGCTGTTGGAACTTCATTTCAACCTCGAAATCCATCTTCCATAAGAAGAACTCAAGTCCTTGTGTCGATTTTGCATGTGAGAAAGAGGGTAGATCAATTGTGTGTGTGTTCCATGGTGTTTTGTTTCAAGAACACAAGGAAAAGAGAAGAGAGAGAGGCTGCCAAAAGGGGCGGCCGATTCCCTTAATCCCTTAGGGTTTTCCCCCTCAAAAACTTTTTAAGTTTTAACCAATGTTTTATATTAAATACATAATTAACCATTTAATCATATATATAATATGCACACACACTTTTATTATTTGATGTTGCTTAACTAATTTAAGCAACATAACAAATAATGTCCATTAACAAAATATCCTCATAGTTTGTTCTTTCTCACATATATTTCATTTAGAAAACCCTTTTCTAAATTGGTGTAATTATTTAATTGCATGATCATATCATCAATTAAATATTAGTTGGTGTTTGCTAAGCTTGTTATTGGGTATGACCCGACTTGGATCACTACGTACTAACCACATCAATGTTCTATGTGTCTTGGGCATACAGAATCCAACAATCTCCCACTTGCACAAGATACATAGAAGATTGATGCAAGCAGTAAATACCGCCTAACAACGGTTTACTACCCTTAATACGCATGACTTAGAAGCCATTCAATAACATCATCCCCTTCAAGTATCCAACTTGAAATGATTTAGGTGAATTAATCATTTATCCTTTTGTTACAGATGTCATGTTAAATCCAAGGACATAGAATGATCATTCCTTGTTGATTTAACTTAATCAGGCCTTAGACATCATACTCTCAACGAATAAGAGGAACAAATCCCATCTTGACTACATACGTTTCTCACAATCACCTTATGTCATACCTGAACATAGCCTTATGTACTAACAATTGTTTCATATTAGTGAAGAACTAGCTCAAGGTATAACACTTGGTGAATATCAAAACCCAATATGTATCTCAGGTCGGAGGATACCAAATGATATTCGCCTTTACTCAAACTTACTTATGATCAATCAATAAGATTCCATGTAGTAAGATTTGAGATGCGGGTCAGTCCAATATTCGTATCCCACGAATATCTATGAACCTTGGCAGCAACCAATTGCTCTATATCCATGCCTTATGAATATCCACCAATCCAAGTTCATAAGAGTCTTACATTCATATTTGTTCCCACAAATATGACCGACTACGGACATTTAGAATAATAAAATTATTCATGGATGTAAACATGCTAAAAGGGAACATCACTTAAAATATCGTAAATACATAGATAAGTTAAGTATTACAATTATTCCATATTAATAATATTAATACTAAACAGATCAATTCCAATCACTAGAATATCGAAGTCCTGAGGCACAAGTATGACTTTCATGCTTTGCCCTTTCAAGGAGCTTCGTGAGTGGATCCGCAATGTTTTGATCAAAGTGAACTTTGCGAATACATATCTTTCCCTTTTCAACTTCATCCCTTATGTAGTTGAATTTCCGCTCATTGTACCTAACCTTTTGATGTGCACGGGGTTCCTTGATTTGAACAATCACACCCTCGTCATGACAAAAGATTTCTAAGGGGTCTTGAATGGTAGAGACCATCCTTAGATTGGTGATAAACCTTTTTATCCATGCAGCTTCCCAAGCTGCTAATGAGGCGGCTATGTATTCGAATTCTGTAATGGACAATGCTACCCTATTCATAATGGAGACGTACCCCGATTGTGATCGAGGATCATCTCGATCAGTTTGGAAACTAGCATTCGTGTAACCCTTTACTACTAGTTCCTCTTCATCAGATCCGTATATTAGAAACAGATCCTTAGTCCTCCTAAGGTATTCAAATATACTTTCAACAGCCATCCAATGGCTGTTTACTTGGATTCTGCTGATATCTACTTGTCATGCTTAATGCGCATGACACGTCCAGTCTAGTGCATATTATCGCATACGTGATGGATCCTATAGCAGACGCATATGGGATGTCCTTCATACGATGTTGCTCATCCTTTGAGCTTGGACATTGAGATGCACTCAATATTGTCCCTCTTCAAACAGGTACTATACCTTTCTTAGAGTTTTCCATCTTGAACCTTTTCAAGATTTTATCAATGTATGCACTTTGGTTTAACCCTATCAACCGCCTCGATCTATCCCTATAGATCTTTATTTCCAAAATATAGACGGCTTCACGGAGATCCCTTTGGAAAAACAATTTCCAAGTGTAGTATGTCATTAACATACAATACTAAGAACGTAATTACACTCCCACTAGCCCCTTGATACACACAATCCTTGTCAGCGTTCTTGATGAAACCCAATTTCTTGATCTTTTCATCAAAACGTTGATTCCAACTTCTCGATGCTTGTCTCAATCCATAGACTGATATCTTTAACTTGTATACTTTATCAGGATGACTTTAGCATTGCGATTGGCGAGAAGGTTTCATCATAATCAACCCTTTGACTTAGAGTGAAACCTTTTGCTACAAGTCATGCCTTGTAAGTATCCAAGTTTAGTTGGCATGTTTAATCCCATCAACACCATTGTAAGCCATGCTTCAGTGACCCTATGCACAAGGTTTCCAATTCAAATCGTCCTACTTATACACACGTGTGAGTTTACACATACAAGTGGTTAGGTGACCTTTATCCCACAAATAAGTTAAGCCCACCTCAAACACACAAGTTCCCTAAAAGTGGTTAGGTGACCTTTATCCCACAAATAGTTCTCAAGTGATTCGAGTGTCGTGTAAAAGGATGGTGTTAAACTTGTTTCCAAAGGGATTTTAGTTTTCATTAATTCTAGTTTTTGAAAACTCTATGTATCTTGTATTCGCATGCTTTCAAATAAATGGTACCCTATGGTCCTTTTTAATAAAACCCCTTTTATTTTGAAATCACTAATACTTTCAATAACCTTTTGTTAACATATTAATGATTAAGAACCATGAATATTTAGCTTGTTATGATTATATATTTTGATTGTTAAGCATATCCACATATCAAACAATCAACATAAAATGGATAATCAAACAAGCATATTCAAACAACCACATGTGCATAACCATAGCCACTTAGGTGACCACACTTGTTTGCCATCACAAGTGTGGTCATTTGGTCTTTCCTAAGGGTTAATTACAACACATAAGATAGGATCTCCAAAGACCCCCACTTGAAGTTGCATCCAAATGCTTCAAGTCCTTCTCTTTATGCCTTCCTTTTGTGCTTCCAACTTGTGCATCTTCTTTTACAAAATTTATATCCTAATACAAAATTTCAAATAAAAGAAAATACACCTAATCTATTTATTACATCACCATTGAATGAATAAATAAATTACAACCATATACAAGCACAAAAGAATAAATAATACCACCCATAATGAATGAAATCAACCAAAACCAAACATTCATCCAAAACCAAAACAACACAAAGTCAAGGCTAGGTTATGCACCAATATTAAACAACATATTCAACATTCAAGAACTAAAATAAATCCCCATTTAACCCCAAATTTTCAGCCAACATAAACCTAGAATTTAGGGTTTTTTGTCCAAACAAAATAATCAACCATTTGACATCTATCTTACAAGGTTTAATCATAAGCATGTATGATATAACCTTTAAAGATTGGGAATTCATTATATCATCACAAAATAGCCCCTATTAGGTTGTTTAAGTCCCATAAAACCAATTTTACAAGGACTTTAGAAGCTAGTTTTCCACATATCCGACTCTAGATGCCAATATTGGGTTTGTTAGACACCTTATCAAAGTTGTTTAACCTCTTAAACATGAAAACGCAGCGGAAACAAAGCTTAATAATATGTTTTATAAACTGAAATTTAAAGCATATTACTTATCATCAACAAACCCAAGAACAAAGGATCAAATATATGTGAAAGAACTAGCTATGAAGCATTTAATAACAACCAAATACAAACTCATGAAACTACCTTTCAAGAGCTACCAAAAAACGTGAGAAAGAGGAAGGGAATGAGGTTCTCGAACGGCCAAAACACCAAGGAAGGTGTCCTCAAGCTTGCATACCCACAAGCATCAAGCAAACACCTTTGTTGCTAGGATTTTGAACACCAAAATCGACCAAGAGAGCTGCTGAAAACCCTTTTCCAGCCGTGAGTTTCTTCTAAAAGGAGAGAGTTTTTGGTCTTTTTGCATGTAAGAGAGAGAGAGTCTATGGGTGGAGTGTATGACTAGTTAATTTAAGTCTACTTCCAAGACAACAAATGAACCATAAAACCCACCAAGGGGAGGCCGCATTTTCGATTCAAAAATGGAGTTTTCCCCCATTTTAAATCTTTAAATAAATTGTAACTACTTACTTAATAAGTTATGTAATTAACCTTTTAGTTATATAACTCATACACACTATTATTATCTGATGTTATTTAACCAACTTTAATAACATTACAAATAATACCCATGAACAAAATATCCTTATAAGTTGTTCCATGTCATATACAATTTATTTAGAAAACCCATTTTCTAAATTGGTGTAATTATTTAATTGCATGATCATATCGTCAATTACATATTTACTGGTGTTTGTTAAGCTTGTTATTGGGTATGACCCGACTTGGATCATAACGTACTAACCACATCAATGTTCTATGTGTCTTGGGCATAAAGAATCCAACACATATATTTACAAATAAGTCCCTATACTATTGTAAAAATTGAAATACAAAGACAAATAATGGCAACATGTTAATCTTGAAGAAGTACTAACAATACTCCCCCTAAGATTTACGTGGTCTTCAGTCTTCATTCTTCAGTCTTCTTTTAGCTTCAGTCTTTTCAGCTTCAATTTTTTCTGCTTTAGTCTTCTCTGCTTCAGTCTTCTTTCTTCTTTTCATCTTCAGTCCTCTTTCTTCTTCCCATCCATCTTCAAACTTCAAAATAATCTTCAGGTTCTTCTTTAATCTTAATCATCGGCTTCTCCTTGTATAACTCTCGTTCTTTTAAGGCTTTAGCAATCGTAGATTTGAACTTGCTTGCTAAGACACCTTGTTCAGGCTTAGCCTCATTTGTCTTTATCTCCATGTTGTTCATCACCTCCAGTGTATCTTTTGACAATCCAGTAATATCAATGTTAGCATACAGCTTGATAGGTTTTGAACTATCTTTTGAATACACCTCCAACATGCCTTTACTTGATATTCTCATAAATTCAATCTCTTTAATATCTTTCTTGACTATGTTAGCATAAGCTAGCGCTTTCTTTAGTGAGATTCTCTCCATTGCAGCATTCCTAACTTTAATGATTGATAGAAAGTATTTCTTATCATTCTCTGCAATCTCTAGAGATACTCTTTCAAATTTGTGGACTGATAGGAAAGAGATATAGCTTGGGTGTAACAGTTTAAGCTCAAAAACACCAAACAAAGTGATCACATCCTCATCCCAATTCTTGAGATTTCGGACTAATTTGAGCTCAAATGTTTCAGTGTTGTAGAACCATCTCAGGATTGGTTTTGACTTTTGAGTCCCTTTCTATAACTTTCAATCCTGGAGAAAGTACTGATCACAAAATTCAATCTAGAAGTGTTCATTTTCTGATTGTTTTCCTTTAATCTTCCTTTTCTTCTTCAAAGTAGCAAAATATTCTTTATCTTCCTGTGACCATCTCATTTCCAAAAATGCACTTGCTTGAGTTATCCCTCTGTTTAAAAGCTCAACAAAAATATCACCACGTTTAGCTCCAGTTGGATTAATTAAAGGCAGTTTATTCAACTCCTTGAGGTCTTGAATTGGGAGCTTGATAATGCTCGAGTAAAAATGATATACATCACACACTGCATTAACTCGCTTAATTAGGAAGGCATCAAATATTTCATCATACTTCCATGTAACAATCTTAACTTGGTTTATAGACTCAGGAGCAATCATAGCATTTAGTAGCTCAGAGATTGATTGTCCTTTCTGCAATACATTTCTTACCAAGTCTCCAGTCGATCTAGCTTTATTGAATATTTGTTTTTGATCAAGAGAAACTTTGTAAGCTTGTTTCTCTGATTCAGGAAACATCTTCATAAGCTCTTTTCTCTTTTCATACATATTTGTCTTTTAAGCCATCGACCGGATCTCTTGTGGTTTCAACATCCGCGCTCTCTTAGTTATCTCAAGGTATTGAGGATTTTCAGTATCTTGAATGATCATCTTATTAGATTGATTTTCAGTAGCTTGAAAACTTCTGACAAGATTCCTCAATGATTCACCTTGAAGTCTTTTCAGCCTCTTCCAAGGATAATTTATAGCTTGCAGCCAAGATCTCAAAGCTAGAATACTCATCTCGTCAGGATCAGGATGGTGAAGTTCAGAGCTAGGCATCTTTTCCACATTAATGCCCTCTTGAAGTGGGTTCCACTCACCATGCTAGACCACTATTTCATTTGGATCCACCGGGGCTACTGACTCTGTAATTATGCACTTTTCATACTCTTTATTTATCTGAGTCACAGTCAAGCCATCAAGGAATACTCTGTTATATTTCATTCTTACCAAAAAATTATATCTATCTTTAAAATCAATTAGTATCTTCTCTTGAGTTGTTTCCACTGGTCTGAAGTTTTGTTCAAAGTTAGCTTCATCAATGTCTTCATCTTCAAGAACTTCATCATACCAGTCATCATCAAACTCATCTTCAATATCATCCAATGCTTCTATAGTCTCTTGCATAAATTTCTCACCTTCCTCTTGAATTTCAGAAAGCTTTTGGATTTTAGATGAAGTTTCAGGTAGAACTGATTCATCTAATTCATCTAACTTTCTTTTACCCTTGTCAACAGCAGGAGTTTCCTCAATGTTGATTGGATTGATTTTAGACACAATCTCAATCTCAGGTGAATCAAGCTTTTGAATTTCTTTTAATTTAGCTAACTCCTCTTTCATCATTTCATTTTCTTCAGTTAGCTTTCTGAATTTTTCTTCCATTACATCATAATCTCTTAACATTTTGAGCTCCTGTGATCATGGCTAGTCTTTTATATGATATCTCAGTCATATGTTCAAGTTCCATGACATCACCGCCTACACCATAGACTTGGATATCTAGAAATTCTTCAATTATCATCATTTGCAGGAACCTTGGATACATCAGATACTTGTTCCTGATAATGTTTTCAAGGTTGAAGATAAATCAATTAAGAATCCACTTTGCCATATTAAATCTTCTGTTGGTAGTAATGGTAACTATTGGGGATGCAATGTCCACTGGAAATGAATTCCATCCAGCACTTCTTTTGGACATGCAATGGTGAAAAATGTAGCATAATAGCTTCCAATGGTTATACACTCTTGCTCTGAAAAACTGTTTCTTTTGGAAATGATCAGGATGACCCATTTCCATGAATGTTTGTCTACATTCATTAAATGACAGCTCAGACAAATCAGCTGGATCATTTTGTCCCAATCTAAGAGCAAATCTTACAGATTCTTCAGATACTTCAATCATTCTTTCATTGGTGATAAAACCTCTCACCACCTTTCTTCCATTATCATTAATTTCTACTGAGGCTATGTTCCAGAATATGTTGATCAATCTTGAGTAGATCACTAGCTTGTAACACATAGCATAGACATACTTTGTCCTCAGTAAAAATCTAATCATCTCCTCATAGGATACAACATCTTGAACATCCTCGTTAAGCAAAGCAGCAACGTTATGCTTTGGCTCAAACTTTAGATCATCCATCTGCATAAATGAAAACACAAACTTTAGATACTTTGATTTCTTTAGAACAATTTGATTTGACAAAATTTGATTTAAATTTTAATGAATTATTATGTTTTAAACACTTAGTTTTGTTTTACATCAACTTGTACTTATTCTTTTCTAGAATTTTAAAAATTCTATCCAAATCATATTATATACAAGTTGTTGTATGTTTGTTTTAAAACACACTAATTCAATTAACATTTTCTCAAAGTTATTTAACAATTAAGTTTTTATGAATTTTTTATTTTTATTAAAAAAATTCAAAATTTGAAACTGTTCATCTTCATCCATCGAACAGATGAAGAACACTCTTCGATCAAAGTTCATGGAATCAACTGTTCCATATATCAAACTGCTCAAAATTCAGTGTATATTAACAATCTATGATCAATTTAAGTTCTTAGTTTCGTTTTAATGCACCTATTTCAAAGTTTTCAAATTGTTAGGGTTAGAAACGCCTAAACAGATTTGAAACGTCCGACTGATTACGATTCAGTGACTTGAAATGGAATGATTTTGACTATGAACTTACGTTTTTCAATCAAGTATACACACTTTTGATCACAATATTTCAGAAATAGAGAGACAGATTGAGTGTAATGAGGTGAAACGAGTGTCGAATGAGTTTAGGTGTTTTGGGATTGTGAATGAGTGAAAAATGAGACATGCTATTTACATACTAAGTGAAAATTTTAGGCGCATGAGAACTGTATGGGCGCATGAGGTTAGACGCATGAGCACTACTCAGTCGCATAAGCACTGTTTAGGCGCTTTTGCACTGTTCAGGCACATGAGATTATATGAAACGCCTAACACTTAGTGAATAATTTCACTTGAAATGTCTGGTACTGTGTGGGCGCATGTGCATGTTGAAACGCCCAACACTTCACTGATTTTTCAGACGTATGACAACCGTTCAGGCGTATGAGGATATGAAAAACAACCAAACACTTGTAAAATTTCAGAAAACTCATCATGCTCCTACTTGGACTTATGGCAACTATTTAGGCGCATGAGTTTCCATACACTTGTATATTTTTCACATCTTTCACCTGAACACTGTTTAGACATATTAGCACTGTTCACATACTAATATTCAAACAATTTTTATAATTTTGAATCTTTCCCAAAATTTACATTTTTGACTCTCAATTTTCACTGTTGACATTTTAAACCCTTTTGTTTTTATTTAATTTTTCAAAATACAACTTCCCTTCATTTTAGTCTTAAATTTAAATAAACTGGTCTCATTTACAAACTTTGCAAGAAGCTTTTCCACTTGAAAATTTTTATAGGCTCATTTTGTCATTATCAAAATTTTACATTATCAAACACGCACATGCTTTGAACATTTAGCTTCATCATTTCCATTCAAACATTTTAATATTGATTTTCTTAGAAACTCTTACTTTATTACTCCCCCTAAACTTTTAAGTTTTACAAACTTAGAAGTTTTCCATGTTGTCACAAGAAGATCACACTGATCATTATTAAATTGCCTACACACATAAAGCATGCGTAAATCAAAATAAAAACATATAAAAATCTAATATTTACAATAGAATCATTATCTGCAGTGAGATCATATCAGTTAAGATCAGCACATTAAAACAAAATAAAGTATGAATAGTCATAGACAATGAATAAATCCTGATCAAGTGTGTTCCAGGTCGGTGATTTCACAGCAAAGGAGACACAAGATCCAAGGACAGACAATGAGTGTTTTTGACAAAAAAATCAGCTCACTTACTTTTTCAATTCTTGGATTGATTAGGGTAGAATTAGATATGACATGATGTGACTCATACCAAGACTTAGAGAGATTAACTATCATCAAGACATGTAAGAAAGCACAAATTCTCAACTTATTACCTGACATATATTCTAGAGTTCATGTTGATAATTTAGCAGATATTGATAATGGATAAACCATTTGATCAACTCTAACCATCCATTTGAATGGGTTGTGCACATTGGCATCTTTTGCATCAAAGGAGAATATCCAGGTTTGTAATCACTTACAACAAACGATATCTCATCACTTCAGGTCTATGATGACTCATAACAAAGAAGTGAGATGATGCTTGTAACAGATCTCATGGTTAGTCATATCACAACCAGGGGTGAGTGTTGTAACTTTACAAGCAATCAATTTGATAAGCTAGTACAACTCAAAAGTACTCAGATGAACACATATTCATGCATAGATGATTTAGTTTAATCATAAGAATTTACTTTTTCAGTATAGTAGCATGAGATTGTCTACACATCATATCTGATCATGTCAGACTTTATTGTCGAGTGAAATATGCAACTGATCTCACTAATGTACTATCATTTCTCACATGTTGCAAAACAAATTCATTTCTGAAAATGAATTAACAAAGACTCCATTTTGTAGTTTTTGTTTTATATTTTTTTATCTTTGATTTTGAATTTTCTAATTTTGTATTTGGTCTTCCTGTAAAAAGAAAACAAACACACACAAACTACAATCAGGCAATTAACTTTGACAGGTTCTCTTACTATGACTTTTTGGATAAGAAAGGGTTCTGGCCATCTTAAGATTCAAAGAACTAAAATGAAAAAACCAGTTTTACACATGGTTAATAAGACCAATTGACTCCACTAAGTACTCAAACCGTCCTGGTAAGAAGGCTTTAGTAAATAGGTCTGCCAATTGTTTTTCAGTTGCAATTTGAATCAAAATGATTAAACCTTTTTTAGAGTTATCTCTGAGAAAATGATATTGAATCTCGATATATTTTGTTTTTGAATGTTGAACCGGATTAGCTGTAATGAACATAGCCGCAGTGTTATCAATGTAAATTGGTGTTCTAAGAAAATTGAACCCATAATCTAATAGTTGGTTTTGTAACCAAAGGATTTAAGAACATCCTGCTGAAGTAGCTATGTACTCAGCTTCTGTGGTTGAAACAGAGACATTTGTTTGTTTCTTGCATTGCCACGAGACTAATCGAGGACCTAAACACTGACAACCACCCGTTGTAGATTCTCTATCTTGACAACATCCTCCATAATCACTATCAGTATATCCATGTAGCTCAAAGTTTCCCTCGTAAGGATACCAAAGCCCTAAAGCAGGTTTACCTTTAAGATACCTGAATATTCTTTTGGCAGCAATTAAGTGGGATTCTTTCGGGTCTGATTGATACCTGGCACAGACACAAACTTTTAGTACTCTAGAAAGATTAACATTTAGTCTTAGTGTGTCTTTTACAATTTTGTCATAGTATAGGGACTAGAATTGTAAATAGATAGTCTCTAGTTTATTGGTAGTATAAATAGCTTAGACTAGAGTCGAATGAATAGTTTTTGTATGAACTGCTTTCTTCCTTTTGTAATTGTCTTTGCTATATCAATGAAATTGTGAATTTTGTTGATATGTGCTTGATTTGATTACAATTGTTTGTGTTTCTTTGAATTGTATACATAAATCATTACAGATTGATGCATTTGATCCTATCAAATGGTATCAGAGCTTTCGGTTGAGTGTTTTTGAAGTTCTGTCAAACATGGAAACATCAAAAATTCACTGAAATCTGTAACTGATTGACAATTCGAGTGAAACATTGTGAATTAAAGTTGTGTTTCACCATCAGAAACATGATTTGAATCACAAATCGCAGTATATTTCATCAAAATTGATTGAATCAGTGAAAAAGTGTTCGAAAAAGTTCACGAGTTTACGAACTAAAATTCTGGAAATTAAGTGGATTCTTGTTGATAACTACTGAAATTGATGCTAGAAGAATGATTATTGGCATTATATTAAACTAATTGGAAAGTTTCAGTTCAATTCATTGACATTTGAAGGATTTCTGAAATTCAAAGTTCGTTATATTCATATGAACATGATGAATGTGGCGCATTAGGGTTAAAAATCATGAAAATTTGCCTAAGTGTTCAGGCACTTGAACAATGTTTAGGCGTTTTTCAACTGTTAAGGCGTTTTCACCCTAGGCGTTTTACCACTGTTTGTGAGTTTTGGTACTGTTGAGCAGTTTTGGAAATCAAGTAAAATTCTAGGCGCATCAACTTGGGCGTTTTGGAAATTTTTCTAAGGCAATCCCTTAGATGTTTTTGTCAACTATTGGAGCGTTCCATCACTATTCAGACGCATCTCCTTTGATACTTAGACATTTTTCATAAAAAAAAATTGAAAAATCCAAAAATGTTTTTAATTCTTTTCTTAATTCAAAAACTTAGAAAATTTACAAAAATATAAGAATGGTGAAATCAGAAGACTCTGAAAATAGAGTTCCTAAACTTAAAAATAGAGCTGATTTCAAAAATTGGTCTCTTAGGTTAAAGCATCATTTGAATTCCATAGACACTGATTTATGTAAATCAATTGAAAAAGGACCTTATATCCCTGTGACTACTGATGGTCCAGATAGAGGTTTTGTGTATACAAGAGATACATAAGAACCTTATCCTGAAGACAATCTACATGGAAATGATCTAAAGAAGGTGAAAAATGATATCAAGGCTTACTCTCTCATGTGCAAAGGGCTACCATTGGAAGTACTATCAAGGCTTGAAAATTATCAAACTGGATATACAATGTACAAGGCATTGAAAGTTATCTGTGAAGGAGGAAAGGAAATTCAAGATCTTAAAAAATAGAAACTGAAATGGCAACTTGAATTATTTGAGCGTATCTTAAGAGAGACAATTAATCAGTTGATGAACAGATTTGTGCAACTTACAACAGAAACGTCTACTTTGGGAATCAAGAATGATCTTGAAGATCTAAATAATAGACTTCTGAATGCACTACCATCATCCTGGAAACAGACTGTCACTTTGTTGAAACACACTGAAAAGTTTCCAATGGATCTTGATCTTCTCATTGCAAAGATTGAATCAGTAGAGATTGATGAGAGTTCAAGAAACAATGACAGACATGCATCAACATCACAATATAAGTATGTTGCTTCTCCAGCAAATACAGTAGAGAATGCATATCTTGCAAAAGATCAGACAACTCCTGAAGATGAAGGTGATTTGTTTGTGGGAGCAGGAGTCTTCACTAGTACACCTGCTTATTCTACTCAACCACAACCACAGTCTCCTCCTAAAGCTCAAATGCCTAAATCTCAAACTGAGATTCCATCCTCAAACTCTGCTAATCCTAGCAAAGTAAAAGATGTCATTAATATTCTTTTACAGGATGAAGAGTCAAAATCTGCCTTTACAACTTTCATGCCCAGTTTTCAAGCTTACCAAGGCAGTCATCTGACTCAAGTTGAGTTAGTTCTACAAGATCTGTTTGAGATGGATCTTGATGATGTAGAAGAAATGGATCTCAACTGGCAAATGGTCATGATAGCTTACAGGACTCAAAAGCACTCATATGCTAACAGAAACTACAAACCCAGTGCAAACAAAATTGTTGGGTTTGATAAATCAAAATCAAGGTGCTTTAACTGTAATAGCTATGGGCATTTTTCTAGAGAGTGTAAAGCTCCAAGGAATCAAGGAGGAAATGGTCAAGGTAGCTCAAACAGTCAGAAATATCAGCAACAGGCTAACAAGACATTTCAAAAGCCTTATCAAAGCCTACCTATGCCAGAACCTAAAGAAGAGAAGACTAGTGAGGAACCAAAGAAGGCACTGGTTGTAAGCATCAAAGATGGTTATGATTGGAGCGCATATGCAGAACAGTTTACTGCTGATCTAACTTCTATCCTGGCTCTAGTTGCTGAACTTAATGATGAAGACTGGTCTGAAGATAAGGATCCTAAGAAAGATGGTGAATCAGATCAAGAGGAAGATTATAACCGGAGTGACAAATCAGATCCAAAAGAAAGCACTGAAGAAGTTGCTCTAATGGCACAATCTGAACAACCAAAGGTTGTTAACTCATCTTCTGACACTGAATCTTCTAATTCATATCCAGAAATACCAGTGCAAGTAAGAGAGAAAATGTGCACTAAAGCATGTTTTGAACAGGTTGAACATTATAGAACATAATCCTTCAAAATATGTGATAAGCTCAAACAAGAGGAATTAAAGCACAACAAGCTAAAAACATACCATAAGATTGCTGATGACAAGATCATATCTCTTCAAGCTTCTTGGAACAAAACACTTAAAGAACTTGAACTTGTTAAAAAACAACTTGAAGAGATGACCAAAACTCTTGAACAAGAAAAATTGGCACATGCAGCAACTCAAATTGATTTGGCCAAAGTTAAAAGCTCAAAGAAAATTGTTGAGCAACTGGTGAATGGAAGAAAGGATAAAGATAAAACAGGATTAGGTTTTACACATGAACCTATGCCTGAATCAATCTCAAACACCTTACCTGAGAATTTTAATACTCATGATCATTCGCCAGAAAATAAAGCTAAACTTAAAGAATATCAAGACCAAAAGAACTTCAAAAAGATAAACGTTGAAATTTATGAAGAAACAAACTTAGAAACGATAAAGCATGGTCATCCAATTAAAGTCAAATCCTATGAACCACAACAAATGCATAAAAAGATGTTTGTACCAAAATGTAAAAGTGTTATTGAACAAAATGAACAAAACATTAAAAAATCTACTGATGACAATAACAAAATGAAAGGAAAATATGAAGAGCTTAAATCAGATAATACTTTTTCTGATGATTCAAGTTCAAATGAATTGAATGAAAACAAAGATTGTCAAAAAGAATCTTCTCATGATTCAATAAAAATTCAAAGCAACAAAACATCATCAAGATTAAGAAATCAAAGAAGAAGAAAGGCTGCTAAAGCTAAGAAAATTGATTTAATCAATCAGTCAAAGAAGAATATTCAAATTAAACTAGTGAAGTTTGTGTCAGCAGGAACTTTTGACATGAACACAATCACAGAAATGACATCTAAACCTAAGATCAAATCTAACTCCGATCTAAAAACAAGTTCAGGTCCTAAGACTTCCGCTGTGCATAAAAGATTTGTATCTAAGGAGTCAAAGAATTATGATCAAGTCCAAAAGACAAATCCTAAGAATCAAATGACCAAATTCACACCAAAGAAACAACAAATTAATCTGCCAAACCCTAAATTTAAACAATAATCAAATGTTTCTTCTACTTCAAGGGTTAGCAAAATGTTGTTTAATCACTTTCCAAAACATTGTGATATCTGTGATATGTATAATCATGACATTTCAGAATGTTATTTTAACAAGTATTGCCATATATGTGATATGACAAATCACACAACTGCTGATTGCTACTTTAACAAATACTGTGCATTGTGTGATGAAAGAAATCATAATACAAAGGATTTCTACTTTAGAAAGAATTCATCAAGGAAGGATTTTAGTAATCAAGGATTTGTAAACCCATAATTTAAAAGAAATCATAATATTGGGTTTAAATATTCACAACAACAACAACCTTCCTTGGGTTTGAGATCTTTCAAAAGAAACAATTCTGATTATAATAATCAATATTTTGTCAAATCACAGCAATACAATCAAGAGAAGTTTATTCCATGATCTGTGAGAATAAAAAATGAAACATTCTCAAATGCTTCATATAATGGTTCAAGATTTCTTGATGATGATCTTGAAAACAGATATAATGCTTTGAAATCAAAACAACAAAGAGATAATCAACACGTTTCTCAAAGAGGATTTGATAATGCTAAATATCAAAAGAAACCTGATGTAAACAAACTTCATTTTAAACAGTTTACAATTGTTGATAAGTTTGGAAAGTCCAAGACCATATCAGCTTGGGTTACTAACTCATCTTAAAATGTTTTTGAATGCAGGTACGCCTGCGGAGACCAATAAACTCATGGTATGTTGACAGTGGGTGTAGCTGGCATATGACGGGCAATTAAGCCTTGTTGCAAGATTTTAAGTTAAAAGATGGAACACACGTTGCTTTTGGAGGTGATGCAGGTGGAAAGATAACAGGAGAGGGAACAAAATGGAGTTGCTGAAAGGAAGAACCGGACACTAATTGAAGCTGCCCGGTCGATGCCAAAATTCCTATCACTTTCTGGGACGAAGCAATATCCACAGCCTGTTTTGTTCAGAATAGAATCTTACTTGTGAAAGATAAAAAGAAAACTCCGTATGAGTTAATGTTTGACAGGAAACCAAACATAAATTTTTTAAAATCATTTGGTTGTCCAGTTATGATTCTTAACTCAAGTGATCATTTAGGAAAATTTGAAGAAAAAGCTGATAATAGGTTTTTCATTGGATATTCATCTGTTTCCAAAGCCTATCAAGTTTATAACTCTAGGACAAATACTATTAATGAAACATTCAACGTTAAATTTCTGGAAAACTCTTTTCCATCAGTTTCAAATGGTCCTGCATGGTTGTTTGATTTAGATTCTTTGTCAAACTCATTTCAATCTAACTTGTTTAATCAATCTGATGATTCTACAGGTAAGAAGAACTCTAGAGGAGACCTTGGATCTTTCAGTGACGATTCGTATTCTGATGATACAGATGATTTACGCCCAGATTATCCATTCTTCTCATTTGTCAAGGATTCAACGATACAACTCAATGACAATGATCATGCTACTTCAGCTTCAGATCATTCAGTCTCGTTAGATCAAGAAGGATCACAACCTATTCCTAATGATGGTATAGAAATTGGACAACCTGAGTCTGGCATATCTTCCATCTCTGGAGATGCAATTGATCATAGTAACTTTGATTACTTTATCAATTCACCGACTCAAGTTCCAAATTTCACTCCATATTCTTCTACCTTGTTGCCTCAGCTCTCCAATCTGAACCAAACTAATCTGGATGTTAATGTTCAAGGAACTGAGATACCGACATCTCATATCCACAGGAACCATCCAACATCCCAGATTATTGGTCCCCTGAATGAAAGAACTACTAGGAGTAAATCTGAACAAGCAAATGTTTGCTTATACTCCTGTTTTCTTTCACAGATTGTTCCTAAAAACATCACCGAGGCGTTAAAGGACAATGGTTGGATAGAAGCAATGCAAGAAGAACTACTTCAATTCCACAAACAAGAAGTGTGGAATTTAGTGGATTTACCTGAAGGTGAAAATGCGATAGGCACAAAATGGTTGTTTAGAAACAAGACTGATGATCGTGGTATCGTAATTCGGAATAAAGCAAGACTCGTTGCACAAGGATACACGTAAGAGGAAGGAATAGATTATGATGAGGTGTTTGCTCCAGTGGCAAGACTTGAATCCATTCGAGTTTTCCTGGCATATGCTTCATTCATGAAGTTTAAGGTGTATCAAATGGACGTCAAAGGTGCATTTCTATAAGGTCCTATAACTGATGATGTATTTGTGAAGCAACCCCCAGGCTTTGAGGATGGTGAATTTCCACATCGAGTGTATAAGCTGAGTAAGGCATTATATTGACTACATCAAGCACCAAGGATTTGGTATGAAACGTTGTCACAACACTTAATCCAGAATGGATACACAAGAGGGAAAATCAATCCAACTTTATTTATAAAGAAGGATGATAATGATCACTTATATGTACAAGTGTATGTTGATGGCATCATATTCGGATCTACAAGCTCCAAGTTGTGCAAAGAATTCGAAGATATTATGAAGTCTCGATTCCAGATGAGTTCTATGGGAGAGATTAACTTCTTTCTCTACAGGTCAAGCAAACAGAAGATGGAATCTTCATAAATCAAGAGAAGTTTGTCGACAAACTCTTGAAAAAGTTCAAGTTGCAAGACTGTTAGTCTATCAGAACTCCTGCAGATGTTAACACCAAGATTGAACCTGATCCGAAAGGAAAATCTATCGACCAAACGCTATATAGATCAATGATTGGCTCGTTTATGTATCTTACTGCATCGTGTCCAGACATTATGTATGCGGTTTGTGTCCGTGCCAGGTATCAATCGGAACCGAAGGAATCACATCTAATTACTGTCAAACGCATATTTAGGTATCTCAAAGGTAAACCAGCATTAGGGTTATGGTACCCTTATGAAGGGAATTTTGAGTTACATGGATATACAGACAATGATTACGGTGGTTGTTGTCAAGATAGAAAATCGACAACGGGTGGTTGTCAATTTCTAGGTCCCCGATTAGTCTCGTGGCAATGTAAGAAACAAACCAATGTCTCTGTGTCTACAGCAGAAGCTGAGTACATTGCTGCTTCAGCAGGATGTTCTCAAATCCTATTGTTGCAAAACCAACGTCTCTGTGTCTACAGCAGAAGCTGAGTACATTGCTGCTTCAGCAGGATGTTCTCTAATCCTATGGTTGCAAAATCAACTATTGGATTACGGGTTCAATTTTTTGAAAAAACCAATTTATATTGATAACACAGCTGCTATATTTATAACAATTGCATTCTTCACTCATCAATAAAGTCTGACATGATCAGATCAGATGTGTAGGTAAGGTCATGCAATTAGACTAAACAAGTAAATTCTTGTGATTCAACTAAATCCTCTATGCATGTATGTGTATTCATCTTAGTACTAATGAGTAGCATTAGCTAATCGGATAGTATGCTTGTAAAGTTATAACACTCACACCTAGTGGTGATATGATTAACCATGAGCTAAGTTAAAGGCATCAGTACACTTCTCTGTTATGAGTCATCATAGACCTGAAGTAATGAGATATCCTCTGTTGTAAGGAATTATAGACCTAGATTTTCTCCTGATGTCAAAAGATGCCAATGTGCACAACCCATTCATCATGAGTGGTTAAGAGATTATCAAATGGTTATCCATGATAATTCTCAATTAAATTATAAACATGAACTCTGGTTATGAATATATGTCGGGTACTTAAGTTGAGAAGTTTGTACTTTCTTGTATCTCTTGATGATAGTTGAGCTCTCTAAGTCTTTTTGTGAGACATCTCATGTCATATTAAAATAAACATTAACAATCCAAGAATTGAAAAAGTAAGTGTGCTGCACTGTTTACCAAAAACACTTTGTATCTGTCCTTAGATCATGTGTCTCCTTTGCTGCAGTATCTACTGACCTGGAACACACTTGATCAGGATTTAATTAGTGCCATTGACTATTCACAACTTATTGTTGTTCAATGTGCTGGACTTATACTGATATGATCTCACTGTAGACTTTGATTCATATGTGTTTGTTAGTTTTCTATTCTGCTTTCATTTTTCTTTTATGCATGTTTTGTGTGTATGTGAAGGCTTATTAACATGACTTGTGTGATCTTCTTATGCTATTTTTAGACACTTCTAAGTTTGTAAAACTTAAAAGTTTAGGGGGAGTAAAAAGTAAGAAGATTTCAAGAAAAAATTCATAATGGAATGTTTGGATGGAAAGGATGAAGCCAAACAACTTAAGCATGTGTGTTTTGTTTTTTTATAAAACAATGAACCTGAAGCACTTCAAATTTGGAAAAGCTTCATGCAAAATATTTTGTGAGTCTAAAGTTGGTTAAATTTAGAGACTAAAATGATGGGAAATTAATTTCAAAATTTAAACAAAGGATTAATAATTGAAATGAACAAAAGTTAAAACTTTAGGGGTCAAAGTGTAAAAAGTTCAATTGTGAGGGTCTAAAATGTAAATTTTGAGGAAAAAGTCAAAAATATGCAAAAATTGTTTAAATATTAGTATGAAATATTACTAATGTGTTTAAACAGTGTGCAGGTGAAGGATTTGAAAAAATCACAAGTGTAAGTCTCATTGAAGTCATCTCATGTGCCTAAACAGTGGCCATACGCCTGAATAGGAGCGTGAAGAAATTTCAGAAATTTCATAAGTGTTTGGGTGTTTGTAAAAGTCCCATGCGCCTACATAGTGTTCAGATTTCTCAGGGTTTGAATGTCAAGTGAAATTCACAAGTGTTAGGCGTATCAGAAACTTCATGTGCCTGAACAGTGCAAAAGTGCCTAAACAGTGCTTATGCGCCTGAACAGTATTCATGTATCTGATCTCATACACACAAACAGTGCTCATGTGCCTAAAAACTTCACTTATTATAAATAGAACACTTGTGTAATTTTCATTTCATTTGTACTTCAAAACGCACTTAAACTATCCCCTGAACCCTTGAACTCTCGGTTAACCCTTTTCATCGATTCAAATCATTTGAGCTTTTAATCACAGATTATTGATAGTGTTTATGAGATTGTGAGCATAAGTTTATGGTCTACATTAATATGTTTTGTGATTAAATGATGATTTTGTGATGGGCGTTCGACACCTATTCGGGCGCTCGAACCCTAAGATTGTCAACATCTCATATTTGAGCGTATAAATCAAAACAATCTGATAAATTGATCATTGAATGTTGATTATCATATGATTTCGAGCATATTGATATATTAAACATGGATTGAAATGAACTTTGATTGAAGATCTCTGTTAACTGTTCATCGATGAACAGTGAACTTGAAGATGAACATGTAGAAGAAAGATGAAGAACATTTCATGTTGGAATTTTGTGATTATTATTTCCATAAAGTTACCAATCCGGGGTTGAAAGTGATAGAAGGTACTCAAAGAACAAAACCTATCTTGAGATAGTTTTGCAATTCTAAGACTTTTGAACTAAAATTGGTATGAAATCTTGAGAATTAGGATGTAGATATGATTACTTTATTTGGAGTTTTTGAGCTCAAATTGTTACATCCAAGTTATATCTCTTTTCTTGCTGTTCAAAAATTTGAGAAGGTGAATCCTGAGATTGCTGAGAATGATAAGAAGTATTTTTTGTCAATGATTAATGTAATGAATGCGCCTATGGAAAGAATTTCATTGCGGAAAGCTCTTGCTTATGCAAGTATTGTAAAGAGATACATTAATGACATTGAGTTTATGAGAATCTCAAGGAAAGGAGTACTGGAGGTGTATTGCAAAGAAAGCAAACGTCCTATTGAGTTGTATGCTAATGTTGACATTGCATGCTTGTCAAAGGATACTTTGGAAAGAATGAAGCAGATGGAGATAAAGACAAATGAATCAAAACCTGAACAAGCTAGTCTTGCTAGCAAATTCAAGTCATCAATTAAGAATGCACTAAAGGAGCTAGAGATGTAAAGAAGAAGCCAATGTTCAAGATCAAGGAAGAACCAGAAGATTTCTTTGATATATGAAGATAGAAGACAGAAGATAAAGAGAAGATGGATAGCTAAAGTCAAAGAGAAGATAAAGATTCAGAAGCAAAGACAAGAGAAGATAAAGACAAAGAGAAGCCTTTCGAAAACCGAAGACAATGTCAATCTAGGGGGAGTATTGTTAGTACTCTAGAAAGATTAAGATTTAGTCTTATTGTGTCTTTTACAATTTTGTCATAGTATAGGGACTAGAATTGTAAATAGATAGTCTCTAGTTTATTGGTAGTATAAATAGCTTAGACTAGAGTCGAATGAATAGTTTTTGTATGAACTGCTTTCTTACTCTTGTAATTTTCTTTGCTATATCAAGGAAATTGTGAATTTTGTTGATATGTGCTTTATTTGATTACAATTGTTTGTGTTTCTTTGAATTGTATACATAAATCATTATAGATTGATGCATTTGATCCTATCACAAACAACATACATTATGTCTGGTCTAGATGCAGTAAGATACATCAAAGAACCAATCATAGATTTGTATAAAGTTTGGTCAACTGATTTTCCTTTTGGATCAGGCTCAATCTTGAAGTTTACGTCAGCTGGAGTTCTTATGGACTTACAATCTTGCAGTTTGAATTTCAAGAGTTTGTCAACAAACTTCTCTAGATTGATAAATATACCATCTGCAGATTGTTGAACTTGTAGTCCAAGAAAAAAATTGATTTCTCCCATAGACTCATTTGTAATTGAGACTTCATGATTTCTTTAAATTCATTGCACAACTTTGAAGTTATAGAACCAAATATGATGTAACACCCGGAAGTTTGACCTTTTGGAGTGATATGCGACTGAGTCTTAGTCGCATGGAATTCATGCGACTGGAGGTTCAATCGCATGATGTTCGGATGATTGAAGGATCAACCGCATGGAACTCATGCGACTGAAGGTCCAGTCGCATGGTGTTCATGCGACTGAGGGTCCAGTCGCCTGGACCTCGGGCGACTGAGCTATAGCTATAAAGGAGGGGCAGCCCTCTTCTTCCCCACACTTACACATTCAGTCGGGAAGAAAGAGCAGAGAGAGAGAGAGAACAGAGAAAGAAGAGAAAGAAAGAGAGAAAGTGGTGATTCGGGTTCGAGATTTGTCGAGAGGATAGTCCAAACAAAGCTCTTCATCTTCTCCTTGATTAGGTGAGTTCTAGAACCCCTCATTTACTTGTTTTCATATGATTTTGGGCCTGGAACACATTCAAACCCGTTTTTGAAAAAGTGTACGTTTGACCTATTTGGGTGAAATCATGGGTAATGTGTTTAAGGTATGTTTTAGGACTTGCACATGCTTGTATGATGTCCTAATATGAATCCCGGAGGTTTAGAAGGGTTAATTTTGGCTGGAAATAAGTTTAGAGGAGTTTGAAGGCCGTAGGTCGCGGCTGCTGTTCGTGATGAACTCCAGTCGTTGCCCAGTTAGGGCTAGGCGACTGAAGGGCCAGTCACACGACTGAGGAACGACTGATGTTCAATCGTACGATTGAGGCTCAGTCGCACGACTGGGGCTCAGTTGCACGAAAGGCCATGCGACTGAGGGTTCAGTCGCATAGGTCCATTCGCATAGCTATACAGCCGCGCGAATGAGGCTTAGTCGCATAGGAGCCCATTCGTATAGTGTTTATTCGTACGATAGGTAGCCCATTCGTACGACTGTATACCCATTCGCAAAGTTGTCCAATCGTACGGTTCAGTCGCACGGTGGCCATGTGACTGGAGTATGTTCATTCGCCCAAATAGGGCTGTTGTGTACGAGAAGAGAGGTAGTATTGCATGCATATGTATGATGTATGTAGGTTAAGTATGATGTTACCATGATAGATGGTGAATACTAATGACTGGTAAATGCCGATATTCCTTGTTTCGACATGTGTTTATCTTTACGTATCTTTGCGTGTATTGTATATGAATGAATGGAAAGTAATAAATAACGTAAAGTGAAAGATAATGAAGGAGGAACAGGATGATTGAATGCATGCATTAATGAATGAACGAATGAAAGAGGAACATGATGAATGAATGCATGCATTAATGAATGATTGAATGAATGAAAGAAAGTCTTGCATGGTCTAAGGGGCACGAGATGGAATTGACGGTTAAGAAGTCTTGGAAATGGTGCTTGGTTCTAGTAACTAGGCCTATTACGAGCCTTATGGTAGATTATGAACAGTGAGCCATAGTTTCCTTGAGAACAACCGGGCAGTGTCTTTGTGACCTGTCTCGGGATAGTTGTTACAGCAGGAGTGGTGACGATCACTCGTGGGGTTAACGTGACCCTGGAAGAGGTGTTGTCGGTCTACGGACAGAGAGCCATAGGGGCAACAAGGTTGTCGGTCTATGGACAGAGAGCCATAGGGGCAACCAGGTGTCGGTCTATGGACTGTGAGCCATAGGGGCACAAGGTGTCGGTCTTTGGACTGAGAGCCATAGGGGCACCAGAATGTACAGTATGCTTTGTCGGCTCATGGGTTAGAACCATGAGGGCAGAGAAGAGATGTGACCCTTAGAGATTTGCATGCTTGACAAATGGAAGTTAAAGAAAGAATGATGAAGATAATAATAATATTATCTACGTGTACGTATATTGTGTGATCGCGTGTACGTAAGAACGATTTTAATGAATGAAAGTATGTTTTACTATAAAACTAGAACTCACTCAGCAACACTGACTTTTTATGTGTTTTCAGTTGATAGGTAGGGTTGCTGAGGATGGCACGAGGCGGCTACTCAACTCTTTTGGGATGGCATTCTCCTTTTGATAATGCTGCCACACATTATGTGGCATGCAAGTGCGAGATTCCTTGAGTAATCTCGGTAAACGGGATTACCTAAGGAATCTTCTTTATGATGAAATTTTAATATTTTTATACTAGAGGTCACTGTATATGACCCTATGATTGTTGAGGATTCAAATAAAAGGGATTACTTAAGAAATCCCCGGTTTCATATGCTTCCGCAGCAATCATAGTAAAGTTAGGCAATGTAAAGAAAGCTTGTATTTTGTATTCAAGTCAACGATGTAATGCATTGTAAAAGCTTTTATGATGAAATGAGAATGTACTACTTTTCAATTCCGCTGCGTTATTTTACTTGATATATGTAAATTATATGTTGAAGTGCGATGAATGACCAACTGTAAGCGTCCCGAGAACGGGGTCTTACAAGTTGGTATCAGAGCCAAAGTTTAAGTGAAATGGGTAAATTTTCAAAATAAACCTAAACTTAAACTGAAAATGGGACAGAAAGGGAAGGAATGCCATCTGAGTAGTTGCGTGCCATCAGGTATTTTCTTAAAATTAACCAGTATTACGTGCGCATGTTATGTGATGTATGTGTTACTGTTAGAGTTAGATACTAACATAGTCAGGACAAGTAATGCTCGGGGTACGAAGAGTAAAGTAAGTGGCTAATCACAACTGGCCACTGTAATTAGGAACTTGCTATACTTGACATAAACTGCGCTATTCCTTTGAATGACCGTATTGGTGTTTGAATCTTTCAGTGTGTGATAGAGAATGGCTGGAGGTAGATCTTCTAAGGCCTCACGGGGTGGAGGTGGTGGCGGACGTGGTGCTGAACCGCGTGTCACGAGAGGGAGACCTAGGGTAGAGAAAGTTGTTCACGAGGAAAACGAGACCCCTCATCAGGAGGGAGTAGACGAGAGCGCCAACTTGAGGGCCTCGGTAAAAGAGGCAGTGGTTGAAGAGGTGCATCAGGTCATGCAGACGATCTTACCGTCTGTGGTGACCGAAGTATTTAAGGCTGTCAGGGAAGGTGAGAGGAAGGAGAGGAATAGGTCCTCAGGAAGACAGGAGCGATCAGGGCCGGAAACGGTTCTTTCGGGTGATGAAGAAGAAGAGGAAGAGGAGGAGGAGCCGGTGCATGAAACAGCACGAGGCTGTAATTACGGGGCATTTATGAGGTGCAAGCCCCCTACTTTTGACGGTAATGGCAATGCTACGACTGCTCATCGATGGGTGAAAGAGATGGAGGGTGTCCGCGATATCAGCGAATGCCGGGAGGACCAATAAGTGAAGTTCGCTACCCATTCTTTCACAGATTCGGCTTTATGCTGGTGGGATA
Source organism: Flaveria linearis (assembly GCA_024085815.1). Classification (NCBI taxonomy): domain Eukaryota; kingdom Viridiplantae; phylum Streptophyta; class Magnoliopsida; order Asterales; family Asteraceae; genus Flaveria; species Flaveria linearis. The sequence continues at coordinate 64,672,709 of CM044003.1, read as the reverse complement.
ACGTGGTCCAAGCCGAGGGTAGCCGGGCCATTGGGAAGATGAAGTGGTCCGAATTGAAGAGGTTGGTGATCGAGGAGTTCTGTCCTTATCAGGAAATGGATAAAGTTGAGAGAGAGTTCCTGCAGCTGGAGGCGGGAACGATGACCCACCAACAGTACACCATGAAATTCAACAAAATGGCACGTCTGGTGCCGGACCAGGTGACACCTCTGTCGCGAAAGATCAAGAGGTATATTCAGGGTTTGCCGCCAATATTCGCAGGCATATGATCGCCGCCCAACCAACTACCTTTAGGTCGGTAGTGGACTTGGCGGGGAGACTGTATGATGAACGGGTAGTGGTGGTGGTGGCTGATGGTAATCGGAAGGGTGGTGACAGGAATTGGAACGGGAAGAGGTTTCGTCGGGGTGATGCTTCGACGAGCAATAAGAAGGCCCGGGTGGATGATCTTCGTGTGGCCACACCGGGTACGGGGAAGAGGAGGTGTGGTAAATGTGGAAGGGAGCATAATGGGGAGTACCGACTGGGGCTGAATGTTTGTTTTAGATATGGAAAGCCTGGTCACATGGCTAGAGAGTGTAAGGGCATGAGGTGCTTCAATTGTGGGGAAAGTGGCCATATGAATAAAAACTGCAAGAAGCCGAGGTCTGAGAGTTCCGGCGTGAAGAAGACGGGGAACGAGGGGTCGAAGGCAAGCGCTAGGGCATTCACGATGACGCAGGAAGAGGCTAGGACGGACCCTGATGTGGTGTCCGGTACGTTTCTGGTGAACCAAACTTTAGCATCTGTATTATTTGATTCGGGTGCTAGTAGGAGTTTTATTTCTGCTGCTTTCCATGCCAAATTGCCCGTTAGTAGTAGACGTGTGGATGTCCCGTTTGATGTAGAGACTGCTATAGGTAAATCTACCAGGATTTCCGTGGTAATAGAGGGTTGTGATGTGGAATTAGAGGGCCACAAATTTCCGGTTAGATCGTTTGCGATGACTTTAGGTGGTTTTGATTTGGTGCTTGGAATGGATTGGTTGGCGGACTTTGAGGCGAACATTGTATGTCGCAAGAAGATGATTTATTTGACAGCGCCCGACGGTAGTTCAGTGACGGTTTATGGCGATCGGGTTACTACGATTCCGAAAGTGATCTCAATGGCGGTGGCGGGAAAATGTATGAGGCGTGGATGTAGCGCCTTCTTATGTTATGTAAAGGATGCAGAAACGCCAACACCACAACTATCCGATGTTCCTGTGGTGTGTGATTTTCCAGATGTGTTTCCCGAAGACTTATCGGGGGTGCCACCTGACCGAGAGAACGAGTTCCAGATTGATCTGATACCAGGCGCCCAACCTGTTGCCAAAGCACCATATCGATTGGCTCTGACGGAAATGAAAGAGTTGATGGAGCAGTTGCAAGAGTTGTTGGATAAGGGGTTTATTAGATCGAGTATCTCACCTTGGGGTGCTCCGATCCTGTTTGTGAAGAAGAAAGACGGTAGCATGAGAATGTGTATAGATTACCGTGAGTTAAACAAGCTGACGGTAAAGAACAGATACCCCTTGCCAAGGATCGATGACTTGTTTAATCAACTTCAGGGAGCCAGTTGGTTTTCAAGGATAGATCTTTGATCGGGCTACCATCAACTGAAGGTGAAAGAGCAGGATGTTCCTAAAACAGCTTTTCGCACGCGCTATGGTCACTACGAGTTTCTTGTCATGTCTTTTGGTTTGACCAATGCACCAGCTGCTTTTATGGATCCGATGAACAGCGTGTGTCGGCCGATGTTGGATAAATCAGTGATTGTATTCATCGATGATATCTTGATTTATTCGAAGAGTGAGACTGAGCATGCCGGTCACATTCGAGATGTTCTGGAGACGTTGAGAAGGGAGAAGTTGTATGCTAAATTCTCCAAGTGCGCATTCTGGTTGCGTGAAGTTCAATTCTTGGGTCACGTGGTAAATCTGGATGGGATTATGGTTGATCCGGCGAAGGTGGAAGCGGTGATGAAATGGAAGTCTCCAAAGACGCCATCTGAGATCCGAAGTTTCTTGGGTTTGGCGGGCTACTACCGAAGGTTTATCCAAGATTTTTCCAAGATCGCTTCTCCACTAACCAAGTTGACCCGGAAGGATGTGAAGTTTGTATGGGGTCAAGCTCAGGAAAAGGCATTTGAAGAACTGAAGGCGAGGTTGACCCAAGCTCCTGTTCTGTCATTACCCGATGGAAGTGAAGATCTGGTGGTTTATTCTGATGCTTCCTATTTGGGATTGGGATGCGTGTTGATGCAGAGGGGAAAGGTTATAGCTTATGCATCCCGGCAGTTGAAAGTTCATGAGGTTAACTATCCTACTCATGACTTGGAGCTAGCAGCTGTGGTCTTTGCATTGAAGATTTGGAGGCACTATCTCTACGGGACGAAGTGCACCATCTTCACCGACCACAAGAGCTTGAAGTACTTCTTCGAGCAAAAAGATTTGAATATGAGGCAACGGTGATGGTTGGAGCTTATAAAGGATTATGATTGTGAAATCCATTACCATCCGGGCAAAGCCAACGTGGTGGCAGATGCCCTTAGCCGAAAAGAGAGGCCCGAGCCGATTCGGGTGAAGGCGTACCAGCTAATTATGACCTCAGACGTGATGAAGCAAGTCAAAGAGTTCCAAGATGAGGCACTGAAAGAAGATCATCTTAACTCTGAAAGAATGAGAGGTCTGGTCACGGAGTTGGGTGAAAACACAATGGGTGTTAGAACCCGGTTTGGGCGTATGTGGATTCCTCGTTTTGGGGATCTACGGGTAAAGATCATGGATGAAGCCCACAAGACTCAATACTCCATTCATCCCGGTGCTACCAAGATGTACCAAGACATGAAGAAAGATTATTGGTGGTCGGGTATGAAGCGTGACGTGGTGGAGTATGTGAGTAAGTGCCTTACTTGTTTGCAAGTGAAGGCCGAGAATCAGAAGCCGTATGGAACGATTCAACCTTTGGATATACCGGAATGGAAGTGGGAGCACATCACCATGGATTTTATCACGAAGCTGCCACATACCCCAAAAGGGTATGACACTATATGGGTGATCGTTGACCGTCTGACGAAGAGTGCTCACTTCCTGCCGATGCGCGAGACCTATTCATCTGAAAGGTTGGCCGATCTTTTCATCAAGGAGATTGTGACTCGTCATGGTGTACCGATGTCGATTGTTTCTGATCGCGACACCCGGTTTACATCCAAATTCTGGAAGAAATTCCACGATGCTATGGGGATGAGGTTGCATATTAGCACGGCTTATCATCCTCAAACTGATGGTCAGTCGGAAAGGACCATTCAGACTTTGGAGGACATGCTTCGGGCATGTGTTATTGACTTCGGGGGAAGTTGGGATGACCGCTTGCCGTTAGCTGAATTCTCATACAATAACAGATATCATGCCAGTATTAGCATGCCACCCTATGAGATGCTATACGGTAGGAGATGCAAGACACCCGTTTTTTGGGGTGATATTGGTCAAAAGGAATTGGGGAGCGTCGAAGTGATCGAGGCTACGACTGAAAAGCTTGAAAGGATTAAGGCCTATATGAAGGCAGCCAAAGACAGACAGAAGTCGTATGATGATAAACGGCGTAGACCGATTGAGTTCTAGCTGGGTGATCGGGTTATGTTGAAGGTCTCACCTTGGAAGGGTATCATTTGGTTCCGAAAGAGAGGCAAGTTGAGCCCGAGGTATATAGGCCCCTTCCCAATCATTTCTCGAGTAGGAGAGGTGGCCTAAAGGTTCGATCTACCAGATGAGTTAAGTGGAATTCACCCGACCTTCCACGTATCTCATCTGAGGAAGTGTTTGGTGGACGAGGATATGATCGTCCCACTGGAGGATATCGAGGTGGACGAACGGCTCAATTATGTGGAGCAACCAGTGGCGATCATAGACCGAAAGGAGAAAAGGCAGAGGAATAAAACGGTTCCTCTTGTGCGTGTACAGTGGCGGCACAGGAAGGGATCCGAGTCAACGTGGGAAACTAAAGATGAAATGACGCAGCATTACCCACGATTGTTCGAGGAATAACAGGTTTCGGGGACGAAACCTAAATAAGGGGGGTGGACTTGTAACACCCGGAAGTTTGACCTTTTGGAGTGATATGCGACTGAGTCTCAGTCGCATGGAATTCATGCGACTGGAGGTTCAATCGCATGATGTTCGGACGATTGAAGGATCAACCGTATGGAACTCATGCGACTGAAGGTCCAGTCGCATGGTGTTCATGCGACTGAGGGTCCAGTCGCCTGGACCTCGGGCGACTGAGCTGTAGCTATAAAGGAGGGGCAGCCCTCTTCTCCCCCACACTTACACATTCAGTCGGGAAGAAAGAGCAGAGAGAGAGAGAACAGAGAAAGAAGAGAAAGAAAGAGAGAAAGTGGTGATTCGGGTTCGAGATTTGTCAAGAGGATATAGTCCAAACGAAGCTCTTCATCTTCTCCTTGATTAGGTGAGTTCTAGAACCCCTCATTTACTTGTTTTCATACGATTTTGGGGCTGGAACACATTCAAACCCGTTTTTGAAAAAGTGTAAGTTTGACCTATTTGGGTGAAATCATGGGTAATGTGTTTAAGGTATGTTTTAGGACTTGCACATGCTTGTATGATGTCCTAATATGAATCCCTGAGGTTTAGGAGGGCTAATTTGGGCTGGAAATGAGTTTAGAGGAGTTTGAAGGCCGTAGGTCGCGGCTGCTGTTCGTGATGAACTCCAGTCGCTGCCCAGTTAGGGCTAGGCGACTGAAGGGCCAGTCGCATGATTGAGGAACGACTGATGTTCAATCGTACGATTGAGGCTCAGTCGCACGACTGGGGATCAGTCGCACGACAGCCATGCGACTGACGGTTCAGTCGCATAGGTCCATTCGCATAGCTATACAGCCGCGCGACTGAGGGTTAGTCGCATAGGAGCCCATTCGCATAGTGTTTATTCGCACGATAGGGAGCCTATTCGCACGACTGTATACCCATTCGCATAGTTGTCCAATCGTACGGTTTAGTCGCATGGAGGCCATGCGACTGGAGTATGTTCATTCGCCCAAATAGGGCTGTTGTGTACGAGAAGAGAGGTAGTATTGCATGCATATGTATGATGTATGTAGGTTAAGTGTGATGTTACCATGATAGATGGTGAATACTGATGACTGGTAAATGCCGATGTTCCTTGTTTCGACGTGTGTTTATCTTTCCATATCTTTGTGTGTATTGTATATGAATGAATGGAAAGTAATAAATAACGTAAAGTGAAAGATAATGAAGGAGGAACAGGATGATTGAATGCATGCATTAATGAATGAACGAATGAAAGAGGAACATGATGAATGAATGCATGCATTAATGAATGATTGAATGAATGAAAGAAAGTCTTGCATGGTCTAAGGGGCATGAGATGGAATTGACGGTTAAGAAGTCTTGGAAATGGTGCTTGGTTCTAGTAACTAGGCCTATTACGAGCCTTATGGTAGATTATGGATAGTGAGCCATAGTTGCCTTAAGAACAATGGGGCAGTGTCTTTGTGACCTGTCACGGGATAGTTGTTACAACAGGAGTGGTGACGATCACTCGTGGGGTTAACGTGACCCGGAAGAGGTGTTGTCGGTCTATGGACAGAGAGCCATAGGGGCAACAAGGTTATCGGTCTATGGACAGAGAGCCATAGGGGCAACCAGGTGTCGGTCTATGGACTGTGAGCCATAGGGGCACCAGGTGTCGGTCTATGGACTGAGAGCCATAGGGGCACCAGAATGTACAGTATGCTTTATCGGCTCATGGGTTGGAACCATGAGGGCAGAGAAGAGAGGTGACCCTTAGAGATTTGCATGCTTGACAAATGGAAGTTAAAGAAAGAATGATGAAGATAATAATAATATTATCTACATGTACGTATATTGTGTGATCGCGTGTACGTAAGAACGATTTTAATCAATTAAAGTATGTTTTACTATAAAACTAGAACTCACTCAGCAACGCTGACTTTTTATGTGTTTCCAGTTGACAGGTAGGGTTGCTAAGGATGGCACGAGGCGGCTACTCAACTCTTTTGGGATGGCATTCTCCTTTTGATAATGCTGCCACACATTATGTGGCATGCAAGTGCGAGATTCCTTGAGTAATCTCGATAAACGGGATTACCTAAGGAATCTTCTTTATGATGAAATTTTAATATTTTTATACTAGAGGTCACTGTATATGACCCTATGATTGTTGAGGATTCAAATAAAAGGGATTACTTAAGAAATCCCCGGTTTCATATGCTTCCGCAGCAATCATAGTAAAGTTAGGCAATGTAAAGAAAGCTTGTATTTTGTATTCAAGTCAACGATGTAATGCATTGTAAAAGCTTTTATGATGAAATGAGAATGTACTACTTTTCAATTCCGCTGCGTTATTTTACTTGATATATGTAAATTATATGTTGAAGTGCGATGAATGACCAACTGTAAGCGTCCCGGGAACGGGGTCTTACAAGTTGGTATCAGAGCCAAAGTTTAAGTAAAATGGGTAAATTTTCAAAATAAACCTAAACTTAAACTGAAAATGGGACAGAAAGGGAAGGAATGCCATCTGAGTAGTTGCGTGCCATCAGGTATTTTCTTAAAATTAACCAGTATTACGTGCGCATGTTATGTGATGTATGTGTTACTGTTAGAGTTAGATACTAACATAGTCAGGACAAGTAATGCTCGGGGTACGAAGAGTAAAGTAAGTGGCTAATCACAACTGGCCACTGTAATTAGGAATAAAGTTGGATCATTAGCGTCCTTCTTTATGAATAAAGTTGGATCGATTTTCCCTCTCGTGTATCCATGTTGTATTAAGTGTTGTGACAATGTCTCATACCATATTTTAGGTGCTTGATGGAGTCCATACAGAGCTTTGCTAAGCTTGTACACCCGATGTGGAAATTCTATATCCTTAAAACCCGGAGGTAGCTTCACGTACACATCATCAGTGATTGGACCATACAAGAATGCACCTTTTACGTCCATTTGATATACCTTGAATTTCATGAATGATGCATAAGCTAGGAAGGCACGAATCGATTTAAGTCTTGCAACTGGAGCAAATACTTCATCATAATCAATTCCTTCTTCTTGTGTGTATTCTTATGCAACTAGTCTTGCTTTGTTTCTAATGACTATTCCTCAATCATCGGTTTTATTTCTAAACAACCATTTTGTGCCTATAGCATTTTCTCCTTCAGGCAAATCTACCAGATTCGACACTTCTTGTTTGCGGAATTGCAATAATTCTTCTTGCATAGCCTCAATCCAACCATTGTCCTTTAACGCTTCGCTAATGGTTTTAGGAAAAACTTGAGAAAGAAAACAAGAGTATAAGCACAGGTTTGCTTGTTCTGGTTTACTTCTTGTTGTTCTGTCATTCAGTGGACCAATAATCTGAGATGTTGGATGGTTCTTGTGAATTCAAGATGTCAGAATCTCATCACCTTGAACATTAACATCCAAATTTGTTTGATTCAAGTTGGAGAGCTGATGCAGTAGGCTAGAAGAATGTGGATTGAGATTTGGAACTTGAATCGGTGAGTTGATAAAGTAATCAAGATTACCAGTGTCAACTGCATCACCGAAGATGGATGATGTTCCGAACTCAGGTTACACAAATTCAGGACCATCATTAGGAATTGGTTGAGAATCATCAGAATTTTCAGGAATTTGTTGTTGCTTAGGAATTTATTGATCATGATTCTCTGAATTGAATATGGGATCTCTCACAAATGACAAAAATGGATAGTTCAGGCTTCAATCATCCATATCATCAGAGTCTGAATCGTCACTAAAGGATCCAAGATCTCCTACCTGTTTCCTGTTGACACAAGAAGATTCAAACAGTTTAGAATTGAATGAGTTTGACAATGAGTCTAAATCAAATAACCACGATGGACCATTGGCAACTGATGGAAAAGAATTTTCAAGAAATTTAACATTGAACAATTCAATGATAACATTCGTCTTAGAGTTATAAACTCTATACGCTTTAGAAGCTGACGAATATCCAAGAAAAAATCCATCATCAGATTTTGCATCAAATTTGCCTAGCTGGTCATTTAAATTTAAAATCAAAACCGGACAACCACAAGATTTAAGAAAATCTATGTTTGGTTTCCTGCCAAACATCAACTCATAAGGAGTTTTCTGTTTGTCTTTCACCAATAGAGTATGATTCTGAATGAAACACACAGTTGATATGGCTTCATCCCAGAAAGTGATTGGAATCCTAGCATCTGCTAACATTGCACGGGCTGCTTCAATCAATGTTCAGTTTTTCCTTTCTGCAACTCCGTTTTGTTGTGGGGTTCTAGGAGCACTGAATTGATGAGCTATCCATTTTCCTGCACAGAACAAGTCAACATTAGCATTTTTAAGTTCCATTATCACTTCTAATTATTTTTACTTTTAGATCAAGTTGATTTTCTACTTTAGTAATAAACTCTTTTAACAATTCAGTCGTTTTAGATTTTGCACGAAAAACGAAAACCCATGACTATCTTGTATAGTCATCAATAATAACTAAACAATATGATTTCTTTCCAATGTTCTGCACGTTTACAGGACCAAATAAATCCATGTGTAACATCTATAGAGGCTTTGAATTTGAGTTTATCTGTTTGGACTTATAAGACGCTCTGTGTTTTCCTTTCAAACATGCTTTACAGGGATCTGATGTAGTGAACTTTTTTGATGGAATTCCTACTACATGACTTCCTGCTGCAAGTTTGTTCATATTTTTGAAGTTGGAATGACCGAGACGTCTATGCCAAAGCTGGCTTTCATAATTTGATGCGTGAGCAATAAGGCAAGTTGTTTTGGTTGAAGGATCAACATGAGACATATCTAACTTGTAGACATCTCTATCTCGAACAACTTTAACAACCACCCACTCCTTGCTAATCTGAAACCCTAGATTTCAAATATAATAATAAGAGTCATCAAATAAAGCAGAATATGATTTATCGCATATATATGAAACACTTAAAAGATTAAAGTTCAACTGTTCACAGAAGTTGACTTTATCAAAGCATATAATTCCATTAGATATTGTTCCTTCACTGTAACGCCCGGAAATTTCGATTTGGAGTGTCATGCGACTGGAGCGTCCAATCGCATGGGAGTCATGCGATTGAAGCTCAACCGCACGATTGGAGCTCAATCGTACGACTGGAAAGTTCAATCGCATAGAGCTTGGACGACTGAAGGTCCAATCGCATGAAGCTCAGGCGACTGAAGTAACCACACGACTGAAGCTCGGGCGACTGGACGAGGGGTATTTAAGGGAGAGGGCAGCCTTACCCTCTCCCCATACTTGCAAAATCAGAGAGAAAGGAGTGAAAGAGGAAAAGAGAAGAAGAAAGTTGGTTCAAGCGGGTTCAAGAGTGCAAGATCGACGTGTAACTAGTTAAATCGAAGCTCTACTCGACGGGATAGTTCATGTGAGTTCTAGGACCCCTCTTTTACACGTTTTTGAATGATTTTGGGGCTGGAACACATCTGAAACCCTATTTTTTGAGTTTTTGGGTGTAAACCCGTTTTTATGCATTTTTGTATGTGTATGATGCGTTTGGAGCTCGATTTCATGCGTGGTTAGGCTCTAGTGGGGTCGTGGTATGTTTCCCTAAGGCTTAGGATGGTCGATTTGGGCGCAAAATGGGTTTAGGTGAGTTTGGGGGCCGAAAACCCTCGGCTGCAGTCAGGATGAACTCCATTCTGCATCAGCTAGGCCCAGTCGCCCGAATGGGGGGTGACTGGAGGCTAGTCGCCCGAATAAGGGGAGACTGGAGCCCAGTCGCCTGAATGAGGGGAGACTGGAGCCCAATCACCTGAATGAGGGGAGACTGGAGCCCAGTCACCTGAATGGGGGGAGACTGAAGGCCAGTCACCTGAATGGGGGGAGACTGAAGGCCAGTCACCTGAATGGGGGGAGACTAAAGGCCAGTCACCTGAATGGGGGGAGACTGAAAGCCAGTCACCTGAATGGGGGGAGACTGAAGGCCAGTCACCCGAATGAAGGGAGAATGAAGGTCCAGTCACCCGAATGAAGGTCTAGTCACCCGAATGAAGGTGTAATCACCCGAATGAAGGTCTAGTCACCCGAATGAAGGTCTAGTCACCCGAATGAAGGTCTAGTCACCCGAATGAAGGTGTAGTCACCCGAACGAAGGGCCTGTCGCATGGAGGCCAGGCGACTGAAGGGTGTCCATACGCCCGAATGTCCGTGGTATTGTTCGACTTTTGAAAAGTGCGAACTTAGACTCGGACCCTCGGGGTTGTATATGATGAGTTGGGCATGGATGATGCAAGACAATGTATGACGATGAGTGACGATGATGACGTGCGTGATGTTATGTGTTATGTATGCCTGGCGGTGCGTGTGATGCATTGTATGTCGGATATGTGTTATGAGTGTATGATGATGCCTGTATGGTGATGATGTATGTTAGGATTATATGTACGTTCCTTATTATGTATATATGTCTTCCCTTGGCTTTACGTTGAACGCTAATGAATGCAATGAAAGTAGTATATAACGTAAAGTGAAAAATAATGAAAGAGGAACGTAATGAATGAATGCATGTATTAACGAATGAATGCATGTATTAACGAATGAATTAAACGAACACATGAAATAATGAATGAATGAAAGGCTTGCAAGTAAGTGTATGAGGTGAGCGACTCTGCGTCGCAACAGACTCGAAAGAGGTCCTTGTCGCGTACTCTGGTATTGCAGGAGACAGGATCCAGATGAACGAGAGTAAGATTGGCTTGCAAGCAGAAGGAAAGGAGGTTCACGGCTCATTGAGAGTTGTTAGCTCAACGGTGTGTGTTTTATAGCGTGTGATCTTGGCTAACTCATAAGGGGACATAGACACAGTGGGAGTTCAGTTTTGATGACTGCTCCGATACGTGCGATGTGGTATTTACTGTGTGCTATGTAGCGTGCGATTTTGGCCTACCTCATGTGGATTATGTAGCGTGCGATGTTGGGCTAACCCATGAGATGGCGTGCGATGTTGGCTAAACCCCGAGAGCCCTTACACACACAGAGGGAGTCGGTCTAGGTGACCTCTCCGTTGGTGCGATTAGTGCGATATGTACGGTGTAACTCATAAGGGGACATAGACACAGTGGGAGTTCAGTTTTGGTAGCTGCTCTGATACGTGCGATGTGGTAATTACCGTGTGCTATGTAGCGTGCGATTTTGGCCTAGCTTATGTGGATTATGTAGCGTGCGATGTTGGGCTAACCCATGAGATGGCGTGCGATGCTGTCTAAACCCCAAGAGTTTTCACACACAGGGAGAGTTGGTCTTAGTGACAACTCTATTGGTGCGAATTGCACGAGATGAGATAGTGACGTGAGCAACTTCGTGTTGCAACAGACTCGGATGAGTAATGAAAAGTAAAGAGTAAAGAAATGAATGAATGAACGAACGATGACGAAGATAATAATAACAATTATTATCTGTATGTATGTATGATGTATGAAATGAACGAATGAAAATGAACGTAATGAAAGATAAAGAGCGAACGAATGAAAGTAAGGAACAAAAGGAACATAATGATGACGTATGAAACAGGATCCCTGTCACTCGACCTCAGTAATTATGGTTGTGTGCCATGAAGAGGGTAAAGTGTGACCGGATCTCGATAGAAGCAAAAGATAGAGAATGAATGAAAGTTAAAGAGAGATAAGGAACGAATGACAGACAGAGAACGAATGAAAGTTAAAGATAAAGAATGAACGATAAAAGAAGATAATAATGATATTATCTATGTGTACGTACGATGTGTGATAGCGTAAAAGTAAAGAAACGGTTTTAAAGGAAAGAAAAGTATGTTTTTTAATATAAAACTAGAACTCACTCAGCAATGCTGACTTTGATGTGTTTCCAGTTGGCAGGTATGTTGCTGAGGATGGCACAGGGCGACTACTCAGTTATTGAGGCTGGCATCCATAATTTGACATGTCATTGTATTTTGAGATGAAACGAATGTTGTAATGTAATGAAATGACATGTTTTTAGTTACTAACGAATGTTTCTAAATTCCGCTGCAAAGTAAGTGTACGTTTTGAAATGTTTTATGTACGATGAATGACCAACTGTGAGGTGCCCGGGAACGGGGCCTTACAAGTTGGTATCAGAGCCAAAGTTTAAGTGAAATGGGTAAATTTTCATAATAAACCTAATCTTAAACTGAGAATGGGACGGAAAGGGAAGGGATGCCAAACTGAATAGCTGCGTGCCATCAGGTACTTTCTTAAAGTTAACCGGCATTGTGTGCGCATGTTATGTGTTTATGTGTTACTGTTAGATTTAGATACTGATGTAGTCAGAACAGGTAATGCTCAGGGTGCGAAGAGTAGAGTAAGTGGCTAATCACAACTGATCACTGTAATTAGGACTTACTATACTTGACATAAACTGAGTTATTCCCTAGAATAACCGTGTTAGTGTTTGAATCTTTCAGTGTGATAGAGGATGGCCGGTGGTAGAACTTCTAAGGCTTCCCGTGGTGGAGGCGGTGGCGGACGTGGTGCTGAACCACGAGTCACGAGAGCAAGACCTAGAGTGGAACAGGTGGTTCATGAGGAATCCGAAACCCCTCAACCGGATGGCGGTGATGGGAGTGCAAATTTTAGAGCCTCGGTAAAAGAAGCGGTAGTCGAAGAAGTGCATCAGGTCCTGCAGAAGATCCTACCGTTTGTAGTGACCGTGGTGATAAAGGCTGTTAGAAACGAGGAGAGACAAGAAAGCGGTAGATCTTCGGGTGAAAGGAGACGGCCCGAGACTGAAACGGTTTTCTTTGATGATGAGGATGAGGAAGAAGAGGAAGCGCCTGCACCGGTGGCGGCACGAGGCTGTAACTATGGGGCGTTTCAACGATGCAAACCCCCAACCTTTGATGGTAACGGCAATGCTACTGCCGCTCATCGTTGGGTCAGAGAGATGGAAGCGGTACTGGAAATTAGTGAGTGCCAGGAAGATCAGAAAGTTAAGTTTGCCACTCATTCTTTCGTGGACTCAGCTTTGTGCTGGTGGGACAATATAGTCCAAGCTGAGGGTAGTCGGGCTATCGGAAGGATGAGATGGTCAGAGTTGAAAAGGTTGGTGATTGAGGAGTCCTGTCCCCACCGTGAAATGGATAAAGTTGAAAGGGAGTTCCTGCAGTTGGAAGCGGGGACGATGATGCATCAGCAGTACACCACCAAATTCAACGAGATGGCACGACTGGTGCCGGATCAGGTGACACCTCTTTCGCGAAAGATCAAGAGGTATATTCAGGGCTTGCCGACGGACATCCGTAGGCATATGATCGCTGCCCGACCAAGCACGTTTAGGTCGGCGGTTGATTTGGCGGGGAGGTTGTATGATGAAAGAACGATGGTGGTGGTGGCTAAAGATGGCGGGAAAGATGATGTAGGTCGGAAATGGAAGGGGAAGAGAACTGGACGGGGTGGTGTCCCGGCGAATAATAAGCATGCACGGGGGGATGACCGTCGTGTGGTCGCACCTTGTGCGGGGTCGGATAGGTGTGTAAATTGCGGGATGGAGCATTCGGGAGAATGCAAAACGGGACCAAATACTTGCTACAAGTGTGGGAAGTTTGGTCATATGGCTAGAGAATATGGAACCGTGAGATGCTATAATTGCGGAGGAATTGGCCATATGAGTAAAAACTGTGAGAAGCCAAGGGCGGAAGGTTCAGGAGTTAAGAAGGCTGGAGGAAGGAGAACAGAAGGCGGAAGCTAGAGCTTTTGTCATGACCAAAGGGAGGTTAGAGCGGACTTCGACTTGACGTCAGGTACGTTTCTGATAATTTAAGTTTGTGCTTTTATGCCTTGAATGTGATGCTAGTAGTAGTTCGTTCCTACTGCCTTCTGTTGTGAGTTGCATGTTAGGAGAAGAAACATCGATGAGCCCTTCGATGTAGAGATTACTATTAGTGGATACACAAGGTTACCGGATGCCCTAGAGGATTGCGTGATGCAATTGAGAAAGCTGTGCCACCCGTTTTCTAAGGAACAGTATCAGCCTGCGAATTGTTCATCGACAACAAAGTACGCATAGCAAACAAGAAGAATGGGAGATCGGAAGCAAAAGAGAAAGGATAAATTTGGTTTGGGTCACCAAATAAGCCGATTTACCTTTCTTGTCAGTTGAAGGGTTTACCAGAGGGTCATTATTCATACAAAAAGGACATCAAACAAGGGCTAGCAACTTTATGCAAGTGGATGGCCGTGTTCCTCAAGCATTAAAGCTGAAGGTTCTCAGCGATGCTCTGAAGCTCAATGATTATGACGCCGAGCCTTTGCTCGAATATTGTGATGCAGTAACCATATTCTACATGGCATGTTTGTAGTCGCAGGTGCTGGTCAAATGAACATTGATCAGTATGCATGGGTTGCCGATGTCGATAGTCCAAGATAGACCCGAAGTCGAATGTTGACAAACGATGTAGAGTGATAGGATTCCAAGTGATAGACTGGAAAAGAGATTGGACAGTATTGCCCGTGAAGGTTTAAGGAACAACAGGTATCGGGGACGAAACCAGTTTAAGGGGAGAGGACTTGTAACGCCCGGAAATTTTGATTTGGAGTGTCATGCGACTGGAGCGTCCAATCGCATGGGAGTCATGTGATTGAAGCTCAACCGCACGACTGGAGCTCAATCGTACGACTGGAAAGTTCAATCGCATAGAGCTTGGACGACTGAAGGTCCAATCGCATGAAGCTCAGGCGACTGAAGTAACCACACGACTGAAGCTCGGGCGACTGGACGAGGGGTGTTTAAGGGAGAGGGCAGCCCTTACCCTCTCCCCATACTTGCAAAATCTAATAGAAAGGAGAGAAAGAGGAAAAGAGAAGAAGAAAGTTGGTTCAAGCGGGTTCAAGAGTGCAAGATCGATGTGTGACTAGTTAAATTGAACCTCTACTCGACGGGATAGTTCATGTGAGTTCTAGGACCCCTCTTTTACACGTTTTTGAATGATTTTAGGGCTGGAACACATCTGAAACCCTATTTTTCGAGTTTTTGGGTGTAAACCCGTTTTTATGCATTTGTGTATGTGTATGATGCGTTTGGAGCTCTATTTCATGCGTGGTTGGGCTCGAGTGGGGTCGTGGTATGTTTCCCTAAGGCTTAGGATGGTCGATTTGGGCTCAAAATGGGTTTAGGTGAGTTTCGGGGCCGAAAACCCTCGGCTGCAGTCGGGATGAACTCCATTCTGCATCAGCTACGCCCAGTCGCCCGAATGGGGGGAGACTGGAGGCCAGTCGCCCGAATGAGGGGAGACTGGAGCCCAGTCGCCTGAATGAGAGGAGACTGGAGCCCAGTCACCTGAATGGGGGGAGACTGAAGGCCAGTCACCTGAATGGGGGGAGACTGAAGGCCAGTCACCTGAATGGGGGGAGACTGAAGGCCAGTCACCTGAATGGGGGGAGACTGAAGGCCAGTCACCTGAATGGGGGGAGACTGAAGGCCAGTCACCCGAATGAAGGGAGACTGAAGGTCCAGTCACCCGAATGAAGGTCTAGTCACCCGAATGAAGGTGTAATCACCCGAATGAAGGTCTAGTCACCCGAATGAAGGTCTAGTCACCCGAATGAAGGTCTAGTCACCCGAATGAACGCGTAGTCACCCGAATGAAGGGCCTGTCGCATGGAGGCCAGGCGACTGAAGGGTGTCCATACGCCCGAATGTCCGTGGTATTGTTCGACTTTCAAAAAGTGCGAACTTAGACTCGGACCCTCGGGGTTGTATATGATGAGTTGGGCATGGATGATGCAAGACGATGTATGACGATGAGTGACGACGATGACGTGCGTGATGTTATGTGTTATGTATGCCTAGCGGTGCGTGTGATGCATTGTATGTCGGATGTGTGTTATGAGTGTATGATGATGCCTGTATGGTGATGATGTATGTTAGGATTATGTGTACGTTCCTTATTATGTATATATGTCTTCCCTTGGCTTTACGTTGAACGCTAATGAATGCAATGAAAGTATTATATAACGTAAAGTGAAAAATAATGAAAGAGGAACGTAATGAATGAATGCATGTATTAACGAATGAATTAAACGAACACATGAAATAATGAATGAATGAAAGGCTTGCAAGTAAGTGTATGAGGTGAGCGACTCTGCGTCGCAACAGACTCGAAAGAGGTCCTTGTCGCGTACTCTGGTATTGCAGGAGACAGGATCCAGATGAACGAGAGTAAGATTGGCTTGCAAGCAGAAGGAAAGGAGGTTCACGGCTCATTGAGAGTTGTTAGCTCAACGGTGTGTGTTTTATAGTGTGTGATCTTGGCTAACTCATAAGGGGACATAGACACAGTGGGAGTTCAGTTTTAGTGACTGCTCCGATACGTGCGATGTGGTATTTACTGTGTGCTATGTAGCGTGCGATTTTGGCCTACCTCATGTGGATTATGTAGCGTGCGATGTTGGGCTAACCCATGAGATGGTGTGCGATGTTGGCTAAACCCCGAGAGCCCTTACACACACAGAGGGAGTCGGTCTAGGTGACCTATCCGTTGGTGCGATCAGTGATATATGTACGGTGTAACTCATAAGGGGACATAGACACAGTGGGAGTTCAGTTTTGGTAGCTGCTCTGATACGTGCGATGTGGTATTTACCGTGTGCTATGTAGCGTGCGATTTTGGCCTACCTCATGTGGATTATGTAGCGTGCGATGTTGGGCTAACCCATGAGATGGTGTGCGATGTTGGCTAAACCCCAAGAGTTTTCACACACAGGGAGTGTTGGTCTTAGTGACAACTCTATTGGTGCAAATTGCACGAGATGAGATCGTGAGGTGAGCAACTTCATGTTGCAACAGACTCGGATGAGTAATGAAAAGTAAAGAGTAAAGTAATGAATGAATGAACAAACGATGACGAAGATAATAATAACAATTATTATCTGTATGTATGTATGATGTATGAAACGAACGAAAGAAAATGAACATAATGAAAGATAAAGAGCGAACGAATGAAAGTAAGGAACAGAAGGAACATAATGATGATGTATGAAACGGGATCCCTATCACTCGACCTCAGTAATCATGGCTGTGTGCCATGAAGGCGGTAAAGTGTGACCGGATCTCGATAAAAGCAAAAGATAGAGAATGAATGAAAGTTAAAGAGAGATAAGGAACGAATTACAGACAGAGAACGAATGAAAGTTAAAGATAAAGAATGAACGATAAAAGAAGATAATAATGATATTATCTATGTGTACGTACGATGTGTGATAGCGTAAAAGTAAAGAAACGGTTTTAAAGGAAAGAAAAGTATGTTTTTTTAATATAAAACTAGAGCTCACTCAGCAACGTTGACTTTGATGTGTTTCCAGTTGGCAGGTATGTTGCTGAGGATGGCACAAGGCGACTACTCAGTTGTTGAGGCTGGCATCCATAATTTGACATGTCATTGTATTTTGAGATGAAACAAATGTTGTAATGTAATGAAATGACATGTTTTTAGTTACTAACGAATGTTTTTAAATTGCGCTGCAAAGTAAGTGTACGTTTTGAAATGTTTTATGTGCGATGAATGACCAACTGTGAGGTGCCCGGGAACGGGGCCTTACATTCACCGGTTATCTTTCCACCTGCATCTCCACCAAAAGCTACGTGAGTACCATCTTTTGTCCTAAAGTCTTGAAGTAAGGCTTGATTGAGTGTCATATGCTGGCGAAAGCCACTGTCAACATACTATGTGTTTACTGGTCTCCGCGAGCGTACCAATATTCAAAGACATTTAAGTTGAGTTAGTAACCCAAGTCGAGATGATCTTGGGCTTTCCATATTTATCCATAATGGTAAACAGCTTGAAATGGAGTTTGTTTACATCAGGCTTCTTTTGAAATTTTGGATTTTCAAATCCTCTTTGAAAAACTGTCTGATTATCTTTTCTTTGTTTTGACCTCAAAGCATCAAATATGTTTTCAAGATCATCATCAAGAAATTTTGAACCATCATTTGAAATATTAGAAAATTTTTCTTGTTAAATGTTTCATTTTTCATTATCATTGAACGTGAAATAAAATTTCCTTGATTGTACTGCTGTGATCTAACAGTATATTGATTATCATAATCAAAATTGATTCTTCTGAGGATTTCAAACCCAGAGAAGGTTTTTTTGATAGATTTGAAAACCATGATTATGATTTCTTTGAAACTTTGGGTTAACATATCCTTGATTACCAAAATCCTTCCTAGATGAGTTCTTTCTGAAGAAGCAATCCTCAGTATTATGATTTCGCTCATCACAAATGCACGGTATTTGTTAAAGTAGCAATCAGCTGTTGTGTGATTTGTCATATCACAGATGTGACAGTACTTGTTAAAATAACACTCAGATATGTTATGATTGTACATATCACATATATCACAATACTTTTGAGAATGATTAAACAACATTTTATTAACCCTTGATATGGAAGCCACATTTGATTCTTGTTTAGATTTAGGGGTAGTTAGGTTAATATGTTGTTTCTTTTGTGTGAATGTGGTCTTTTGATTCTTAGGATTTTGCTTTTGAACTTGATCATAACTCTTTAACTCCTTAGATACAAATCTTTTATGAACAGCGGAAGACTTAGGACCTGAACCTGTTTTTAGATCAGAGTTAGATTTGATCTTAGGTTTAGATGTTGTTTTAGAGATTGTGTTCATGTCAAAAGTTCCTGCTAACACAAACTTCACTGGTTTAAGCTGAATTGATTAAATTGATTAATTGATTGGTTCAGACTTTTTAGCTTTAGCAGCTTTTCTTCTTCTTCTTTGATTTCTTGTTCTTGATGAGGTTTTAGTGCTTTGGATTTTGATTGAATCTTGAGAAGATTCTTTTTCACAATCTTTGTTTTGATTAATTCATTTGAGCTTGAATCATCAGAACATGAAGTGTCTGATTTCTCTTCTTCATAATTTCCTTTCATTTTGTTATTGATATCATTAGCTTTTTCAACCTTTTGTTCAGGTTCACTCTGTTCAATAATAATCTCACTTTTTGGTACAAAAAGCTTTTTGTTCGTTTGTCAAGGTTTATAAGATTTTACTTTAATGGGATGACCATTCTTTATCTTTTCTGAATCTTTCTCCTCGAATATTTCAATGTTTATCTTTTTTATTTCACTCTCGACATTTGATTGACTATTCTTGTTTTTCTTGAAATTCTTTAAACTTAACTTTATTCTCTGGTGAATGATCATGGGTATTAAAATTTTCAGGTAAGGTATTTGTAATAGATTCAGACATAGGTTCATGTGTGAATCCTAATCCTATTTTATCTTTATCTTTCCTTCCATTCACCAGTTGCTCAAAAATTGTCTTTGAGCTTTTCACTTTGGCTAAGTCAGTTTGAGTTGTTGCATGTGCTAATTTCTCTTGTTTAAGAGTTTTTGTCATCTTTTTAAGTTGTTTGTTTACAAGTTCAAGTTCTTTTAAATTTTGTTTCCAAGAAGCTTGAAGAGATATGATTTTATCATCAGAAATTTTATGATCAGTTTTTAGCTCATTGTGCATTGACTCTTCTTGTTTAAGTTAATCATATATTTTGAACGAGTATGTTCTGTAGTGTTCTACTTGTTCAAAACATGCTTTGGTGCATATTTTCTCCCTTAGTTCCACTGGGATTTCTAGGTAAGAATTTGAAGACTCAGTGTCAGATGATGAGTTCACAACCTTTGGTTGTTCAGACTGTGCCATAAGAGCAACTTCTTTAGAATTTTCCTTTGGGTCAGCTTTGTCACTCCAGTCATAGTCTACCTTAGCGTCTCATTCACCTTCTGTCTTTGGATCTTTGTCTTCAGACCAGTCTTCATCGTTTATCTCAGCAATCAGTGCTAGACCAGAAGTAACATCAGCTGTAAACTATTCTGCATAAGCACTCCAATCATAACCATCCTTGATGCTTACCCCTAATGCTTTCTTTGGTTCTTCAATGGTCTTTTCTTCTTTTAGTTCTGGCATCGATAGGCTTTGATAAGGCTTTTGAAATGTTTTATGAGCCTATTGATGATATTTCTGACTATTAGAACTACCTTGGCCATTTCCTCCTTGTGTTCTTGGAGCTTTACACTCTCTAGAAAAGCGGCCATAGTTGTTACAGTTAAAACACCTTGACTTTGATTTATCAAATCCAACAGTTTTGTTTGCACTTAGGTTGTAGTTTCTATTGGCATAAGAGTGTTTTTGAGTCCTGTAAGCTATCATCACGATCTGCCAGTTAAGATCCATCTCTTCTACATTGTCAGGATCCATCTCAAACAAATCCTGCAAAATTAAGTCAACTTGAGTTAAATGACTACCTTAGTATGCTTGAAAACTTGTCGTAAATGTTGTAAAGGCAGATTTGGACTCTTGATCCTGTAAAAGGATGTTTATAACATCTTTAAGTTTGCTAGGATTAGAAGAGCTAGAAGATGGAGTCTCATTTTGAGTTTTAGGCATTTGAGGTTTTGGAAGAGACTGTGGTTATGGTTGAGTTGAGTAGACAGGTGTACTAGTGAAGAATCCTGCTCCCATAAACAAATCACCCTCATCTTCAGGAGTTAATTCATCCTTGGTAAGAAAAGCATTCTCTACAGTATTTGCTAGAGAAGCAACATACTTGTATTGAGAAGTTGATGCATTTCTCTCATTATTTCTTGAGCTTTCATCAATTTCCACTGACTCAATCTTAGCAATAACAAGATTAAGATCCATTGGAAACTTTTCAGTATGCTTTAACAAAGTCATAGTTTGTTTCCAAGGTGATGGAAGTGCATTCAAAAGTCTATTATTTAGGTCTTTAAGATCATTCTTAATCCCTAAAGTTGACATTTCTATTTTAAGTTGCACATATCTATTCATCATCTGATTTATGGTTTCTCCCGAGATATGCTCAAACAGTTCAAGTTGTCTTTTCAATTTTTGTCTTTTAAGATCTTGAATTTCTTTTCCTCCTCCACAAATAATTTTCAAGGCTTTGTACATGGTGTACCCAGTTTGGTAGTTCTCAAGCCTTGATAGTACTTCCAAAGGTAACCCTTTACACACGAGAGAATAGGCTTTAATATCATTTTTCACCTTTTCCAGATCATCCCCGTGTAAATCATCTTCTGGATAAGGTTCTTATGAATCTTTTATGTACACAAAACCTCTATCAGGGCCATCAGAGGTGACAGGAATGTAAGGTCATTTCTCTATTGATTTCCATAGGTCAGTATCAATAGAATTCAAATGATGTTTTAGCCGGAGTGACCAGTTCTTGAAGTCAGCTCTGTTCTTCAACTTTGGTACTCTATTCTCAGAATCTTCAGACATAACCATCTTTATGTTTTGAATTTACGAAAATATACTATTTTTGTTGTTTTTAGATTTACAATGAAATAAATAAATGAAAATATTTTTGGATTTTAGATTTTGAAAAATTTACTAAGTGTTGAAAGAAAAGTCTGATTCTGATGCGCCTGAATAGTATTGAAGTTCCCACTTTGACTTTGAAACGTCTAAGGGAATGCCTTAGTGTTTTTCTGAAACTCCCAAACTAGAAACACTTGAACAGTTCTAAAACGCCCAAACAGTGATGAAGCGCCTGATCAGTTCCAAAGCGTCTAAACAATTCCAAAACGCCTGGGACTTGTTTCTGAAAAACTTCCAAATAGTCCTAAAACGCTCACAAACAGTGTCAAAATGCCCACTCTGAAATGCCTAAACAGTGCTAAAACGTCTGAACAGTGTTCATGCGCCTAAACACTTAGGAATTTTCAGATGATTTCAACACACCAAACGCCTAATTCATCCTCTTCGTAACAACCTGATCTTAACAAACTTTTCAAAACTTGATTAATTGATCTCAAACTCTTCAATCAAGTGTAGAATGTAGCGATTATCAATCCTTTAACATCAGTTTCCTTCAATTAACAACAAAAAATCAGAATTTTACTGAATATTTGTGTTCGAATAACGAAGAACAGTTCGCACTCAAATCTGATGAAAATTCAGATCTGAAGGTGTCAAATCACTCAATTGTGATTCAATTCATGTTTCAAATGATGAAACACAACTGAATTCAACAATTAATTGAACAATTGCTATCAAAACGCAGATTCAAGTGATTCACAAGTGCTCAAAAGTCGTTTCAAGCTCCAAATCACTGAACCGAAGGCTCTGAAACCATTTGATAGGTTCAAATGGATCGATTCTGTGTTTGTAATTAAGCAATTAACAATTATATGAACAAAGTAATCAACAGATGCAAAAATTCATAGCAGTTTCTATTTATAGTTGCAAAGGATTACAATGTACAATTGAGAGAGTTCAAAAACATCTACCTGTACAAAATACATATAATCCTATTTACACCAATCAAAGAAACAAAAGGAACATATATTTACAAATAAGTCCCTATACTTTTTCAAAAATTAAAATACAAAGAGAAATAAAGATAACATATTAATCTTGAAGAAGTACTAACAATAACCAATCTGCCTAAATACATGCTGGACATAATTCTCATCAAACTCAACTGGTCCTTCTGCATCTTCATCTCCAAGTTGTAGAACCCTTCTAATGACTTCTTTAGAAATGATGTTCTGATGATCATGAATAGTAGATACCACTACTTGTAGAGCATTCATCTGCCCCAGATGAGCATGAGACCAAATTGTACAATATGATCTTCGTAGATCTCTACTTTAGCTATCATAGAATGAACCAATCTTGTCTGTCTAATTGCTTGAATAATGTCTCTGTAGTTCTCAACGTTAGATGAATCTGGGTTGAGAAAAGCGTAGAGATTATGATCACTAACAAACACTAGGTTTGCCACATCTGCAATGAAAAAGAGTGATGTTAGTAACTTGTATGATAATAATGGATGATGTTGAATATGACGAATTGTTTATCAAGTATTCACTGAGTTGATGTGTTTGTTATGAAATGATGTCCACCCCAAGGAGAGATGCTCGGTCGAATGAACCCTTTATCCATCAACTCCTGCAGTTGATCCATTAGTTCCTTCATCTCGGTGGGAGCTAATCAATATGGTGCTTTGGCAACAGGTTGAGCATCGGGTATCAGATCAATCTGGAACTCAATTTTGTGATCCGGTAGCACACCTAGTAAGTCTTCTGGGAACACGTCTGGGAAATCGCGCACTACTGGTACGTCGGACAGTTGTGGTACTGATGCGTCCACATCTTTCACGTAGGCTAGATAGGCACTATATCCACGTCTCATGCACTTTTCTGCCACCCCCATTGAAAACACCTTTGGAACCATGGTGACGCGATCACCCTAAACCGTCACCCAACTCCCATCGGGCGCAACTAATTGAATCATCTTCTTACGACACATGATGTTTGCCTCATAGGTTGCTAACCAATCCATCCCTAGTACTACATCAAATCCGCCTAGGGGCATCACATATAATTTAGCAGAAAACCTATGACCTTCTAGTTCTATAGCACAGTCCTCTATCATATCAGTAATTCTAGTAGACTTACCAATAGCAATTTCTACATCGGATGGCTCATTAATACTTCTACTACTAACAGACAGCTTATCACAGAAAGCAGTAGAAATAAAACTCCTACTAGCTCTAGAACCAAATAATACAGAGGCACAAATTTGGTTTGCTAGAAACATACCTGACATGACATCGGGGTCTACCCTAGCCTCCTCCCGCGTCATTATGAATGCTCTAGCAGTTGCCCTCTGTCCTCCATCTTCCGTCCCCTTCTTCGCTTCGGAACTCTCGGCCCTTGGCTTTTTACACTCCCGGCTCAGGTGGCATACTTCACCATAGTTGTAGCACCTTGCCACCCAACAATCCTTAGAGATGTGGACAGGTTTCCTGCACTTAAATCAAACATTTAGTCCCAGCCTACACTCTCCAGCGTGCTCTCTCCTATATTTACCACACTTCTTTATCCCTGAGCTTGATGACCACACCCTACGGTCATCCACCTTCATCCTCTTGTTGTTTGGAGAGAAACAGCAACGTCCAAACCTTATCCCACTCCAGTTCCTGTCACCACCACCTGTCTTCTTCACCTCGACTACTACCCCCTCCCTCTCATCATACAACCTACCCGCCAGGTCTCCAACCGATCGAATGTACCCGGCCGGGCAGCGATCAAATGCGTGCGGATGTCAGCTGGCAATCCCTGAATGTACTTCTTGATCTTCCTCGACACCGACGTCACCTGATCCGGAACCAACCTTGCCATCTCATTAAATTTGGTGGTGTATTGCTGGTGTGTCATGGTGAATGCCTCCAGTTGTTAGAACTCCCTCTCTATCTTGTCAAGTTCATGGTGAGGACAAAATTCCTCGATCACTAGCTTCTTTAGCTCTACCCATCTCATCCTGCCAATGGCTCTGCTGCCATCGGCTTGGACAATATTGTCCCACCAACACAAAGCCGAGTCAACGAAAGAGTGAGTGGAAAACTTCACCTTCTGATCCTCCCTGCACTCAGTAATCTCCAATACTGCCTCCATCGCTCTCACCCAACGGTGAGCAGCAGCAGCATTGCCATTTCTATCAAAAGTTGGGGGCTTGCATGTTTGAAGTGCCCCATAGTTACATCCTCGTGCAGTTTCCTGCACCGCTTCCTCCTCCTCCTCCTCACTCGAGACAATCGTCTCGGTCTCTGATCGTTCCCTTTCCTCCCTTCTGGTGGTCCTCCTCCTCTCTTTCTTCTCATCCTTCCTTATAGCTTTGATCACATCGGTCACTATAGAGAATCGTCTGCATGACTTGATGGACTTCATCTACCACCGCCACTTTCACCGAGGCCCTTAAGTTCGTACTCTCATCACCACCTTCCTGGTGATGCATCTCGGGCTCTTCACGGGCCCTCTTGGTAGTCTTAGCATTGTTCCTAGTAACGCGTGGTTCAACACCAAGTCCTCCCTGTACTCCACCCCTAGAGGCCTTAGATGATCTACCTCCAGCCATTCTCTAATCACTATAAGATTCAAACACTAACACGGTCATTCAAGGAATAGCTCAGTTTATGTTAGGTATAGTATGTCCCTAATTACAGTGGCCAGTTGTGATTACCCACTTACTTTACCCTTCACACCCCAAGCATTTCCTATCCTGACTACATCAGTATCTAAATCTACTATAAGCACATAACCAAATAGCACACGCATATAACTCCAATTAACGTTGAGAAAAGAAATACCTGATGGCATATAGCTACTCGGGCTGGCATCCCTTTCCTTTAGTCCCATTCTCAGTTTAAGATTAGGTTTATGAAAATATTTTACCCAATTCACTTAAACTTTGGCTCTGATGCCAACTTGTAAGGCGCCGTTCCCAGAGACCTCACAGTTGGTCATTCATAACCTAAACATACATAATAATATACATTTCATAAAATATTGCAGCGGAATTACATTAAGAAAATCCCATTCATTTCATTATTAAATTATTGTTGTTATACAATACAACATTGTTAAGTTACAAAAGAAAACATCTGTTAATTGCATTACATAACAACAATAATAACATGCGTGACTGGATGCCAGTCCTGCCCTGCCGAGTAGCCTCCCTTTGTGTCATCCTCAGCAACATTACTTGTTGACTGAAAATGCATAAAAGTAAGCGTTGCTGAGTGAGCTCTAGTTTTATAAGTATTAAAATATCTGATGTGTTTTATATACGAAATATACCTTTCCATAAAATACTTTACTTTCATATACAAGCACACATCATACGTACATTCAAACAATATTCATTGTATATTTCTTTCTTTCATACTTTAATTACTATCTTTTATCATCGTATACATACTTTCCTTCCATTCTTTTCATTAACATTCGCTTTCATATACATACTTTCATTTCGTGCTTTTCGCTATCTTTACTTTCATTTACATTCTTTCGTTTCATACTTTTCATCATCTTTTACTTTCTTACGGATCGATCTATAATACTCCGAACATTGTGCATGAAGCTGATGCTGGGCCTGAAGTCTACAAATAGACCCCGAACATTGTGCACGAAGCTGACTCAGTCACCTAGGGCATATCATCTCTCCCTTTCATATGAACCAATGTGCAGTACCCCAAACATTGTGCACGAAGCTGATGTTGGGCCTGTGGTCTATAAATAGACATTGAACATTGTGCACGAAGCTGACCTAGTCACCTAGGGCATGCCACAAGGGTCCCGTCAATCTCAATGATTGACCCTGTATGCATCCTTTGGGTTATTTAAACCATACACGGTTGAGCTAACGACAACATGGTCATGCACCTCCTTTCTATTTGCTTGCAAGCCATTCTTTCTTTCATTACGTTTCACTTTTCATCTTTGTTATCTTTCACTTCGTTACGTTATACTTTACGTTCATTGATACATTCATCGTACCACATAAAGTCATAAAATATTACTTAATGTATATTATATTATAATATATATACGTTTTAAAAACCAATAAAAGATAACACATCATACACATATGCATATCATACATTCATCATATCACAGGTCAAACTAGGGTCAAACCCTAAAATTCTGGTTTTCCTAAAAATTCAGAAAATTTTCTAAGTGTTTGGGCGTATGGGCACTATTTGAGTGCATGAGGACTGTTTGGGTGTTTCTCCACTATGTAGGCGCATGACCCTATACTTAACTATTTTTCATTAACCTTTGGGCGCATGAACTGTTCAGGCTTATGAGTCTATAATTAGGTGTTTCAACACTTAGGAGCATGAGCCTCTTGGGCGCATGGGCAATATTTGGACCTTTCATCACATACTTAGAATTTCTAAGTTAGATTTTCAGGCGCATGAGCCCTATTTGGACGTACGACCTTACTTGACATTTTCTAAGGCAAAATATCAGGTGCATGGTCCCTATTCGAGCGCATGACCTCCTACTTATATGTTTCTAACATACTTTTCAGTCCCAAATCTCATCTTAACATGTTCTAGGCTTCTTACTACCAATCTAAGCCTTAACATATCATGCACAACCATAAAATACCAACATACAAGAATATTTACATACGGTCATACATACAAAAGTTTAAAAAATGTTTTACATGCATTTTCAGCCCCAAATATTTTAAAACAAGTAAAATACGGGGTCTAGAAACTCACCTAGGCTGCTCAAATGCTCAACTCCTCCAACTTGAACTTTCCAAAGAATTCAAACACCCAGATATGTCTAAAACACATAAACCCGAACACATATACACACATAAGAGCATATATTCTCGGTTCCTTAGTCAAACACAACCAAAACCGGGCCAATTATGCGATAAATGCTTACCTTGGTGAAGAACAGTCTCTTTCTCTCTCTAGAACTGAAGAAAATCTGCTTTTCTTCCTCTTGTTCTCTTTTGTCGACAAAAGCAGATGGATTTGTACATGTATGGGCCCATACCCATAATATATTATAATATTTGACTTTGTACAAATTTGCACTAAGCCTCCTCCCACTTTGGCATCTTTTCTTTTCTTACAAAATACTTTTCTTTTCCTTTTTCTTATTTCTTTTCTTTCTTTTATTTTGTCAAAATTTTTTAGTGTTACAAACAATAAAATAAAGTGCGTGTTTATCTCCTCTGCTATGTGTGAGCATTGACCTGGAGTGATGATCTTCTCTGCTATATGTGAGTATTGACCTAAAGCTCTCATTGACACGCTTAGATGATCTTCTCTGCAATGCGTGAGCATTGTCCTGAAGCTCCCGTCTATAAGTATAAGATGATTATCTCCTCTGTTATACGTGAGTATAGACCTGGAGCTCTTATCATCTTACCCTAATATTATATCATAATGTTTCTTTAATCAAAAAGATCATTGTCGAAAGCTCCACCAATCAAATGATTTTGAAAAACATTCACAATGGTCATCAAATGATTATTGTCTATGTTAGCATCTCTAAATAATCACATATGAAATCAGACAGAGTCAATCATACTCAATAAGCCATGATGACAGGATAAAGTCTTTTGCTGAATGTCTACAGGGACCAAGTTGCCAGAGCATCTTTAATCAACATCAAAACATGATAATGAAAGCTGCTGATTGCTCGTTGAAAATAATAAGGCATGGGTTAAAATGACAAACATGTCAGCAATCCCTTCAGACTACGTTTCTCAGGAAAATTACTCAAAAAATAATAATATATATATATATATATATATATATATATATATATATATATATATATATATATGTGTGTGTGCGTATTCTTTATGATTATTTTATTTTATTGATTTTTGTTTATCTTATTTTATTTTATGTTTAAAACTATTTGGTAATTCATTTTTTATGTGTTGGAAATGTGGGCTGAAGAAGTTGTTTTTCACAAAGGTTTTTATAAACGTAAAACATAAAACATAAAAAAAGAAGGGGGTGGGCGAAACTAAGTTTCGCCGAGAGTTCCACCAATCAAAACTATAGATTCGCCGGCAATCACACTCAATTGTGAGCCACTGAACTTTACGGGCGAAACTAGGTGGTATATAATGCACAGTGTGAGAAGAGTTTCTCACAAGTGCGAATTTACAAAAACCTAGTTTCTCTGTGGCGATTCTATAAAGCATTCACATTGTTGATTTTTGTTGAAATAAAGTGTGTTGACAGCTTAGGTTAGTGAGGCGAATCATGTACATAAGCTTAATCGGGTTTAAAATGCTTTAAAAGCATGCTGAAATTGTTTTGCTGAGTTTGAAAGGTCGCAGTTTTATTCAGCGAAACTGCGAGCTAAAGTAGCAAAACTGAACGAAGGTTCAATGTTCCGGGCGAAACTGTAACGTTGTGTTGTCCGAGCACAATTGACAGTTTCACTAGGAAGATGTCAGCGAAACTATAGATTCGCTCGGTATAGAATTTTGTGTCTGAGCATAAGCAAAATTACAATTTCTCTGAGACGAAATTACAAAATTAGTTATTAGCGAAACTGTTAATAACTAGAACACATAATTCAGTGCCTAAGACTTAGTGAATCTATGCCTAAGTATTAGCGAATCTATGGTTTGGCTGCAGCGAAACTAACAGTTTCGCCACCAGCGAATTTACTGTTTCGCCCCCAGTGAAACTAGCTAACTTTAATTTTTTTTTGTTTTGTATAATTGATTTGTTTGTTTATATATATACATGCATAGCTATCCTACTTCTGTTTCCATTTCAGTAAGTATGGCTAATCTGAAGTTTGATGACAAGTACAACATCGTGGCATTACTAGACGATGGTAATCCAAAGGCGATGGGCTTCAGAGACTACATTAGATGGCAAAGGCAATCTCCCATATACTATGACATCTCACATATGCCTACTATTTATGACCTACACTTGAGAGATTTCTGGAGATCCGGCGAATATGATATAGGATCAGTTCCAAATCAGATAGTCGCTAGAGTTACAGGTAATGACATAGTTATTATATTGGAAACCATAGCAAGAGTGCTGAGATTGGAGGATGACTATGGACCAGAGGTTGTGTTATCTGATGCACAAGTTCTCGAGGCATTCAAGAGTATTGGGTATGAAGGGCCTCCATTTGGATCTAAAAAGGAAATCAAAAAATTTCTTCTGTCAAAGGAATAGAGATACATTGCCCACGTCTTTATTATGTGTCTAGATCACCGGAAGGGAGGTTCTGATGGACTAAATATACACTGGGCCAGAGCAATGATTATATTCTGCAGAGGTCAAAAGGCCAACATAGCCAAGGTCATCTTTGACTGCATGATTGAGAACATCATGGCCTCGAAAAAAGACAAATGGCTATTGTATCTGAGATTTGCTCAAATGCTGATAGATGATCTGATTCCCAACGTGCCCAGACATGGAGAAATTAAGAGGCTGGCACAGATGAACGCAAGGATCTTTGCTGACTGTACAGTTGTTAGGCATGACTTCAGCGGGAAGATCACTCATTTATGGGAGAATATGTATCCAGCGGCGAGATGGAATTATATCAGAAGGTTAATTGAATGAGAATAAGAATGCCGAGGAGAACAGGGAGAAAGAGGAAGAGGCAATAAAGAAAAGAAAAAGGTATGCTAAAGAAAAGGAGTATGATTTGGATGCAGAAATTAGTGAAGTTGAGGAGGAAATAAGACAACAACAGGAGAGGAGAACCAAAAAGAAAGCAGATCAGGGAGAAGCTGCCAATCTTACTGAGAAGATGCCAATCTTACTGAGAAGAGAACGAAGCATAAACAACAAGCTTTCTCTAAAACTCCTGCTCGAAGGATGCAAGGTCAGAGCTGGACCAAGATGTGATTCAAAACGTTAATGCATCCTTGGCAAATGAATTAAGTATGATGAAGACAAAGCTAATGAATCAAGAGATGAGAGAGAAAGAAAAGGATATGGTTATAGAAGGTATGAAGACTATGCTATTAGACAACAAACGCTGATTAAGAGATTGTTGACCGAGGAGAACAAACTGAAACACAGTCGCCTGCCTGCCTAATCAGATGACTCAGGATGAGTGTGATGATCTAACAGACACATCCAAGTATTCATTTCTAAAGTAGAAGGTTCATCAAAAGCAGGAGAGGCCCCGAGTGGTGCTGCTGATATAGATGCTGAGGTTGGGGGAAGTATTGTAGGTTGCAGTGGTGCAGGAAGTTCTGTTCAAGAAACTGAGGTTATGAAGGATGCTAATGCAGAAGGTTCAAAAGGAAATAAGGATGAGATTCAAGAGGCGAGATTCATTGATTTGAGATTAGACCTCGACACTGATCTAATTGGAGAAGAGGTGATAGCAGGTGAAGGAAAGGGAAGCCATGAGAAGGGGGCTGAGATAAGATTGCAGGATGAAGCTAAGGAGGAAGATGAACAACTGATTGATTATGACTCTAAGTCCGAATTTTACAAGGTTGTCTAATGCCCAACAACTTATGTGGCTTAGAGAGGGTCAACTGAAGGTGAGGTGATAGAGATAGCTCAGGAAGACTGGTTTGCTAAGGAGAAGGAGCCTAAAGAGCTAACTCCTTTGTTCTAAAACATTCAAGAGCCAAGCATGAAAGAGTCAGACAAGAAGATAATCAGTTAGAAGTACAACACTGATCTTAAGCTATACAAGATCAAGAGGCGAGGAGGAAAGATCTACTACTTCAACAAAAGGAAGGCTTTTAAATCCTTGCTTAGGTGGGATCTAAGGAGATTGGCTGAGATTCCTTTTATAGATGTCGACATGAGTGAGTGGGCGATGTTACTAGAGAAGGAGATTAAGAAGGGTTTAGATGACAACCTTAAAGCATTTGGATATATAAAGCCAGAGAGAAGGAGATCGAAGAAAGACTTGGATTAGGCCACTGGCAATGGCAAGATTGTCTTAAGGTTGAAGCCTGCCAAAATAGTGAACAGAGTTAGAGTGCCCAATCCACTTCCTCCAATGCTACAAAACTTTGTGAAATGGTTTTATGACAACAACACTCGGGAAGCAGTGATCATATTAAAGGGTGAACAAGAGATCAGACTATATGATCCGATGGAAGTTTTCTGTTTTGTGATGAAGACTTGAAGGTGCTATGTGAAAATCACATAAAGGTTGGAGCTGGAGCTAAAACAAGAACAGAGGCTAGCCTATTTATGAGGGTGGCTAACAAAGATCATGGCATGAGGGTGGAAGTCAAGATGCTAACTGAGAAAGTTATACAACCTGATGAGGTCAGGATGGATGTGCATGATCTTGCAAAGCAATTACTTCAATCAAGTGCACATGTAGAAGAAGAAAATGTAGTTGGAGCTCAACAAGAAACAACAGAGAAAGATGGAGCTGATGGTGAACAAGCTGGAGCAGACAATCAAGATCAAGATCAAGCCGGTGAGGTCCAACCTAGGGGGAGTATTTAAGATCAAGAGTAGGTTGGACTCACCATAGTTGTTAGGTTTAGTTTATTATATATGTAATAGGTTTAATGTTAGTTTATTTCTATTATGTAATTTTATAGGTTGTTTTGTGTTTCGAATAGTTTCACTGACCCAGCGAAACTATTGTTTCGCTCGTAGTCAACTGACTTAGGTCACTCGGTGAAACTGTGTTTCGCAGCCGGGTGAAACTAAGCTATGGTTAGGATAGTTTCGTTGTCCAGCGAAACTGTCAGCGAAACTATAATCTGCCTATATATTGTAATGATCAAACTTTATGTGCAAGTTTTGCGCAACCCTAATACGATTATTCTTCTTTTGCAATTGTGTTCTTAGTCACTTTTGGCTGGAAATCATCTTGTTAATCATCCTTGAGCCTTGGTTTACACTTATGATTATGGTTTTGGTTCTCATTGTTATACTTTTGAAAATCATTGTGTAGATTGTTGTTTGGGTGTCATTCAAGTGGGATTTGATAGTGTTTATACATCATTTGCAATGTTATTCGATCATGTTAGACCAACACTATGGCTTTACCTGAAGACCTTTTCATCTAAGTGTGAAGCCAACAAAACAATAAACTCCTTGTGGAAGATTCTTCACACTCTATGTGAAGGGAGTGATGAAATCAAAAGCATAAGGAATGATACACTTCGTTCATAATATGAAACTTTCCATCATATTGAGGGTAAATCTGTTTCTTAATAACTCCACAGAATCATGCATTGATCACTAAGATGAACATCCTAGAGTTGAAATACAACAATGAGGAGTTAAACAAAAAGATGCTCTATGCTTTACCAAAAAGTTGGACTCAAACAATATCCATGTTCGAGAATACCCTTGATCTAAAATACATTGGGCTAGATACTTTGGTAGC
This sequence comes from Flaveria linearis, assembly GCA_024085815.1. Taxonomy (NCBI): domain Eukaryota; kingdom Viridiplantae; phylum Streptophyta; class Magnoliopsida; order Asterales; family Asteraceae; genus Flaveria; species Flaveria linearis. The sequence continues at coordinate 64,639,927 of CM044003.1, read as the reverse complement.
TAAGGTGGAAGCACTTGAACTGGATGACAAAACAAGAAACAAGAGTATAAAAGCACCTATTGCTCCATACCAGTTCAAAGAAACTAAAGGTGTTGGAAGTGCTTTTATTTCCAATCATGAAGATGGAAGCTCTTGTGCTTTGAGTGATGATGAAGAAGAAGTTGGTTTTTATGCTTCAAACCCATCTAAATCAAACTCACAAAGAAATTCAACAAGGAAAGAGAAAGGGAGACATAATGAGGGAAAAAGCCCAAATGCTGCAACAACAAAGGGATCCTCCACCAACAAAAACAATCATCAATCTGAACCAATCACCATGCTTCTGGATTCAAAAGAATAGAAGGCAGCTTTTGCAGTATTCAGTTCAAGATTTCAAGCTTATCTGGGTGGCATATTGACCCCTGCACACATTTGCCAGCAAAATCTTGAAGAATTATATCCAGATGAAGTAGAAGAGATGGATCTGCAATGGCAAATGGCCATGATTTCTTACAGAGCCAAAATATATCTGAGAAGAAACAAGGGATTGGTAGCTGCAGGGAGAACAACAAAGATTGGTGTTGACAAGTCAAAGGTGAGATGCTACAAATGCAATCTATATGGTCATTTATCAAGAGAATGCAATCAGCAATCCAGCAATGATTTGAGACAAAGTCAATAACACCAGTCCCAACAACAATTAGCAAATCAAAGAACCTTCAAACACCTGAAGTTACAAACTCATCCCCACCAGCCCCAAGTTCATCAGCAGGTCCAAGCAAAACCAATGAAACAGGGTTGATCATTCTGCAAGATGGAACTTGTGATTGGAGCATGTATGAGAAGTAGGTGTTGGAAGAAAACCAAGCATTGATGGCTAACATGGAGAACAAAGTCCCACTTATGGCTAGAGAGGTAAGGGATAGATTGTGTTCATCCAGCTATGTTGAAGAGGTAAAAAGATATAGTGTCCATGCTTAACAACTGGCTAACAAATTAAAAGAAACATGATTTTGAATTAATATCATGTAAGAGAATATAAATTATATCAGATCAAAATAACTTCCTTACAAAAAGACTTGGATAAACTTGTTTATGAAAAATACAATCTGAAAGCCAAAGTTGAGCATCTAACCACCTATTTAACAAAATCAATGTCTGATCATGCATCAACTGAAGTGAAACTTTAGAAGTTTCAATTATCATCTCAGCAATATGAGAAAGTGTTAAATTCTCATATTCAATCAAAGAACAGGTATGGGTTGGGTTTTAATGATGTTTCAGCCGCACTGAATGAGAACTATACCCCTTTACCTGAGTCTATGACCAACAGTTTGTCAAACCATTTGGTGCCAAGCACCAAAATTAAACCAAAATTTGAAATTAGTCAATAGAAAATGGTGATGATTATGAGGTGAGTAAAACTGAGTCTTATGAACCAGAAGTTTCAAAATAAGATGAATTAGAACTTGACATTGATGGGTGTGATTATTTGAATGAGTCTAATGAACATAATAAACAAAAAGATGATGGTTTGGATAAGGGAAATAATGTTTCATTTGAACAAATCATGCCCAAAGTGTTGGGTTTGTTGGAACATAAAATCATAGTTTAACCGTTTAAACTTTCAGAAAACGCAGCGTTATTACAACTTTATAAACCCTTTTATAATCTGAAAAATATGTTCATTAGATGACCATATTAATGTATAAAACAAACCCAAAGAACAAAGGATCATTTATGTGAATTAGCAAGCTATGAACATGTGAAAAACTACATAAAATCACAGCTTCAGTGAGCTGTGATTTACTACCTTACTGCAGCAGAATTTCAACCAAAGATGGGTGGTTTTGGATGCTTGAAATTGGCCAAGAACTCAAAGTAGAGATCCTCAAGCTTGTATACCCCAAGCCTCCTTGCAAACACCTTCTCTTGTTAGGTAGAAATCACCAAAACAACACCAAAAACCTTCAAGAAAACCCTGAAACTTTGCTGCTGGCCGCAGCTTGTTTGAGGGAGAGAGAGGAGAGTTTTCTTGTGTTGTTAGTTGCATGTGTGAATGAGATTCATGATCATGGAATGCAAGAACCTTTCTTTTCATTAGAACACACCAAGAACAAACCAAAATCAGCTCAAAATTGAGCTCAAAAGCCTCTCAATGCTGCTGCCATTTCGTAAGTTGAGAGAGAGAGAAGGATCCCATTTTGTGTTTGTTCTCATGTGTGTTATTTTGTGTTTGAGAGCTGAATACATATTGTAAGTGGAGTTTGCATGTGTATGATTCTACCAAGAGAATCATTTAGTGGAAAGCCCCACAAGCATGCAAGTATTCTCTTCACTCAAGAGAAGAATCTAGTGAATGCATGCATGTGTGTCCCATCTTTCTTCAAGTGGACGCTTTTTTTGTTTAAAAGGAAGAAGAGCTTTCTTTTCCTTTTTATAAACTTCAAAAACTAATCTTTAAATGTTTATAAAAGAAAGATTTCTTTTATAAACAATAAACACACATATATGCATTGTCTAGTATTCTAACTAGTTTATACAATTAACCATTTAATTGTATAAGTAGTATACTCTCATTATTATTTGATGTTATACAACTAATTTGTATAATACTTCAAATAATATTATTGAACAAAATATCCTCATAAATTGTTCCATCTCATATGCAACTTATTTAGAAAACCTATTTTCTAAATTGGTGTAAATATTTAATTGCATGATCATATCATCAATTAAATATTAATTGGTGTTTGCTAAGCTTGTTATTAGGTATAACCCGACTTGGATCATAACGTACTAACCACATCAATATTCTAAGTGTCTTGGGCACACAGAATCCTACAATCTCCCACTTGCCCAAGATTCATAGAAGATTGATGCAAGCAGTAAATAACGCCTAACAACGGTTTACTACCCTTAATACGCATGACTTGTGGCCATTCAATAACATCATCCCATTCAAGTACCCTACTTGAAATGATTTAGGTGAATCAATCATCTATCCTTTTGTTACAGATGTCATGTTAAATCCAAGGACACGGAATGATCATTCCTTGTTGATTTAACTTAATCAGGCCTTAGACATCTTACTCTCAACGAATAAGAGGAACAAATCCCATCTTGACTACATACGTTTCTCACAATCACCTTATGTCACACTTGAACATAGCCTTATGTACTGACAATTATTTCATATCAGTGAAGAACTAGTTCAAGGTGTAACACTTGGTGAATATCAAAACCCAATATGTATCTCAGGTCGAAGGATACCAAATGATATTCGCCTTTACTCAAATTTACTTATGATCAATCAATAAGATTCCATGTAGTAAGACTTGAGATGCGGGTTAGTCCAATATTTGTATCCCACAAATATCTATGAACCTTGGTAGCAACCTATTGCTCTATATTCATCTTTATGAATATCAACCAATCCAAGTTCATAATAGTCTTACCCTCACACTTGTTCCCACAAGTATGAACGACTACGGACATTTAGAGTAAATAATTTACTCATGGATTAAACATGCTAAATCGGAACATTAATTGAGACATTATAACCAAATAATTTTACTCAAATAATAAAGAGTTCCACATATTCAAATACAAAATTGATCAAGTCCAATCACTAGAATATCAAAGTCCTAAGGCATAGGTATGACTTTCATGCTTTTCCCTTTCAAGGAGCTTCGTGAGTGGATCCGCAATGTTTTGATCAAAGTGAACTTTGCGAATACATATCTTTCCCGTTTTCAACTTCATCCCTTATGTAGTTGAATCTCCGCTCATTGTGCCTAATCTTTTGATGTGCACGGGGTTCCTTGATTTGAACAATCGCACCCTCGTCATCACAAAGATTTCTAAGGAGTCTTGAATGGTAGAGACCATCCTTATATTGGTGATAAACCTTTTTATCCATGCAGCTTCCCAAGCTGCTAATGAGGCGGCTATGTATTCGAATTCTGTAGTGGACAACGCTACCCTATTCATAATGGAGACGTACCCGATTGTGATCGAGAATCATCTCGATCAGTTTGGAAACTAGCATTCGTGTAACCCTTTACAACTAGTTCCTCTTCATCAGATCCGTATATTAGAAACATATCCTTAGTCCTCCTAAGGTATTTCAATATACTTTCAACAGCCATCCAATGGGTGTTACATGGATTCTGCTGATATCTACTTGTCATGCTTAACGCGCATGACATGTCCAGTCTAGTGCATATCATCGCATATATGATGGATCCTATAGCAGACGCATATGGGATGTCCCTCATATAATCTTGCTCATCCTTTGAGCTTGGACATTGAGATGCACTCAATATTGTCCCTTTTGAATAGGTACCATACCTTTCTTAGAGTTTTCCATCTTGAACCTTTTCAAGATTCTATCAATATATGCACTTTGGTTTAGACCTATCAACCGCCTCGATCTATCCCTATAGATCTTTATTCCCAAAATATAGGCGGCTTCACCGAGATCTTTTATGGAAAAACAATTTCCAAGCCAGGTTTTAACACCTTCCATGGTTGGAATGTCCTTTCCATATAGTATTATGTCATCAACATACAATACTAGGAATATGATTACACTCCCACTAGCCTTTTTATACACACAAGCCTTGTCAGTGTCCAAGTTTCCATGCATATTTTGTTTTCTTCTCGAAAACCCACTTGCATCCAACCGGTTTGGAGTTAAGTGGAGGGTCAACCAATTCCTAAACTTGGTTGTCATACATGGATTGCATCTCTACGTTCATGGCTTCCAGCCATTTGTCACAATCCTAATTGGACATAGCATTATGGTATGTACTTGGCTCATCGGAGTCAATCTCATAGCATCCATCCATGAAAGATCCATATATTTCAGGTGGAATGCTAATTCTACCAGATCTATGAACGTTTTGTGTGTATCGATCAACCTCTTGATCATTATCAACAACCTCTTGTTGATAGCTAGTGTCAACCAAACGTGTATCGGCTTGTGGTTCTTGATCCTCATCAAATTCCACTGTTCTATGCGTCATTCCTTCCATAAGGAACTTGGCTTCCAAGAACTATGCCTTTTGAGCAATAAATACCTTTTGCTCCGTTGGATCAAAGAAGTAGTATCCTATATAGTCCTTTTGGATATCCAACAAATATACACTTAATGAATCGACTTTTAGTTGGTTTGGGTGTTAAGCTTAACATAAGCTTCATGACCCATAATTTTAAATATGATAGCGATGGAACTATTCCATTCCATATTTCAAAAGGTGTCGAATCCACTTTCTTGGTTTGGGCCATATTCAAAATATGAGCCGCGGAGAGTAGTGCGAAACCCCAAAATTATAGAGGTAGTGAGCTTATAGCCATCATAGGTCGAACCATATCCAATAGGGTTCGATCTCCTTTCAGACACACCATTATGTTATGGTGTTCTGTGAGGAGTAAGTTGTGAGACAATCTTACAACTTCCTAGATGATCCCTAAAAGACTCACTTAGGTATTCACCTTTTCTATCTAAACGGAGAACTTTGGTAGTTCTATCGAGTTGATTTTCTACTTCATTCTTGAAGTTCTTGAACATTTCAAATTCTTCATGTTTATGTGCCATCAAGTACACATAACCATAGCGACTATAATCATCGGTAAAGGTAATGAAGTAAGTTTCATCATACCTTGTCATTGTCTTAAAAGGACCACATACATCCAAATGTATGACTCCTGATAAGTCTTTTGCCCTTTCATTAATACCACTAAAGGGCGTGTTGGTCATCTTACCTTGTAAACAAGATTCACACTTATCAAATGAACAATTTTCATTTGCTTTTAAAAGACCATTCTTTTAAAGTGTTTAAATCCGATTCTTGTTTATGTAACTAAGATGATAATGACAAGAATAAGAGTCACTTAAACCATTGTAATCTCTTGGTGTATGATAGGTATAATGTGTTATTATAGGACGAATCATCATGAACCAATTCATAAATATTATTAGAAGGCATAGCCTTGAAATAATATACATCATCCATATAAACATAAATACCATCATTTACTAACTTTAAATCATAACCATATCATTTCAAAAGGAAACTTAAATCATGTTCCTAGTCAAACTAGGAGCATATAACATGTTTTGAAGAACAACTTCCAAACCTCTTGAAAGTTTCAAAACATAGTCTCCTTTCTTAAAGTGCTTCTTTCTTTTGAACCTTTGCAACAGATTGCAATAGTGAGTTTCACATGTGGTATCCAATTACCCATGTGCTTTGAGGAAATAACATTTAAGTCAATATGGATTATGAAAGTTATGCTTGAGGTTTTCCCAGCATCCCTCTTATTTCTCAACTCTTTGAGATAGGTTGGACAATTCCCTTTCAAATAACCTATCTCACCATACTCAAAGCATGGATCGTTTTTCGTTACCTTAGGCTTCATAAGCTTAGGTTTTGGAGGTTCCGCTTTGATCTTCCCTTCCCCTTTGTCTTTGATGTGCCCTCCTCCTTTGGCAACATTTGCCTTGGGATCGGGAATGGCCTCAACATCGTCGGGGTCGGGTTGGTTAGGAATAGGATCGTCAAGGACATTTGCCTTTGCTCTTGCTTGAGAACAATTCTCAAGTTTCGAGACCAGTCCATAAGGTTATTATGGTATAGACGATCCCTCTCTAAAATAGTTCTCAGTGATAGGGTATGGACGGTCGGGGTGGTAGCATTATTGTTTGCGGCTATTCTACAAATTTTACAAAGTTCTTTTTAGTATTTCTTAAAATTTCATTTTAGTTATTAATACCCTTTACGTCTCATAGACAATTAATAATTAAAATCTAGAATCCAACGTTACATTCAAATAATGGTTAGGTGACCTTTATCCCATTATTCAAATTAACAAGGTAGTCAACTTTTGACAATTGCAACCTTTTGCAACTTCTAGCGGTATGGGATCGACTTTAAACATCATATGTAAAGTCGGCATGTTAATCCCATCAACACCATTTGGAAACCATATTTTAGGTGATCCATTCAACATGGTTTGCAAATCAAGTCACCCTACTTGCACACACATGTGAGTTTACCAACACAAGTGGTTAGGTGACCTTTATCCCACCAATGTGGTATTCCCACCTTAAGTCATAAGTTCCCTCAAAATGGTTAGGTGACCTTTATCCCATTAAGAGTTTCCAAATGACTTAAGTGTTGTGCAAAAGGACGGTGTAAAACTTGTTTGAAAAGGGATTTTTTAGTTTTCATTAATTCTAGTTTTGAAAACTCTATGTACCTTGTATTTGCATGCTTTCAAATACAAGGTATCCTATGGTTCATTTTTAATAAAACTTCTTTTATTAAATCATCAATCCTTTTAATAACCTCTTATTAATCACTTAATGACTAAGAACCATAGATGCAAGGTATCTTATGGTTTATTTTTAATAAAACCTCTTTTATTAAATCATTAATCCTTTTAATAACCTCTTATTAACCACTTAATGATTAGAAACCATAAATTTCCAGCTTGTTAAGTTTGCTAATGAGTTTGTTATGTATATCCAAATATCAAACAACAATCATACAACAAACAACCAAACAAGCATAATATAAACAACCACAATGTGCATAACCATAGCTACTATTGTGACCACACTTGTTTGCCATCCCAAGTGTGGTCATTTGGTCTTTCCTAAGGGTTGAATACAACACAAAATAGAGGTCTCCCTAGACTCCCACTTGAACTTGCATCCATATGCTTCAAGTCCCTTTTTTTGTGTCTTTGATGTCCATCTTTGGGTCTTCATCTTGTGCATCTTCCTTTTACAAAAATTATATCCTAATACATTTTTCTAATAAAAGAAATGCACCTAATCTATTTATTACATAACCAAATGAATAAATAATTACAACCCAAATAATAAACATAAATATTACAACCCAATTGAATGAATTAAAACAACCATTCCAATCATCCAAATAACATAGGGCCAAAGGCTAGGTTATGCACTATAACAACTAATGATCATATCATTTATTCATATAATGAAACCCCACTTAAAACCACCAAATTTCAGCCAACATAAACTGAAATTTTTGGTTTTAAATATTGTCCAAACAATCAACATTTTATCAACATGTATTTCTTTCAAGATTTCATCACAAGCATGTATGATATAATCCTGAAAGTTGGGGATTCATCAAAACAAAAATGTAGCAGCCCATAATCAGCCTATTATGAGTTTAAAATCATCCTCAAAAACTAATTTTTAAAGGACAAGAACAAGCAAGCTATCCACATAACCGGCTCTTGATGCCATTGTTGGGTTTGTTGGAACATAAAATCATAGTTTAACCGTTTAAACTTTCAGAAAACGCAGCGGAATTACAACTTTATAAACCCTTTTATAATCTGAAAAATATGTTCATTAGATGACCATATTAATGTATAAAACAAACCCAAAGAACAAAGGATCATTTATGTGAATTAGCAAGCTATGAACATGTGAAAAACTACATAAAATCACAGCTTCAGTGAGCTGTGATTTACTACCTTACTGCAGCAGAATTTCAACCAAAGATGGGTGGTTTTGGATGCTTGAAATTGGCCAAGAACTCAAAGTAGAGATCCTCAAGCTTGTATACCCCAAGCCTCCTTGCAAACACCTTCTCTTGTTAGGTAGAAATCACCAAAACAACACCAAAAACCTTCAAGAAAACCCTTAAACTTTGCTGCTGGCCGCAGCTTGTTTGAGGGAGAGAGAGGAGAGTTTTCTTGTGTTGTTAGTTGCATGTGTGAATGAGATTCATGATCATGGAATGCAAGAACCTTTCTTGTCATTAGAACACACCAAGAACAAACCAAAATCAGCTCAAAATTGAGCTCAAAAGCCTCTCAATGCTGCTGCCATTTCGTAAGTTGAGAGAGAGAGAAGGATCCCATTTTGTGTTTGTTCTCATGTGTGTTATTTTGTGTTTGAGAGCTGAATACATATTGTAAGTGGAGCTTGCATGTGTATGATTCTACCAAGAGAATCATTTAGTGGAAAGCCCCACAAGCATGCAAGTATTCTCTTCACTCAAGAGAAGAATCTAGTGAATGCATGCATGTGTGTCCCATCTTTCTTCAAGTGGACGTTTTTTTTGTTTAAAAGGAAGAAGAGCTTTCTTTTCCTTTTTATAAACTTCAAAAACTAATCTTTAAATGTTTATAAAAGAAAGATTTCTTTTATAAACAATAAACACACATATATGCATTGTCTAGTATTCGAACTAGTTTATACAATTAACCATTTAATTGTATAAGTAGTATACTCTCATTATTATTTGATGTTATACAACTAATTTGTATAATACTTCAAATAATATTATTGAACAAAATATCCTCATAAATTGTTCCATCTCATATGCAACTTATTTAGAAAACCCATTTTCTAAATTGGTGTAAATATTTAATTGCATGATCATATCATCAATTAAATATTAATTGGTGTTTGCTAAGCTTGTTATTAGGTATAACCCGACTTGGATCATAACGTACTAACCACATCAATATTCTAAGTGTCTTGGGCACACAGAATCCTACACAAAGTTCTTGAAGAGATAAAACTACCTTATCCTCTAAAGCAAAGAAACATGCTGAACACCATCTACAAGAGGATAGCTCAGTTGAATGAAGGACTTCATGAGCTCAACAAGCAGCAAAAAATCTCATTCAACAAAAAGAACAGCTAAAGGTGAAGTCATAATTGACTCTACGGAAGAGGAAAAGATTACTTCCGTAGAAAAGTCAAAGACTTCAGTAGAACTTCTACGGAAGAAGAAAACCCAATCAACATCAGTAGAAGATCTACAGAAGAAGAAGTCATCATTTGAATCAAACACCATCAAGAAGAAAACCAAGCAATAGAAAGTTGTGAATCCTAAGCAACAGAAATCATCTGCTGCTAACAAGAACCCTTTGACATTATGTTTGGGAGTGGCAAGGATTCATCAGCTGCCAAATTTGACAAAGAGTTGAAAGCATAAAAGCAGACAAAGAAGAAGAAAGTGATTGACTCTTTCAGTGAAGCAGAGAAGAAATATTGTAAGTGGTGTGATATGCATAATCACAACACATATGAATGCTACTTCAGCAGTTATTGCTCCATGTGCAACATGAATAATCACATGACTTCTAACTGTTACTTCAACAAGCATTGTGCAATTTGTAACAAATAACCATTCTACTCAAGAATGTTATTTTAACAAATAGAACAAAACAAATAGCACAAAGAAGCATCAATCTAAGAATGTTGAATCAGACTCATAATTAAGGGACAGTCAGGAAAATTCAAAGCTCAAGAAGCAGTAACTAAAACAAAATATGCCAAAGGAAAAGAAGCAACCATCTGCTGATGATAAAGCAAAGAAGAAGAAGAAGAAGAAGAAGCAGCATTCTCAACTTAAAACACCTCACAAGAAGGTAGATTTGAAGGAGAAAGCAACTGCTCCAAATGAAGCCTTCTTTGACCATTTTGAAAAAGGTACTCAAATACCATAATCAAAATCAAAAGATGGTGAAACTTTCTTCAATCAAGGATCATCATCTAGTTCAAAGCAGAAGAAACATAAAAGAACAGGTGAAAGAAGAAGTGGTTGTGGAACAAGGACAAAGTGATTCAAATCCATCTTCAACAGAATCATCCTCACCTCAAACAAAACATAATGAATCAATTGAAGTCTAAAATCAAACTTGAAACATCTAGACTCATTCATGAGTGAGTAACAATTTTAGACACAAATGGCAAGGCTTAGGTTCCACATTCTAATTGATTTTATTATGTGTGGAGAAAAATCCATGGAAAACTGACAACAAGTGGTATGTTGGCAGCGGTTGTTCCAGATATATGACAGGAAACTGTTCTCTACTCCATGATTTCAAACATAAAATTGCTTTATATTTAGCATTTGGTGGGGATAAAAGGGAGGTAAAATTGTTAGTGAAGGAATGGTAACAAATGGTTTACTCAAGTTTGAGAAAGTAAATTATTGTGAAAAATTACAATACAATTTACTGAGTGTTTCTCAAATTTGTGATCAAAATTATATTATTTTATTTGATAAAACTTATTGTTACATTCTTAAGATAGGTTTTGAAGTTCCAGCTGATTGGATCCTTCTTAAAGCATCAAGAAAGGGCAACACATATGTTTTGGATATGAACAACACCTCTATAACAAGCAATGAAACCTGCCTGATTTCTAAGTCTTCAAAAGATGAATCTCAACTGTAGCATAGAATGAGGTTCATTCCAACATGAAGAACATGAACAAGCAAGTCAAAAATGACTTGGTCATTGGCCTACCAAAGAAATAATTTTATTGTTCTAATCATTGTTCATCATGTTATAAAGGGAAACAACATACGGTGTCACATAAATCCAAAACAATCAACACAAACACAACACCACTCAAAATGCTTCACATGGATCTTTTTGGTCCATCCAATGTGATGAGCATTAGCAAAAGGCAATATTGTTTGGTGATTGTTGATGATTTCACAAGATTCACATGGGTCTTTTTCTTAAAACAGAAAAGTTTGAAACATCAGAAACATTAATGGAGTTTATCCCTAAGATTGAAAATGGGACGGACCCTCCCTGGACCCTGCGAAAACGCGGGAGCTCTTTGCAGCACCAGGTACGCCCTTATCCCTAAGATTGAAAATCAACTTGACTTGAAGATCAAAATCTTAAGAAGTGATAATGAGTCTGAATTTGGTAATCATGTATTAGTTTCCTTTTGTAGGAACAAAGGCATAGAAAGACAATTCAGTGCACCAAGAACTCCACAACAAAATGGATTTGCTGAAAGAAGAAATAGAATTCTCATTAAAGCAGCAAGAATAATGCTAGTTGATTCACATTTACCAATCACATTTTGGGCTGAAGCAGTGAACACAGCATGCAATGTTCAAAACAAGACATTAATTGTCAAAGAACATAACACAACACCATATGAGCTTTTATTTAAAAGAAACCCTTTTATAGGATATCTTAGAGCTTTTGGGTGTCATGTGTCTATTTTAAACACCAAAGATCAATTAGGAAATTTTTTTGAAAAAACCTATGATGGTTTCTTTATTGGTTATTCTTCATCTAAATTGTATAGAGTTTACATTCCACATCAACACATTATGGAGGAAACTCCTAATGTATCTTTTGATGAATCCTTATTTTCACAAGCTGTAAAAGGATCATCATGGTTGTTTGATATAGATACATTAACAAATTCATTTAACAGTGGTTATTTGAATGTTGCAGGTTCTACGGATACATGATATCTTTATGTGCCTCCAAGTATGAGTGAAGTGCCATTGACTGCTGATCCTCCAAGACCACAATCTCACACTTCAAGTGTTGCTGATCCTGGCCCTTCATCTCAAACAAGCAATGAAAAGTCTGATGGAAATGAAATTTCAACTTCTAAAGAAGAAATACAAGTATCAGTAGAAGTTAACTCTACATCCGCGGAAGTTACTAATGCATCCGGAAGAATGAATAATGCATCAGCAGATGGTGGTTCTACATCCGTAGATATTCTATCTACTTCCAGAGATGTTCCATTGCCATCAATTGTTCTCAATTCATCAGAACATACTTCAAATGCACAAACATCAGCAGATCCAGAATAAACATCCGTAGATGTTCCTGTAACTCATGCGGACATTATTTCTACATCTACTGAGACATAAACTCATGAAGATGGTTTTTATTTAACTTAAGATAATCAAAATGATGAAGATTTTAACTACTTTGTTGATTCTCCATCTCAGTTGGATCCATCTCCGTCAACAAATATTACCAACTTGGAATCATCCATTCCAGTTGAATCATTTCCAACATCAAAAATTCATAAGAATCATCCAATAGACAACATTATTTGTGATCTTAATAAAAGAACCATATGAAGCCAAGGGGGAACTGTCAACATATGTCTTTTCTCTTGTTTTCTGTCATATGTGGTTCCTCCCAACATCACTGCTGCATTAAAAGACAACAGCTGGATTAAAGCTATGCAAGAAGAACTTTAGCAATTCAGAAAGCAAAAAGTTTGGAATGTTGTTGATCTTCCTAAATGCCAATACCCAATTTGCACAAAGTGGATTTTCAAGAACAAACTAGATGACAGAGGTATCATTGTCAGAAACAAAGCAAGGCTGATAGCATAAGGATATACCCAAGAAGAAAGGATAGACTATGATGAAGTCTTTGCACCAGTTGTAAGGATTAAAGCTATTAGTGTCTTCCTAGCCTATTGTCACGGAGTGATTCCCAAACTCTTAGATCACCAAGTTAGCAACGATTCAACGACTTGTAGAGATTGTAAGAATGATCACAAGAAAGCTCGAAAGAAAGATCACTTGTATTACTTTAGAACTTGTATACAAGTAAGCTTGATTACAACAATTTGTGAAGTGCTTTTCAAATGATCCATCACCTCCTATTTATACTTGTGACATTAAGTCTAGAAATTTCTTAATCTAGATTTTTCTATTCTAAATATCTAAGATATTTACTAATCTAAATATCATAGATATTTAACTAATCCAAAATATCTAAGATACTAACTAATCTAATATCTAGATATTTCTTTGTATAATATCTAGATATTTTACATTGTTAATATCTAAGTATTCTAGAAATCACCCAAGTCTATGGGTCTTGCGAACTGTGGCTGAAAATCTGGTGTTCCCGAAGAGTGGATTGCGAATTTAAGCGGGTCGTGACAGTCTCCCCCACCTAAACTCGTGACGTCCTCGTCGTGCTTCCTTCGTGGTATTTCTTGATCTCGTCTCTGAACTGCCGTAGTGTATCCTTTGGTTCCCACCTGGTCTCACTGTCAGGCATGTTTTTCCACTTGATCAAATACTCCTTGTAGCTTGGCACGCCCCTCTTACGGATAGTACGGTCTGATAGAATTTCAGCAATTTCTCGATCAAAAGATGTTACTACAGCAGTTGGAGCTCGTTTGGATACTCCTCTTTCTAAGTCTTCCATGTCTTCATGGTATGGTTTAAGAAGACTCACATGGAAGACCAGGTGTATTTTTAACTTGGGCGGTAGTTGGAGACGGTAAGAAACTTTGCCTACTCGTGCGATTACGAGGAAGGGGCCTTCGTACTTCCTTATCAGTCCCTTATGCATACTTCGTAAGGACTTGAATTGTTATGGCAACAGTTTTATCATGACTTGGTCCCCAACTTGGAACTCGACGTGCCTCCTCTTATTGTCTGCCCATTTCTTCATCCTCATAGCCGCCTTATTAAGTGAAGCTCGTGCCAAGTCCCCCTGCTCATGCCACTCTCTAATTTCCTTGTAAGCAGCAGGGCTACTTTCATTATAAGAGGTGGCCAAAGCATTTGGATTTGGAGTTAGTGGTTGCCGTCCTGTAACTATCTCAAAAGGACTCTTACCGGTTGCCTCACTTCGTTGCATATTGTAAAAGAATTGTGCCATGTTGAGAAGTTTTGCCCAGTCATATTGGTTGGCACTCACATAATGTCGAAGGTACATCTCTAGTAATGCATTGACCAGCTCGGTTTGTCTATCGGTTTGAAGATGGAAGCTGGTTGAGTAATTCAAATCTGTCCCTGCAATTTTGAATAACTCTGACAAAAATTTTCCTGTGAAGCGCGGGTCGCGATCACTCATAATGACTTGTGGAATGCCCCAATACTTCACCACATGCTTGAAGAATAACCTTGCTGTCTCGACTGTAGTTGCATTGGCTAGGGCGGGAATGAATGTTCCATGCTTGGAAAATCGGTCCACGACCACGATTATGCTCCCATTTCCCCCTGAATTCGGTAGACAATAATGAAGTCCATAGAGACACTTTCCCATGGGCCATTAGGTGTCGGTAATGGTTCTAGCAATCCTCCAGGCAGATGTTGCTCATTCTTGTCTTGTTGACAGACTAAGCATGTTCTTACATATGCTTCAACATCGTCCTTCATTTGGGGCCCATCTATAAGTGATAACGTCCGTTTAATTTTGGGATGACCGGCCCATCTTCAGTCATGACATTCCTTCATAATCATTCGTCTTAGTTGGCCTATCTAGGTACAAAGAGCCGGTCTCCTGTGGTAAATAACAAGTCTCCTTTTAACGAAAACCTCCTAGTCTTCCCGTCACAAGCTAAGGAGACCAGGTGTTTGGAAAAAGAATCTTGTTCTAAACATTCTTTGATTTTGTCTTGGATGTCAAATGAAGGCCTTGTGATTGCAGCAAACTCGGCCTTACGACTTAATGCATCGGCCACGACTTTAGCGCTCCTCGGTTTGTATTCCAAGACATAATCGAATTCGGCGAGGAAATCTTGCCACCTAGCTTGCTTTGGGCTTAACTTCTTTTGTGTTTGAAAATAGGTAGTGGCAACATTGTCGGTTTTAATAACAAACCTGGACCCGAGAAGATAATGCCGCCATGTCTGAAGGCAATGAATAATGGTTGTCATCTCTTTTTCTTGTACCGTATATTTCTTCTTGGTGTCGTTTAGTTTGCAGCTTTCGAATGCGATTGGGTATCCCTCCTGCATAAGTACTCCCCAATTGCAAAGTCCGAGGTATCAGTATGCAACTCGAAAGGCTTGGTAATGTCTGGTAATTGTAAAACTATTTTTGTCGTGAGAGCATCTTTTAATTGCTTAAAGGACTGTTGGCACCGTGCATCCTAATCCGAAGTTTTGTTTTTCTTTAGTAGATAGGTTAGTGGGGCGGCTTTTGCTGAATAGCCCTTGATGAAGCGCCAGTAATAATTGACCAACCCGAGGAATGATCGTAGCTCAGGTACTTTGGTTGATGCCTCCCATTCTTGGATTGCCCGAACTTTTGCGTCATCCATCATAAGTTGCCCCTCCTTGATTTTATGGCCCAAAAACTCAACCTCCTCTTGGGCGAATGAACATTTTTCTTGCTTAACATATAAGTCGTTTTCTCGTAATACTTGGAGTACTTGCCGTAGATGGGCGATATGTTCGTTCATTGTGCAGCTGTATATAACAATATCGTCCAAGTATACGACTACAAATTTATCAAGGAAGGTGTGGAAGAGTTTGTTCATCAGAGTAGAAAAAGTAGCTGGAGCGTTAGTTAGACCGAACGGCATTACCAAGAATTCGTATGAGCTATACCTTGTGACGCAGGTTGTTTTAGCTTCGTCTCCTTCGGCAATCCTTACTTGATAGTACCCTGATCGTAGATCTAGCTTTGAAAAGTATTTCGCCCCTCCAAGTTTATCAAACAAGTCGGCGATTAGTGGAATCGGGTACTTGTTTTTCACCGTGATCTTGTTTAGTTCCCGGTAATCGATGCACGTGCGAAGCGACCCATCTTTCTTTTTCTAGAATAGTACCGGTGCACCATATGGGGCTTTAGACGGACGGATATATCCAGCATCCAACAACTCTTTTAGTTGTTTTCATAGCTCCTCTAGTTCTGGTGGATACATGCGGTACGGGGCCCTTGCTGGGGGCTTGGATCCTGGTTCCAAGACGATCTTGTGGTCAACTTCTCTTCATGGAGGGAGTTTCTTGGGTAACTCGGTTGGCATGACATCCTTGTATTCTTCAAGTACGTCCTGAATTACTTTCGGTACAGCTTTCCTGGCAATTATCTTGTCGTCCACCCTTGTTACTGCTAAGTAACATGGCTCCTTCTTGTTGTATCCCTTCTTGAATTGTATGGCTGAAAGGGTCTTAGGCCCACTCCTTGACCCCCGCTCCATGATTACCATACAGGTCCTTCCCTCGTCAAGGATACACAAGGAATTAGCAAAGGGCATAGAGAAGGTTCGTACCTTGTCAAAGAACTCCATGCCAAGAGCTACTTTGAAATCATCCATCTCTACTATTATGAAGTTGATCGTCCCTGACCATTCTCCAATCTTTACTTGAACATCTTTTGCCTCCCCGTGTATTGGTGTGGCATTGGTGTTAACAGTCTTCACTTTACCATTGCCTTTAACAAAATTAACACCGAGTCGTTGAGCTTCTCTGACGGTCATGAAGTTATGAGAAGCTCCTGTATCTACAAGGGCCCGTACATGATTACCCTTGACGTTGGCATGCACGTATTATAGGCCTTTACTCGGCGTTGGTCGAGCCTCTACTGTTGCTTTGATTGCACTTAGCACTTGCACTGACCCCATGCAAACGTCTCCTTCTTCATCATGGCAACCTTCCTCCCTTGCGATCATAGCATGTAGGCTCGATTTCTTTGCGCAGTCCCGAGCTTTGTACGGCCCATCACATACGAAACACTTATCATCTGTCCTAAGTTGTTTGTTTTCCCGGGACTTCCAATTTGGTTGTGGCTTACATGCAACATTTCCTTCTGTTTGGGCTGATTTATCTCCCCCACCTTTCTCGTGCTCGTGGTTACTCCTACGGTCCTTGGGTTTAGAGTCCCATCGGTTGTACTCGATCAGTCCTTCGACTGCAGCGATGGCCGAAGAGAGATCCTAAACACGACGTCGTTCCAACTCCGTCTTGGCCCATGGTTGTAACCCGTCGAGAAAGTAGAATAGGGAGTCCTTATCAGACATATCCGGAATCTCAAGGACAAGAGTATTAAACTCTTTGATGTATTCCTTGAGGGTGCCGGTTTGTTTTAGTTTACGTAACCGGCTCCTTGCTTCATTTTCAGCGTTTTCCAGATAGAATTGTTTCTTTAATTCCCTAATGAAGTCAGCCCAAGTGTTGAGGGTGCACATACCTCTTTCGATCTCTCCATGCTTACGTCGCCACCATAATCCCGTGGTGTCCTTCAAGTAGAGCGTGGCTATCTTGATCTTGGTAGCATCATCGGAGATGTTCACACCATCGAAGTATCGTTCCATCTCCCATAGAAAGTTGTCTACAGCCCTCGCCTCGCGCTTGCCAACGAAGGGTGTTGGTTTAGGGACTTCGATCCTTGGTGCGAAGTTGACGATGTTGCCTCTTGCTGTGGCCACGACTTTGCTGTAATCATTCACCTTTGCTTCCAAGCCGATATGGCTGCGATGTGTGTCAGCTGAAAGCTCATCCATGTCTTTTTGAACTTGTTTGATTGCATCCTTGATAGCCTCTCTAACTGCATTGTTTACTATGACCTTTACTTCTCCATGAAGTACCTCAATAGTAGCCCTAAAGTCTTCCCTAAGTTCAGGGAAGTCAGTCTCCAAGCTTTCTATTCGTTGTAGCTGATCGTCAACTTGGGTTCCAAGACTTGTCATTGCTGATTCCAATTCAGCAACTCACCTTTCTAGGCTCTTGTCCTTTGACACCCCATGACTCTTCTTGCTTCCATGGGAAGTTCCTTCCCGACCGTGATTCTCTTCTCCTCCAGCAGCGCTTGTGACCACCATCTTCTCCGATTTAGTCGCCATCCTAGTGAATCGACGTGCTCTGATACCACTTGTCATGGAGTGATTCCCAAACTCTCGTGCGGCACTTAGTCACCGTACTAAGTCAGCCCTGATCTCGACTAGATCACCAAGTTAGCAGCGATTCAACGACTTGTAGAGATTGTAAGAAGGATCACAAGAAAGCTTGAAAGAAAGATCACTTGTATTACTTGAGAACTTGTATACAAGTAAGCTTGATTACAACACTTTATGAAGTGCTCTTCAAATGATCCATCACCTCCTATTTATACTTGTGACCTTAAGTCTAGAAATTTCTTAATCTAGATTTTTCTATTCTAAATATCTAAGATATTTACTAATCTAAATATCTTAGATATTTAACTAATCCAAAATATCTAAGATACTAACTAATCTAATATCTAGATATTTCTTTGTATAATATCTAGACATTTTACATTGTTAATATCTAAGTATTCTAGAAATTACCCAAGTCTATGGGTCTTGTGAAATGTGGCTGAAAATCTGGTGTTCCCGAAGAGTTTATTGCGAATTTAAGCGGGTCGTGACACTATGTTTCACATAAGAAGTTCATAGTTTATGAAATGGATGCAAAATGTTCCTTCTTATACGGTAAAATTGATTAAGAAGTCTATGTTGCCCAACCACCAGGCTTTGAAGATCCTAATTACCCACACAGGGTATACAATCTTGACAAAGCTTTGTATGGTCTTCATCAGGCACCAAGAAAGTGGTATGAAACATTATCTACTTTCTTGCTCAAACATGGTTACAAAAAGGGAACCATTGATCAGACTCTCTTCCTTAAACATGATCATCAAGACCTCTTGATTGTCCAAATCTATGTAGATGACATTATTTTTGGATCAACAAACAAGAGATTGTATGAAGGCTTTGAAAGTTTGATAAAATCTGAATTTCAAATGAGTTTCATGGGAGAACTAACATTCTTCCTTGGTTTACTAGTTTATCAGAAACCAGATGGCATATTCATCAATCAGGAGAAGTATGTGTACCAAATCTTGAAGAAGTACAACCTTGCTTACACTTCTTCATGCAAAACACTGGCATCAACAATAGATAAGATTGTACTAGATCCTAAATAGAAGTCGGTTGATAAAAGATTGCATAGATCAATGATAGGATCTTTAATGTACTTAACTGCCAACAGACCTGATATAATGCTTGTTGTGTGTATTTGTGCTACGTACCAATCAGACCCAAAAGAGTCACATATGAATGCAGTTAAGAGGATTTTCAGATACCTCAAAAGGAAGCCAGCTCTTGGACTTTGGTATCCTAAAGAAGGAGACTTTAACCTCTATTCATATTCTGATAGTGACTTTGGAGGGTGCAACAACAACAAAAAATCCACAACGGTGGATGTCAATTGATAGGACGAAGACTTGTTTCATGGCAGTGCAAAAAGCAAACGAATGTGTCACTATCCACAGCTGAGCCTAAGTACATAGCTGCTTCAGCTGCTTGCTCTCAAGTATTATGGTTGCAAAACCAATTACTAGATTAACGGTTACAATTTTCTTCAAACACTAATACATGTAGATAACTCCACTGCTATGTTTATCACTGCTAATCCAATGCAACATAGTAAAACAAAACATATAGAAATAAGATATCATTTTCTGAGAAACTGCTCAAAAAAAGGTTTGATCAAGTTGATCAAAGTGGATACAAAAGAGAAGCTAGTTGATTTATTCACTAAAGCCTTTGATTCAGTGAGATTTTACTTCTTAATTGACTCATTAGGCATGATCAACTTAGATTAGAAATCATCACAAAGAAAAGCATGGTCTGTCTTTCATCATAATCAATATGAAAAAGTCAAAAACATTCACAAAACATATAAAAATACAAAAAGATTGTCTTGTTAATAAGTTTTTACTTCATATAGCTTTCATATCACGGGAAATGATAGTAGACTATGCTTATCAAGAAAAATCTACTCCTGTTGTGCCAGTTGTAGTAGAAAGCAAAGATAGGCACAAGGGTAAAGAACAACTGATAAGTGAGCCAAAGGATGTGACTCCAGGAAAAATATGGCCTCTTGGAACAACAGTTAGAGAGATCACAGAAGAAAAATCAACTTTGATCCAACTGTATGATCATCTCACAAGTCCCGGATCTGCTGAGGAAAACAAGATAATAGTTTGGAAATATGATCCAGACTGGGATTGTGCAGCAATAAAGAGAGAATCTGGGATGATACAATACTTTCCACTGATTGAATCAATCTTATCACTTCTAGATGTTGATATCTGATTCAAAGCATTCCTATCACCAACTACCCAATCAATCCAAGAGGAAGAGACTTCTTAGTGATTGTTGGAAACTTAAGAACAAAATTTAAAGATGATGTTTTGAAGGAATCCAGAAGAGAAGACAATGAGCACAAAAGAAGGAAATAAAAACTAAGAAGGTCATAATCCAGCTCTTCTAATCTTATAGATGATGAATTTTTAAGAAGAGTTGGATATGCAAACAGGAGCTCAGCTTCAATCAAGAGTATTGATAGAAATCAATATAAATATCCAATTACTGAATGGGGATATGTGGAAAGAACAAAAGAGCTTGTGCTGCTGAGAAATGAAGTAAAGAAGAAAGCTGAAAGTATAAGAATTGATCCAATAGAGATTAAACTTCTCCATCCAAGCTATACTTCATACATTCATGACAAATATTTCCTAAAGCTGAATGATGAACATGCCTAGAGTGACATATGCTTATATGTGCACATGATTCAAGTGATAGACAAACTGCATGCCAAGGCCTACAAACGAAGAAGATTTGGGGTGGCCAGCTGCAAGGATCTGAAATCCCATCTATCACTGAATTAAGAATCACACGTAAGATGAGTTGGAGATTGTGAACAATAACAGTGTAATGGCTACACTAACAATAGAAGATGTGTTTGGTCTCAATTTTGACACTTTAAAGAAAATCAGCAGAATGGAGATCAAGTACAGATATGATTATAAAAAGAAGCAGTCTCCTACTTTAACAAGAAGATTTTGTCAAGAGTAAAGGAGCTTTCAAGTTAGAAGAGTTGATTACAAGTTGCTAAGCCTAAAGGGGAGTATTGTTAGATCTAGATTCAATAGGTCTAGATTCATTGTATAAGCTTAGAACTTTAATCATCTCATGTAATAAACTCTTGTACATATTTATCCTTTTGTATGTAATATATGTATAGGTTAACCCAAATAATTATGTGTTGATTTATATGTGTGATTGCAGGAAAAACATCATACTTAGTCAATTTTGAAAATTGACTAAGTGTAAGAACTATCTACGGATGAAAAATCTGTACTTCCGTAGATGTCTGCTGAAACAACAAGGAATTGTGCATCCGAGGATCTCCTACGGAAGTACAACTTGCTGCGGATGAAATCCCAAGTAACTGACTCCTACATAAGACCAAAGTCCAACGGAAGGCTAAACTCCTATGGAAAACCAAAGTCTTACGGAAGGCTAAACTCCTACGAAAGGCTAAACTCTTACGTCAGACGAAAGTCCTACGGAAGGCTCAAGTCCTATGGAAGAACAATACACTTGCATGTACTACACCAAGTACATCAAGTCAACAAGAATATCTCACTGAAGTGATCATAAAGTCAACATCTGCGGACGACTTCACTTTAGTCAGAAATCATCACATCAAGAATATTCTCTGAGTAAAATTCTTACCCCGATAAGAAAGTTACTTTATCCAAAAGTAAATCCCTAAGCCTATAAATACAAGGCATAGGAGCACACTTTTAAACACCGATTATAATCTAACAAATCAACCAACAAACCCTAGCAACTCTAACAGCAATCATACCAATACACACCAAGACATCGTTAAAATCCTAGAAATCAACAATAGCAATCAAACAATCATCATATGTTCAATTGTAATCATTATTCAGTATTAATGGAAAACATTTGAATCAAATTTGTTTGTTCATCTATTACGATCATCTGCTTTACATTTATCTGATTTGTTCTTCATATATTCATATTACAATTGTTGTTTCATTATCAATTAATTGAAAAACGAGTAGTGATAATTCCGCAGTCACTATTCGAACGATCTAACCTAATAATTCCCTGTTCGATCCTTGGATTTACATAGGTTCGTATTTGATAGTTACTGTTCACCTTAACCACATCTTATACCTTCAATTTAACCAATGTTCACTGAAGTTGAAGTGTTATTCTTATTTGAGGTAAACTCGTCCATAGTAAAGGTAGCTCATCTGCATTTTGGGGTGTTCAAAAATATCTGAATCCAAAACCGAATCCGAAATATCTGAAATCCGAATCTGAAATATTTGAATATCCGGATTCGTATAGTGATTTGAGAATTTTTAGATATTCAGATATTCGAATTATCAGAAATATTTTTCTAAAAATTATTAAATAATAAATATCGATTAAAATACTAGATATTTTATAAAAACTTCGGATATCCGAAATCTTTTCTAATAAAAAATGCTATTTTTTATAAAAAATATTATATAAAACTATTTTTTTTAAAATTCGGATATATGTTCAGATTTCCTAATCTGAATCCAAAATATCTGGAATTTCAGATACGGATTCAGATAATGAATCCGTTATCCGAAATTTCTAGATATCTGATTTTGAACACCCCTATCCGCATTGATGCTAACTCATCGACCATTGTTACTTGCATTGGACTCTATTTAACCGTGTTAGACCTTACTTAAACACATTAAAGTTAACACATGCGGATTGAAGTTAACTCATCCGCATTGATGCTAACTCGTCCACATCATATCTTACTCAATCACATTGAGTATGTTCATCCGCATTAGCCACTTTTATTCGCATCGAGACTTACTCGTCCGCAATGAGGTATGTCTTTACTCATTGACACATACTTATTCAATGTCAGTGTTAATCCATATTGACGGTATTTCCATCCGCATTCACCCATACTTCATCCATATTTATCTAATATATATATGTAATGACCGTACTTGATCCATGCCTTCTGTGTCAAGGATACTTAGAATATTTTCCCTATGTCTGCCTAATATTGTACTTAGAGAACTTATGCTTAATTATGTTTAGTGTCTAACACTCTAAGTCACAGTCAACTTGCTACATAGATTTCATTGTGTTTCACTCGTTTACAAGTCTTGCCTTGTACAAGCATATACTTGCTTTGCTTGGTGCATTGCAAGGTCACTCGCTTTGTACAAGCACATCACTAAAGTCTTTCCTTGTGCAAGCATATCACAAGAGTCTTGCCTCGTGTAAACATATCACTGCAACCTTGCTTTGTTCAATCATATCACCACTGTGCAAGCATATCACCAGAGCCTGGCTTCCTTCAAGCATATCACTGGAGTCATGCTTCATGCAAGTATATTATTAGTTCCTTTCTTCGTGCAAGCATATTACTTGAGCCTTGCTTCGTGCAAGCATATCACTAGAGCCTTGCTTCGTGCAAGCATATCACTAGAGCCTTGCTTCATGCAAGCATATCATTAGAGTATTGCTTCGTGCAAGCATAATCACTGTAGTCTTGCTTAGTGAAAGCAATTTTGTTTAGTGCATAGTATAATCGCCATAGCTTTGTACCTAGGTTCAAGCATGTTACCCCCCAATGATAACTGTTTACATGTATGTTACAATATGTACGTGAAGTTATTGATTCTCACTTCTAAGACATGTCGTTGATTATTATATTTCACCGTGGTCATTGATGAAAGGTTTCAAAGATTTAAGGACTTAATATTGTATTTTTAAATAAAGGCTAAAACTCACTCAGTAATGCTGACTTTTAATATACATGTTAGAAATCCGAGCATAGCTGAGCATGTGATGATTTGGCATGAAGAGACTTCGGAACCAAAGACTAACAACCCGTTTTCAAAAATTATTCATTATGAACGATTTTTAACAATAAGCACCTTTATGCATTTGAAAAAAATATCATATATGACCAATATGGTTGAATGACTTTTGTGATTTTGCTGCATTACTATATGAAATTTCCTGTTTAAGAATTATAGGTATTACATATAAAACCAATTGTTAGGTCTACCGATCACAGGGCCTTGCGGTAAATAAATCAGTATGAACTGATGGATTCAGTTTACAATGATACGAATATAACCAATGCCGTACGAACCGATCAATCAAAAATAACGAAACAAAATCATAGAATCAAAAACAATATGAATATATTGATATCAATCGAGATTTGTACTCAATAATATCTTTACAGTGATAACCCTAGGAATGTCGCCCGCACAGTATACATCAGTCGGTAGTTATACTCCTAGAATTACAAATAACTAAACAACGTAAGCTTCCAAATTACATATACATAATATCAGTTTCGTGTGGCTACATTTGCACGTAACTAGGACTTACGTGTGCAAGTAGCACTTTCACCCACAACTCTTATTTTTCCTGGAACAATACTTTCACTCGAACTCCTCTTTCGCATGAACCTATAAACAACTTTAGGTAACATCAGCATTTACAAAACCTTGTAGCTGGTTAAGCCTAGAGAGACAATTGAATACCCTCTAACTCGACAAACAACTTTTAGAACAATTCATCATGAGGATTGAGGGTTTCTTGAGGCTCATGTTAGAATTCGACGTTGGTTTTCTTATGAGTATTGAGTATTCATGAATCATGGCCGCTCTATTACCATTGATGTGGTCCATTGGATTCACAGCCACAAAGAAATAGTGAGAGAGTGGATAAATTTTAAGTCAGCGTCACTCATTAACTGCATAACCACTACTTAGAACATAAGAGGAATATGGGTTAACTACCCACTAACTCCTTCCTTATAAGAACAAGAAAAACAACTAAGCAACAATTGGAAATAAACTACTAAAATAAATAAAAGAGAGCAACATGTAGTTTGCATGGATTTAGGTAACAATCTGCATGGATCAATAGCTCACATGACATGACGCATCAAAATGTAAGAAATTACGTCATGAAATGACACAAGATACAAATACATCCATAAGAAAATAAAATAACAAAAGATATAAATACATCTGTGATCTAAAATGCATCATGACCTATACCTCAAAATCTTATTTTTCACCCACCCCTATCTCTCTCCTTTTATTTTCTTACACTCGCATGTTTTCTTCTTGTCTTACATTCACTCCTATTTTCTTTCTTGCTAGTGTACCAATACAAACACCCAACATACGTATAGGTAAGCTGAGATGTAAAAATTGTCATGAAACGATACTACAAACAATATTTGGCCAACTAGAAAGAACAAATACACATACAATCATGTTTTGGAGTAGGATATCATGTCCGAACAAAGGTGTCATATCTAGTGATATCAAAACACGGATATTGTATGAGCAAAGGGATATCATATCAAGCAACAACCAGGCATATGCAAGGGAATAGACCGTGTCTGATTGAAGGTTTAAGTTGTTCCCATTCACATACTAGAAGCAACAATAGAAGTTTCAATGAACAAGTTTTTCCACATTACAGATAAACAGGAAGGTTAATGCCTTAATGGTGACTTGATTAATACATCTAACAAACAACCTTAGTAAAGATGAAGCAGTTTTTCATGTCAGCGAAGCCATAATTTCCAAAAAATATGGCATGTGTAATAATATCAAAACACATACCGTATAGGATGATATGAGCTTGGGGATATCATATCAAGCGAGAACCAAGCATATGCCGGCTGTTACTCTTCAAAGCAACGATAAAATCTTCAATGAGCAAGTTTTCTCGCATCAACAGAGAAACTGGAGGGTTAATAGTGGCTTAATCAATACATCTAACAAATAACCACAGCAAACATGAAACAATTTTCCCTGTCAGTGAATCTATAATTTCCAATAGCAGTGCAAAAGAAGACCTTCCTTACAAAGGGGTGGCTGCAAGTTCATTAAAGGCGAGCTCCCAATCCATGACTTGGCTGGAAAAAAGACGCAAGCTTGACTGCAACCTCATAATCTCTTCCTCCTTTGCTTTCTGCATAGTCGCAGTATGCACCATCTTTTCTTGCAACTCCAGCATTTTCACATTTAATTGATCCATTTCTTTCTCCACTAGAGACTTTTCATGATTGCACTTTTCAAGCTCTTTTTCAACTTCTTTAAGCTTATCCTCATGCTGGAACGATTTGGATTTCAAAGAAAGCAACTCCTTTAAACGTCCTTGAAATGAACCCACATCAAACCCATGAGTCTCCAATTCACTTAAAGTCTCCAAACTGTTGCTAATTATGTCAACAGGATCATTCAGTTGCAAGTATGAAAGCCTCTGAACAAGATTTCCAAATGTGACCATGTAAGCAATGGCAAAACCCTCACGATAATCCTCTTTCATTGTCTTCAATGGTGAAAAATGTGGTTTTTGAGGCGGAATTAGGTATAATTCAAGAGATTCAATTGTGGTCCAGATCGGAGACCGCTTGATAAAAGGCCAATCTTTTTGGTAGTCGGTGGTGGTTCCAACACTGGTGACAAGGACTTGAGTCACCGAGTTATCAAGGTGATAAGGACTTAAACAGGAACTTTCTATGAACACCAATAAAAAAGAACCAATATTAATCAAGTGAAAAAATATGAGATCAGAAAGAATGCTACATTGGTGTAATATATTTAATTAGCTTACTCTTTAAAATTGAGCGTGGATGCATGCCTTGATACCAGACAGATAGAGGCTGCTCATCAATATCAGTAGAGACACTATGTCCATCTAGAAGAATATCACCGCTTATTTAAATGTTCAAACCCAATATACTATCCGAATTAGCATTTTATTATAGAGGGTTTTACAGATGTTTCAAAATGGTTAGTTTTTAAATACTGTACATCGTTAAATGTAGGTTATGGTATTTGCTGCCCCAGGACTTAAAGCATATTGGTCCCAACCCATAGTTGACTTGGCAGAATGCCTTTGGAAGAGGGCACATCAATAATTAACACCAAGACCATCAAAACTCACCTTAGTTTCAAAGATGTAGAAACATGTCATTTACTTAAAGATAACAACTCAACTCGCTATGTAAGAACGGAACAATTTGAGTTTTATTGTTGATCATTACAGAAAGAAACTGTTAAAAGGTATGTGGAAAACCCTAAACTGTTTGTTACAAATCAGAAATCTAAATCAGTACCTTCTATTATACCAACTGGTTTTCTAACCACTAACTTTGGTGGTCTTCCCCGCTTCCTTTTCTCATGGCTCTTGCCACACACACAAGTTTGCTGTTAAGAACAATTATTAATCAAACATTATGCTAACCTTGTCCAAAAACAATCTATATTATTATTATTATTATTCTGTTTGAAAATTGAACCCTAAGCTTAATTTTACCTTCAACACCTTACTTTGAAGATTGGATAAATAACAATAACTTTTTTGGTTACTTTGCATCGAATTACTGTCCAAATAGTTGATGACATACCCAAAATCAGACTGGAAAGGCATTAAAAAATTGCATAATAACCAACAACAGGTTGTCGCTTAACTTTTCATGCTAAAGTTGAAAAAGAAGCTTAATTTTTAGATTCCATATTTGTGTAAATGTGAAACATCAAACTTAATTTTCTAAAGCAATTACCTTTTCTGAATCATTGAAGTTGGATTTTGATGCATACAAGAAACATCTGTTATTGAGTTTGAAGTGATTTATAAACTACCATATTTGGGGTCAAAATGTGGTTTACTCTTACATCTTTAGAATAAAGATGGTTAGGGCGTACCTGGTGCTGCAAAGAGCTCCCGCGTTCGCAGGGTCCAGGGAGGGTCCGTCCCATTTAAGGGAAGATGTACGCGGTCTTTCCCCCACATTTTTGTGGGGAGGCCGTTTCCACGGATCGAACCTGAGACCTTTGGTCTCTTAGGAACAGCTTCAACCGTTGCGCCAAGGCCCGCCCTCATGTTTCTTTTTCCATGTGTTGGTCACAATTGAGAGTGCTAAAACTAATGCTTACTGTGACGATTATTCTGTTTTCCACAGGAGGCGAATCTTGATGAACATCAACACATCCGTTTGTTTCCAAAACAGACATAATAACTTTTGTGTTTCCCTTGTTACCTATACCTTAAATAATCCACAAAATGTTAGATTATGTTCACCATCCCCTAGTTCATGCTAAATGAACAATTATAATAATGCAGAGTTGGTTATGTCTTTATCCAACAGGTAAAATAAAATAAAATTAGCTCAAAAAGAAACAAGTCAAATGCAGCTCAAAGTGTATTCTTAATCAGTTAATCCATAAACCTCCTAAATGACTTTAGTTTTAAAAAAAACAGGTTATTATTGAGATTATATATTATTTTGTAGTCATATTTGATCTGACATTAAAGAAGAGCTAATTGTGTTACATGCCAACCGAACCAGAGCTAATTGTGTTACATGCCAACCGAACCAAGCCCATTTAGTCCGATTACCCAACCCGTCCATGTTGCCACAGTGATAGTGATCTTACGTTTCCAGTACCTGCTGAAGATTGGATCCTTTTCCCACGTGAGTTTGCAGATCTTTTATTCCTGCTATATGTAACTGAAGCATCCAGAGCACAATTACTTTTCTGCAAGACCAAGTAAATAGCTTAGCATAAAATGTAGCAATTGGAACTAAAGAGGAAATGCGAACTCACGGATCTATTCAGTGAACGGCTGTTAATAGCATCATCTGATGCGTTTCTTCTCTCACCAGATTGCTGCATTAATATTAGATTACAGTCTTGCATTACTACTAGACCCTGACATAAACTGATTTCCCTATGTTAGTCAAAACCCTAAACAATCGAAAACAAAGCTTAACATACCTTCTTCGGCGGGACCAGCCAACGGCAGTCAACCCAGTCAACGTGAAGTCGCAGCTTAGAGCCTTCAAACTCAAATTCCTCAGGAGGGTCTTCAAAGGATACAATATACTTCCTTATTCCACTCTCAGTAATCACGTTTTTGACCACACCAACCCACCACCCATCTCTATGGTACGCATCGATAACATCATAAAGCTCAAAACCATCCCTAGCAGCGTCCAGCGCCACCTGAGCCTCCTTGGCATTAGCGCCATTGTTAGGGAGGATATTAGGCGGCGGCAAAGGTCTTACGAAGGAAGGGTTGACGACCTCCGTCAAGGGCTCGAGAAATTGATCGTCTTTGAAGAGCGTATGATACTTGACTAAGTAGCCCAGTTTCGTCAGGTGTCTGTTGGCTACCCTCTTTTTGGTTTGGACTCGGGCTAAGAAGGTGGCGACGTACCATGCACCCTGGAATCCAGGCTCGTCACTGCTTACTTCTACAGGGGACCCTTTGGTGACACCGCCATTCGCCATTAAATTCTCAGGCTTTAGAAACTGGGGTGGGTTTTTGCCTTTGGGCGTCACCGTCACTTCATCTTTGGTTTCGTTCGTTGGAGATCTGCCCATTAAATTAGCCCCAATTTTCCTTCCAACTCCCATCCTAGTACTAGTGTTCAAAATTTTAAAACTAGAGAATCTTTAAAGAATAGGAGGCTTTAAGTAGTGCTGACAATTTACAATATGGCATTTTCAAATGACATAAAGCTTTCTCGGGTATGGATTTGACCTGAACGGATATGCGTCATAAACGGGTCGACACAATCGTGACACGATTGAAATCATGTCTAAGTGGGTTCAACTTGCCAAACCCGTTTATGTCACTATTAGACTCGTTAAGTACTTAAATATATAAAAGTGAGAATAGATGTTATCAAGAATTGGTATCATCCCTTTTGTAACTTCCGTTTCGATTCAAAGTTTTTTAAATAATCTTCTAAAAGCTTCTATTCGAATAATCTTTTAGTTATTATTTGTATCAAACAATTATCATTAATAATTGAATCAAGTTCCAACTATGTTTATGGATATTATGGATTGTACACTTTGAGTTTAAGGATATTATGGATTGTACGTTTTGGGTTTAAGGATTTTATGTGTTTTTATTTTGTTTTTTCTTAACCGTGTTAAACATGTTATGTTGTGTTGTGCCGTTCGTGTTACTTAATATGTGATATTTAATTGTGTTATATATGGGTCGTGTTTGTATAAACTATTTATTAACATGTTCTTGCCTATGTTTAAGTAATTGACACGCTTAGTTAAACGGATCGTATTCATGTTTGGTACATGTGTTAATCATGTCGTGTCTTGTCTTACCCCGTTTAACATGATTACACCCTTTTTGCCAGCACTAGGTTTAAGTTCTGACATGGGCAATGGGTTAGTTAAGAATTTGATCATCAAAAATTAAAAGTAGATGACTTTATGATTCATTGTAACACCTTGAAAAATTACACATAAAATGATAAATCAAGAAAGCTCATGGTTAAAAATAAAATATTAAGAAAATAAGGGTTTTGGCACTGTTGGCGGACCATGACTAGTGGTCTTAATGGTCTGGGATGGACTAGGTAAGAGAAAATAGAATCCTAATGGTATAGCGAACCGGTGTACCATCCTTAGTGAACCCTTAGTGGTCCGCTATGTGGTCACCAAACAATCCCCAGTGGATTAACATGTGGCATGCTAATGAGGACAAAAAGGATGACACATGTCATCTTGAAGTGACATGTGTTTGATAACTAATCATCACATGTTGACACATGGAAATTTTTGATTGGATGTCTAGCTTCTAGACTGCCAGGAGTTTGCAGACCGCAAACATGTTGCTTAGTGGTCTGCAATAGTGGAGTCGACCAAACTATTAACGCCTAGATATGTCAGAAAACTTTTACACAAAGTCTAAATTCTAATACACTTATAAGCATTATATCCCTATAATACGTTATATAGGCTAGTATGCTACCCCATAAGCTCGAGGATCTTCAATAGAGGTGTTATTTGAGATTCTAGAAGCTTTAAGTCGTGAATCTAGCTCGTCAATCAGGTGGACATGTTTCACTTCATTTGCATGCTATAGTCTATGTGCACAAACTTAACGTTTATTAAAAATTTTCAAGCATGTTTATGAAATGCTTATTTACAAATTTTGTAAGAGTTATCTTAAAGGCTGATGCTAACCAAAGATCTCTCAGCATACAACTGTAGTACAAGGAAGCTACTTCGGAAGATTTGACCATGCACAAAGAAAATTTACTAAGTGTTAAATCTTCCGAAGCCAAAGACAGAAATCTTCCGAAGCCAAAAGTGAGGTCTTTTAAAGCTTGAATACTGTTAGGACCATGTACGTACGGAGTACTAACTGATAATACGTGAAACCAGATCAAATAGTGCGGAATCCTATTTGATTGGCGATCCAATCAATGAGAACAACAATCTGATCAATCCTACGATGAAACAAACGTTAAGAACGAACAAGAATTGATAAAGACGAACTACGAAGTTGGAATAATAAACAGGGGCGCTCTGGACGGCTAGGGTACGTAGGTATTCAAAGTGTTATCAATTGTTACGTTTTTCCACGAATTAAGTGGTATTTATAGGTTTTCTGTCTTCAGTCGTGCGACTGAACCATTAGCATGGTTCAGTCTTGTGACTGAATCATGCAATTGAGTCATACGCATGACTGAAGATTCAGTCGTGCGACTGAGTCAGTCTTATGTTCCAATCATACGACTGATCTATTCTCCTGGTTCAGTCATGCGACTAGTCCATAAGCATGATGAATTCATGCGTATGGTCCACTAGCATGGGCCATTAGCATGAATTATCAAATAACATCAAACCTATATAGTTAGTTCATACATGTGCAACACATTCAATATAATGATATCATGACATAATCAAAATATAAATTAAACATCACAATGCATTTTATATCATTCAATCAAACGATTACATCAATTACACATGTGTAAGACATGAAAGACTTTTACATTTAAGCTCATAAACTAGGTACATTGACACGTATCAACAAATACAAAGTCTTTCGAAGCTTGAAGACTGATTTCTTCCATAGACTTAGAAGACATGTGTCCCTGACACACTTTTGACAAAAGTTTAAGACCTTTCCACTGCCAGCTCTAAAGACTCACCAACTTATACAAGTTGGTGATTATTTCCATACTTTTGTCAACTGTACATTATGGTGTTTGTGTCTTTAACTTTTCGCTCTTTTACTTTTATCATTTTTGTAATAAAACAAGATGTGAGCTATGACATGTCAAATTCACATGTCAAATTCACATGTCAAAAGACAATCTGCCTTTTGACTTTACATTGATCTTGTTGTCTAGATTAGTGTACAAGTAGCCTTCAAAGTATATCCAGCTGTAGGGTGTAGTATAAAGTATCTCATGTCATCAGTGTTAGGACTAAGCCTTGTAACAACTGTAAACCAGTCGAGAGCAATATACATCATCCTTGAAAATCAATCTTTGTTTGCTTGAGTGTTTTTATCTTTTTGTTCATTATTTCTTTGCCTGATTCCCTATTTGATCTAGTAAGTGTGATCTTCTCCAACTATGAAATTGCTGCATAACCATAATCGGTCTTGCAAATGTTTACGTTTAAACAAAACTAGCATGTGGTTGTACTAAATTAGCCAAGCAAAGGTTTTAGTGACCCTGACATAGTATATGTATTTTGATCAAACATACAAGTATGATGTATAACTTTGTGTTATGTCACAATATGGTTGAACTCATTTCAAAGATATGAGCTAAATGTCTACAGTGGATATTACATACCCAGTATGGGCCTTGTTAATAAATAAAGCAACAATAATAACTTGCGATGGTGATTTTGATGCCAATCATGTGCTTTAAATAGTCTGGTAACATAAGTCACGCATTGACATTTTTTTTAATGTTTCCAAGTAAATGAGTTGGTTAGATTTAAATAGGATTTATATTATCAAGTGTAACACCCAAAATTCTTATCAAAATAAAAGGAAAGAAAAAGTAATAAGAAAAGTAAAGAAAATATCTTGAAAGAAAGGAAAATGAGCAAAAGTTGAAAGGGGCTAAGTGTAAAAAGTACAACAATCCATTATTTTATTATATTAAAGGTATGGCCGCCTATTACTTGATCCAACTCTCTGCTTTTCAAAAAATAAAGGAAGAAGAAGAAGAAAACTGAAGCTTCTCTCGGTTTCAAGAAGAATAGGGCTGATTTTCGCAAATTGGTGAGTGTTTTATGTGTTATTTGTTCGGTTTTGTTGGGTTTTAAACCTTGAAACCGGTTTTTATGTGTTCTATGTGTTTGGTTGCTTGTTATGATTTGTTTTAGGTGTTTGAACTCTCATACACACAAGTTTGAGGGAGTTTTACTTGTTGGTTGCAATTGGTGAGTTCTAGATCCCTGGTTTTGTGTTTTTAGAACCTCTTTAGGGATGAAAATGCATGTAAAATGTTTTTAAAGATGATATGTATGTAATCGTATGTATGGGTGTATTAATTCATGTATTTTGTGGTTATATGCTTGTTTTAGATGCCTGGAATGATATATTTAAGTTAAGAACATGTTAGGATGATGATTGGGACTGAAAATGATTTAGAAATATGTATAACTGCTGCTCATGCGCCTAAAATGTTGTTTCTGAAGCCCAAGTGTTGACCATACGCCCAAACAGCCCTAATACGCCTGGATTTTTGCCCATGCGCCCAAGTGTAGGCTCATGCGCCTGATATTTGGCCAAAAAGATTAAGTACTAACCCATGCGCGATAATAGTTGTCATGCGCCTAGAATATTTGCCAAAATATCCCAAGTACCAGCCCATGCTCCCATATAATGGTCATGCGCCCAGAACTTCCCCAGGCGCCTAAGTGTAGTATCTCATGCTCCCAAAATTAGTGCCCAGACGCCTAAGTGTTGGCTCATACACCCACATAGTGTTATTGCGCCCGAGCATGACTCATGCGCCTGCATAGTGCTCATGCGCCTTGAACACTTAGAAAATTTTCTGAAATTTTAGGAAATGTAGAAATTTAAGGTTTGACCCTGATTTGACTTGATGATTATATTTATTTGTTTTATGCATGTTTTTGGGCTGTTCTTATGTTCCCTATTATGTATCTATTATGTGGCTTTACGTGGTATGATTATATTCGTATACGTAAGGTATTATCATTAAAGAAAGTGAAAGATTAATGATAATGGAAAGTGGAACATAAAGAACGAATGAAAGTCTTGCAAGCAAATTAAATGGAGGGTGCACGCCCATGTTGTTGTTAGCTCAAGTGTGTGGGGTTTAGCTAACCCAAAGGATGCACACAGGGTTAATCCTTGAGATTGACACATGATGTGTGATCGCGTACGAAAGTAAGATATTTTCATCAAAAGAATATTTTCATATATAAATCATACAAGGTATTTTAATGCTTTAAAAACTAGAACTCACTCAGCAACGTTGACTTTTATACATTTTCAGTTGACAGGTAATTATTGCTGAGGATGGCACGCGGGGGAAGTTACTCGTCGGGGCAAGACTGACATCCGTTCATGCTTAATGATTTTGTTTTAATGTAATGCAACCAATTGATTATTTTGTAACCCTAACTTACAATGATGTATTATTTGCAACATTATTTATATGCATGAATGGTTTTTGTTAACTTAGTTCCGCTGCAATATTTTTATGAAATGTGTATGATTTTATATAAAAATGCTATGATTGTCCAACTATGAGGTCTCCAGGAACGGGGCCTTACATCAAGTAAACCTTGTAGTTTGGATTCGTCAACTAGAGGACTTGAAGATTACTTGGTTAAACTTTTGTGGCTTCGACCCATTTATATTATTAACAAAGTTTTATGTTTTAGATATACAAATGTTTGATTTAATCTGAAGTGTTGAAATTCCACATATGTAATTGATCATATCCCAATTTGAGACATTAAGTACTTTGATCATGAAGCAACCAATGGTGTTGGTTATTTATAAACATTTGAAAGCATTCAAAAAACTCCCACTAATATATATACTCTGATTGTTTCAATAAATAAATTAGGGACCATCTATATGCTACCAACCAATCCAGTTCACATGCCTAGTGTGTCCTAAAAACTAGGTATGACATCTATTGGTATTAGACACATAAATTTTAGGGATGGCAATGGGATTGGTTTGGTAGTCCCAACCCATCAACGATTAAAAAAGTGTGTCCACACCCGGCCCAATACTCATTGGGTAGGTATTGTGTATTTACCGTCGAGTATCGGGCAAACCCATGGGTAATCAGGTATACCTGTTAGTTCTATAAAAATATATGCATTGGGTATGTATCGGTTACATGTTGAAGTTAATTTCATGGTTTTTCACTATACTATTTACTAGGTCTTCATGAGTATGTTAATCTTGTTCTTATGATTAATTTATATTTGTTTGTTGATCATTTTGCACGTATCTTATTGCCAGACTGGTTATGGGATGGTCAATACAATCAGTCTCACAATGAGGAGAGTGTTAGAGCACTTAACAGATCAAATAGGGAACTGGGGTTTAAGAGTAGGATGCAAAGAACACAAGTAAGTGAAGAGACAAAACTTAAGAACAATATATATAAGGTTTTCAAGGATGATGTATATTAATCTTAAGTTCTCTTACAAGAGTTACAATGCATAAAAGATAAGTTACAAGACATTGAGATACTTTATACTACATCCTACACCATCCATACTTGGCAAGCCAGTTGGAATATTGAAAGATAACAAAATCAATGTAGAGTTAAAAGACAGATTGCCTTTTGACTAATGACTATGACATGCCATAACATCCTAATATAATACAAAAAGGATAAAAGTACATAAAGTAGAAAGTTACAGATAAAGACCTCAATGTACAATTACAAAAGCATGGACCTTTTCACCAACTTATGCAAGTTAGTGAGTCTTCTGAGTTGCAAGGGAAAGTTGGTCAGCTTTATGTAAAAGTACATCAGAGAAAAGCATGTCCTTCTAAGTCTTCGGAAGAAATCAGTCTTCACTTCATTTGGCTTTAGAAGACTTTGTCTTTGAAGCTTCGAAAGACTTCATCTTTGGCTTCGGAAGATTTGGTCTTTGGCTTCAGAAGACTTTATACTTAGAATATTTCTTCTACAGAGTATAAAGCTTCAGCAGGAACTTTTAGCTTCAGAAGATTTTATACTTAGCATAATTCTCATGCAAAGTATAAAATTTCCGTAGCAGTTCTACTTGGTACTTGGTGCATGAATGCAGGAAGCCATTTGGTTGCTTTGGTTGCATCAACCTTTATATAAACCTTACAAACTCTCCCTAGGCCGATGCTACCAAAACAGAGAAAATTGTTCTTCAGTTGATTATCCTCATTAGGATCAAGGACATTCTATTCTTCATCGTCTGGTCAGGTTCCCTCAGACTTTCATAGTATCTTCTCATGTCATGAAGATCATGTAGAGGTAGATCAGGTATGTCTTGCCAGAAGTAGACATCTTGACCACTTTGATCTCTGATGACATACATCTGTCTGGATTAGCAACAAAAGTTCAAGATAGGATGGGTCTTTCAGCTGCAAGAGGCTGTACAATAGTAGGAGTTGGTTGTTCAGCTTCTTGTTGCACCTCCTCAGGATGTTCTGACTCATCCTGAGGTCTGGAAGTGTATGCCTTTTTCATCTTGAATACTTGCTTTACAACCATCCTTTTCTTCCTCTTTGGAGTGTTTAACTTAGAAGGCTGGTCTGTAGTACCATGTTGTTCTGTTGTGTTTCTCTCAGTTGGGTCCTTTTCCCTCACAGATTCAGAAGGAAAGGGAGTAGAACCCTGCTGTGGATCAGAAGATGAAGTTGGCTGTGAAACAGCTAAAGGTCTAGGTTGTGTTGTCTATGGCTCAACCTTAACATTAACCTCAGGAGGAGCTTGGCTTGGTGGAAAATGCATGTCCATAAGCTATCCCTTCTTAATCTTCTACTTGATCACTCTAATGTGCTCATCCATAATGGATAGAGACATTGGATCAAGCCTCCTTCAGGAGAATCCATACAACTTCAAGAAACTCATCATCCTTTGTCTGTCAGCAGACTTCTTTTGGCTCTTTTGGATGATGGCCCTTGACTTTGCAGCTTCTTCCCTCATCTTTCTCTTAGCAGTTTTTTGTTCATTTATGAATTGTTGTTCAAGCTGCTTAAGGTACTCATATTCAATGTATTCATAAAAGAGGGGAAGAAGTGCAGATGTCTGGTAGAGACCCGTGGCACTCAGGTAGTTGATCATGTTTTATCCGTCACTTTCTTTGTCTTCCATTATCCTGTCTTGAATTCTCTAAGCTAATATTTCAGCTTGCCTATTTTGACTTGGGTTGGCAAGTGGCATCTTGACTAGAGAAAGGCTGTCATAGTAGTTCAAGGCCTGAAAATTAAAGACCTCTTGCTGTCCTTGAACTCTATGCAGTATGAGGGCTCTTCTTTTAACATAATACCTCCACCCATGTATTTTATTTGCAGCTCCTAAAGGTGGGTATGACATTGACCTTGGCATACCCTCCTTAAATAGACTCTGGATGAGTGAGTCTACATCATTGTGAATTTGAGGAGGTTGCTGAGTTTGGACAATTATAAGTGAGGTTGGTGAGTCCTCAATATCCATAGTCTAAGGAGGACTCCCAGGTTATATGATTATAACAACTTCCTCCCCCTTATTGGTAGCATCACCCACTTGCATAGATGAGCTGGAGGTTAACTCAATTACATCCTTAGGTTCTTGTGTTCCTGGTTTAATCCTTCTGAAAGGTCTCCTAACTACTTGTTCCTTAAGATCAGAAATCTCAAGTTGTTAATCATTGACCTTTCTTTGCAAGGTAGTCACTTGAGATTCCAAGTGACTAATCTTGGAGACTAAATAGGTGCATATTTTAGATAGTTTTTGCACCTTTAGTCTAAGATTCCCATCATCTTTAGTAGAAGAATCACTGGGAGATGAGATAATTAGACCTAAGTCTTCTTCCTCATCACCAACTTGTTGTTCTTGGTTGCTCGTTTTCCCCTGCTCACTGACAGCTTCAGTTGAAGTATCAATGGGTTGGGTTGCCATGGTTGAGGTCTTAATGATGTAATCATTTTTAGAAGTGAGAGCCTCTTCCATATGGATCTCCTGAACAGGTTCTAGAAGATCCACCTCATTGGGGGTTGGATGATATAGGCTAGATACAGAGGTTCATGAGTTCTCATCTCTCTTTGAGCATAGAAGGAGAAGAGAGACTCATGGTACTCACTGAGTGCTATATATTCATCATCATAGAATTCTAGGCTGGGCATGGGTTGATTTAAGTCTAAAGGCTAGGAATGGTAACTTTCCCCTGAAGGTTGTTCACTGGAGTGTTAAGACTCTGAGTGAAGGCTTAAGGCTTGTTGGGTCATGAGCTAATCAACCTGAGCATGAGGAACCTCATGGCTGATTCTTGGTGAGATAGGAGTGGTTTGCTCATCAAGAGAAGTAGGAGCTCTGGTGTCCACTTCTTCCTATATAGGTGATGATATGGGGGCCTGCACAAGTTGAATAACCTGTGCAGGGGTTTGTTTGGATCTCCTTTGGTAGGTGAGGGTTGTTTGTGGCTGTGTGGGTGGTGTTGAAGTAGAAGGTGTGGGTTTAATACTAGCTGGTGCTGTTAGGTTGTCACCTTGAGCAATGAGCTCTAACATTTTTAGGACCAGTGTTGTTTTTACCCCTGAGAAGCCCACGGTAGGCTTTCTCATTATTTTAAAGATGACAGGCTTCATCTGTTCCAATTTAAGAATATTACCTGTTCCACTCAACTGTGAGCCCAGTTCACAGTTGAGAATGTGCTGGACATATCTAGGAAACATGTAATACTCTAAGGAGTCCAAGTTTGCAAGCAAATTTGTAAGGCCCCATTCCCGGGACCTTACAGTTGGACCATCATAGCACTAAACATACATATTAGTATACATTTCATAAACATTACAGCGGGATTACATTAACAAAAGCCATTCATTTTATTAATAATTAGTGTTGTTATGCAATACAACATTGTTTAGTTACAAAAGAAAACATCCGTTAAGAGCATTACAAAACAACAAATCATTATGTGTGAATGGATGCCAATCTTGCCCTGCCGAGTAGACTCTCCGTGTGCCATCCTCAGTAACATTACCTGTTAACTGAAAATGCATAAAAGTCAGCGTTGCTGAGTGAGCTCTAATTTTAAAGTATTGAAAATACTTTTTAAAGTTTATATACGATAATACTCTGTCTTATCAAAATACTTTCGTTACTTCCGTACATGAGCATTCATCGTACATACAACAAGGCATAACCTTAATCTTCATTCATTATCTCACATATTCGTTTGTTTCGTACTTTATCATTATCTTTCGTAATCGTTCGTTTCGTACTTTATCATTACCTTTTGATAATCATTCGTTTCGTACTTTATCATTATCTTTCATAATCGTTCGTTTCGTACTTTATCATTATCTTTCATAATCGTTTGTTTCGTACTTTATCATTATCTTTCACTGTTTCTAGATCCCGTCAAGCTTTTCCACCATCGTA
The DNA here is from genome assembly GCA_024085815.1 of Flaveria linearis. NCBI lineage: Eukaryota > Viridiplantae > Streptophyta > Magnoliopsida > Asterales > Asteraceae > Flaveria > Flaveria linearis. Next base: position 64,600,110 of record CM044003.1, on the reverse strand, counting down.
GCCCGAAGCCACCATTCCGAGCACAAAGCCTCATTACTATCTGGCATAAAACTGTATCATAACATGGCACAAAGCTAAATCGTATCCGGGGTCGAATGACAAGGATCTCATTTCGTACTATGGATCAGTCACCAAGATTGATCCCCCTGTGTGTGAACCCTCATGGGTTAGCCAAAATCGCATGCTATAATACATACAGTTGAGCTAACAACTCTTAATGAGTTGTGTTTCATTTGGCTTGCAAGCCTTTCTTTCATTCGTTCTTTATGTTCCACTATCATTATTATTAATCTTATCTCTTTCTTTAATGATAATACCTTATGTTTATAATCATAAACACACCACGTAAAGTCATACATTAATATATATAAGAAACATAAGAACAAAACATAACCATGCATAAAATAGGCATATATAAACCTTAGGTCAAACTAGGGTCAAAACCCTAAAAATTTGATTTCCCAAAAATTCATAAAAATTTTCTAAGTGTTTGGGCGCTTTAACACTATGCAAGCGCATGAGGCCTGTTTAGGCTTTTCAACACTAGTTGGGCGCATGGGCCTACACTTAATCGTTTCTCACTTTAGGCGCATGAACTATTTAGGTTCATGAGCATACACTTAGTCAATCTAAGGCTTAAAAGTGGGCGCATGAGGTACCCTTAGGCGTATGAGCCTAACACTTAGGCTCATGAGCCACTGTTTAGGCGCATGAAACTATACTTAATAATTTCAGGCCACATTTTGGGTGCATGGATCCTGTTTGGACGCATCAACACTACTTAAAACTTTTCTAAGGCAATTTCTTAGGCGCATGGGCCCTGTTTAGGCGCATGACCACCTACTTACATCTTTCTAACATAGTTTTCAGTCCCAAATATCAATTCAACCTGTCCTAAGCTTCTTACTACCATTCTAAGCCTCAACATAGCATGCACAACCATAAAACACCAACATACAAGCATAAATACATACGGTTATACATGCAATAGTTTTAAAAACTTTTACATACATTTTCAGCCCCAAAAACTTTTAAAACATATAAAAATCAGGGTCTAGAAACTCACCTCTGCTTCCAAGCTCAACTTCTTTGAACTTGAACTCTCCAAAAGTTTCTAACACCTATACATGTCAAAAACACATACCCGAGCACATATACAAACATAAGAACATGTATTTTCGGTTTCTTAGTCGAAAACTCAACAAAAGCAAGCCAATTAAGCATGAATTACTTACCTAAACTCGAAAACTTGTTCTTCTTCTTCTTGAAACCGAGAGAAAACCCTGTTTTTCTTTCTTCTTCTTTTTGGTTCGACAAAAGCAGATGGGAAAAGGTGATTATGGGCGGCCATTCCCCATAAATATTATAATATTTGACTTTTTGTACTATTTACGCTTTACCCCTTTTACTTTATTCCCTTTTCATTTCCTTCTAGATACTTTCTGTTTTCTTTTCTTTCCTTTATTTTTGACAAAATTTCCAGGTGTTACATGTTCACACCCTTAAAGAGGTTTCGTCCCTGAAACCCGTCACTCTTCGAATAACTGTGGGTAATACTGTCTCATCTCTTTTTCAGTCTCCTATGTAGACTCATAACCCTTTCAGTGTTTCCACTGCACACGCACCAGTAGAATCACTTTATTCCTTAATCTGCTTTTCTTCCAGTCGATGATTGCCACTGGTTGCTCTACGTAATTGAGCCGTTCATCCACTTCGATATCATCCAGTGGTACAATCATATCTGCATCAGCTAAGCACTTTCTTAGATTAGATACATGGAATATCAGATGAATTCCACTTAACTCATCAAGCAGTTCCAATCGATAGGCCACCTCTCCTACTCGTGCGGTGATTCAGAAAGGTCCTATGTACCTCGGGCTCAGCTTACCTCGCTTTTTGAACCGTATAATCCCCTTCCAAGGTGATACCTTCAACATAACTCGGTCGCCCACCTTAAATTCGATTGGTCTACGCCTCTTGTCGGCGTACGACTTTTGTCTATCCTTTGCCGCTTTCATGAAGGCTTTGATCTTCTCTAACTTTTCAGTTGTAACCTCGATCACCTCAAGGCTTCCCAACTCTTTTTGTCCAATATCACCCCAACATACGAGTGTCCTACACCTCCTACCGTATAGCATCTCATATGGTGGCATACCAATGCTGGCATGATAACTATTGTTGTATGAGAATTCAGCTAACGGTAAGTGATCGTCCCAACTTCCTCCAAAGTCGATCACGCATGCTCGAAGCATATCCTCGAGTGTCTGAATTGTCCTCTCAGACTGACCATCTATCTGAGGGTGATAAGCCGTGCTAATGTGTAGTCTCGTCCCCATCGCGTCATTGAATTTCTTCTAAAACTTCAATGTAATCCGAGTGTTGCGATCAGACACAATAGACTGGAACACCATGATGAACTACAATCTCCTTAATGAACAGATCCACCAGTCTCTCGGATAAATATTTCTCATGGATAGGTAGGAAGTGAGCACTCTTGGTCAGACGATCAACAATCACCCAATTGGTATCGCACCCCCTCGCCGTACAAGGTAGCTTTGTTATGAAGTTCATGGTGATCTGTTCCCACTTCCATTTTGGTATATCCAATGGTTGGATCTTGTTGATACACGATGTCCCTAGTTCATTGTACTTAAATGTTTATGTCTTTCATTCTTACGTATATGTAATACAAGGGTATTTTAGTTATGTGATATGTGTTTGAATGTTTATTTACTATTATATGTGTCGTATTCTTATATCGTTTATAAATATACGCCTGGATGAATGTTATATATGGTTTGTAGTAGTTATCATAGTTCTGAGTTAATAATGATTCAGGAATGTGTTTGACTTAGTCTTATGGTTATTCAGGCTAATGGACCATGCTTATGGACCAGTCGCACGACTGAACCAGGTGATTGCTCAGTCGTACGAGTAAGTCATGAGACTGGCTCAGTCGCACAATTGAACCAATCATATAGTTCAGTCGTGCGTATGAACGAATCGTATGGCTCAGTCGCACGACTATGGCTCAGTCGTACGACTGTACACTGCAACCTATAAATACCACATAATTCATGGAAAAACAGAACACTTCAAATTATTTCATACCCTAGCCGTCCAGAGAGCTCTATCACGTCCATCCAAGTTCATAGTTCGTCCCGGATTGTTTTCTACCCATTCTTAACGTTGTTCTATCGTTAGATTGATCCAGGTTCACGTTCTCACTAATTGGATCGCCAATCAAATAGGATTCCACAATATATGATTAGATTTCATGTTGAATCAGTTAGTACTCCATACGTACACGGTCCTAACAAGTGGTATCAGAGCATTGGCTCTTGATTCTTTGTGGATTCGATCGGTGTTTTGGCTAAAGTTAATGTTTTTTATTCAAAATCCATGTTTTTTATACAAAATGAGTTTTTGTCATGTGCATGATTCAAAAGTTTTGAACTTTTCGACTAACAACAGTTTAGGGTTTGTGCAAAATCGTTTTGAGTCTAAACGTGTTCAAAATCTCGAATTTTTCAAACTCGGCAGTCTTAGTCGCACGATTGGCTCAATCGCACGACTGAATCCCAATCGCACGATTCAACCGCGTGACTGGAATCAGTCGCATCCCTAATCGCATGATTAAGCTGAGTCGTATTATTGAACCCACTCGCACTCTTCATTCGTACGGTTGAACTCATTCGCATCCCTCAATCGCATGATTGAACTCAATCATCTGATTGAACTCAATTGCACTCTCCAATCATACGATTGAATTTTCCATTCGCACGATTGACTCAGTCGCATAAGGTTTTTCAAGTTTGAGTATTTGACTTTGGGTATCCTCAAGTGTTGATGACATGGACGATCAGGACACCGCGTTTACTGCTGGAAAGGACTCACGAATCCAAAACCTTTTACTGCTGGAGAATGAAATTGGAAATCACATCAAACCTCCAAAACTGTTGACTTTGGATGAATACCCATAATGAAAACAACAGTTTGAGATTTACCTTAATGGTGTAGACCCGAACATGTGGATTGCTATTAAAACTGGTTATTTTACACCGGTTAGAGCAAATGGTGTTAAGCTGACCTTGATGAATGATGTGCAAAAGGTTGCACACAATACTGAGAAGAAACCATATGCTTTACTGACACAGTCGATTCCAAAGGAGATTTTCCATCAATTCTCAGAACATAAATAGTCCAAGAAGCTGTGGTCAGCTTTGGAAAAGCGATACGATGGTAATGCCACTTTAAAGGCACTAAAGGCCAAATCCCTCAAGAAGGAATTTGACAACTTCTCATCCATTGGAAATGAATGCTTGGATGATATTATAGACAACTTTTATCATCTGATGAGTGACTTGCACACACATGGGGTAACTACATCAATGGAGGATAAAGTTGCAAGCTCTGCTGATGGATTGCCGGATAAATAGGATCCCTTTGTTTCTAATCTGATACAGAATGATACTCTAGCCAAGCTAGACATCAATGATTTTATCTTGAAGCTGAGGGAGGAGGAGCTGAGGCTAAAATACAAGTCCAAGAAGGGGTCATATACTCAGAATCCATCATTGTATAACATTGTTCCCATACCATCTTCATCAGGAGCACCTCTTCAAAGAACTTTTGTATCCAACATGTCTGGAAATTCTCAGAGTGGGTCATCTAGAAGTGAAGTGTTAGGATCATCTTAAGCTCAATGTAATATCATAAAAGCAAATCCAACAAAGCTAAAGACTGAGAATCTGGGAAATGTTACTGTTGAAGTAGCCAAGGAACACATGGATCTTCTTGCTGCTGTTGTGCACTCTTATGATGGATTAGTTGCTGGAAAAATTGGAAACTGTCATCTTGCTGATGAAGACTATAAACAGGGTGACGAGGTTGAATTGGAATGAATGGACATAATGTGGGCTCTGGCTAGTGCAGTTAGAAAAGCAAAGAAGTTTGTGAAAAAGACTGCGCAAAACCTGATTGCTACCAAAGACACAACTTTTGGTTTTGATAAAACAAAGGTCACATGCTTTAACTGCGGTGAAAAGGGACACTTTAAACGAGAGTGCGTGAAACCAAAGAAGACTGGAAATGGTAACCCTTTTATATCAAACAACCGGCAGGACAAAGAAAAGAAAGGGACTTCAACCAGTCAAGATTCCAAAGCTATGGTTACTGAAGGAGATGAAGGATAGGACTGGACATTCCGGTTCGTTTATGATGGTGAAGCAAATGTGGTGTTGGTGGAAGATCTTAATAATGATTCAACAAGTGAAGGAGACAACATAGCTGATAACGCCAATTCAGACACTGAGGAAGCTATAGATGCAGTGGAACACTTGGTTGAAGACGAACTAGCTGCTGCGAGCACAGAATCTCAAATTAATGAGGAATATCAGTTTGCTTTCATGGCTGACACCTCTGGCACATCACAGGTAGAATCCAAAGATGAACCTTTTGATAAACATGCGTATGAAGAATGCAATAAATTTCATGAAAGCATATATTTAAAATTTGCTTGATTGTTAGATCATAATGACAGTTTAGTAAATGATTTAACTATGCACTGAAGCTAACAGGGTGTTAAAACAAAATGAGAGTTGTTTTAAAGAACAGATTGATCTGTTAGGAAAGCAACTTAGGGAAACTGAGGTTGTTGCCTTTAATCAAGCAAATGATATTAAGTTATATCTAACAACAATAGAGGAAACGAAGAAAGAAAAAGCAATTCTTCAAGTTGAAATTAAGTCTTTAAATCAAAAACTTCATAGTCTTGCTAGTTCCTCTCACATTGTTAAGAACTTGGTTAAAGAAAGAAATGGGGGGGGGGGAGGGATTGGTTATCAGGTTGTGCCACCACCATACTGTTATGTAGCCTCCTTTATTTCCAGCAAAAGATACATGTCCCCCTTTGATTTGCTTGACATTGAAAAGAGAGACAAATTCCCGGTCATGTGCCTGGATGCCCCACTATCAATAATCCAGGTGTTAGTGATAGCGCTGTAGTGGACAACCTGCATAAAACAGAAACGATTAGTTTAGGAGTGGAACCCAAGCCTTTACGGGCTTGGGTTTCCCAGAGGCATCACACATAACAAACTCTACCCACTGTCCTTGTGAAGTTGGAGAGACAACATTCTTAACCTTATCCTTACTCTCAAACACAACTGATGATTTGGCTTTCCACAAACCACTCTTGTGTAAGGACTGTTTGTGATAAACAGACGACTGGTTGATTGTTTGAACCCGTCATTTGCTTTCATCAACTTTTTTTACCTCAGTCATCACAGCTTTGCTAGTGGCTTCTCTATGTTGCCTGATCCTTTTAAACACAAATGTCAACCCATAAATAATAACCCAATAAAGGATCATGTGGTGACAACACTTCTAGTCAGTGATCCAGATGCCACAGCTAAACCTGTGTCACCGGTTACTGACCAGAAAGCAACTACATCTGGCACAAAAGATGAGGTTGTCATTGAAGATTAGGATGAAGAGGATGACAATGCTACTCTTAGGTTGGGTTCAATAGTTTCTGTTTCAAAACCTAAAATTTCAGAATCAACTCAGGCTAAAACTGTTCATCATCAAAATCTCAACAAAATGAAAGGAAATAGTAATCAAAATATGAAACAAATTAAGTTTGTCAAAGAAGGTGAGAAACCTAAAGTTGAGAAGAAAGAGACCAATCCTAGACCATACTCCCCACCACACAAAAGATCTCCCAGTCCAGTAGATTGGAGATCCTATTATAGATATGGAGAACGAGGACATATATCTCCAAATTGTCCCTACTATCAGACACCAAGACGAGGGTTGAACTTTTTCAAGATAATAAACCAAGGTTTACTAAAACAAGATCAAATACCCCTCCAAAACACCACAAGGTGAAGTAGGAAACAGGAAGGTGAATTTTGATAAAGTAAATTACATTCAACAACAGGAGAACAATTTACTTTTAGTTTTTCAAATCTGCAATAAGGGTGATTCCGGCGTCAAAAAGAAAGAAGAGGTGATTCCGGAGGAATCGAGTTCGTAGTCCGCCAAAGCGTCTTTAATTTAGATTTTTTAATTTTATTTTTCAATTCTTTAATGTTACGTCTAATCTATTATTTTTTCTCGGATTTGAAAATTTCAAAAACAAAAAGATTTTCTGTTTTTAAAATGTTAGGGGAGAATTACCAAAGGGGGGGGGGGGAGGGCAGGTAAGCTAATAGGCAAAGACAACAAATCTGAGAAAGCAATTCAATGCTATGGAAAATGATTGTACACAGGCATCGAATTATTTGGGACGCCAAAAAGATTTTCCTTTTTGCATTTTTCTGATAAATTTAAAATCACAGAATATTATAAATCTGAGATGTCAAAGCCTAACAAGTTAGAAAAATGATAGTAAGCTAGTCTGTTATCATGGTTACATAGAGTAAGTAGATCTAGGGGGTTGCTAGTCCATTATACAATGTGTCGGTAGATTCAACACAATATACTAGTAGACATCATTGGTGATCCACATAAATTAAATCAATCAACAAATTGTGGGTTCCCATTGTATCCCTGGTCTGCACAATCAATCAAGTTCCAATAAGGGGTGAGGGCAAATGAAAGCCACAAGTATGTGCAAACGACCTAAAACAGAGCAATGAATATGACAAATGTCATAAAGCATCAAAATAAGAGCTAAATGTAATCAAGTTGATGACAAATGTCATTGATGCATTAAATATCAATTCGTATTGCTCTAGTGAGAAGATAGGTCTTGCGCCTCTCTGCTATGTGATGGCACTGACCTGAGGCTTAGCATAATCTATATGTTCTAAGAATTCATTGTTGCTTGCGCCTCTCTGCTGTGCGATTGCACTGACCTGAGGCATTACATCTCTTTAAAAGCTCTTAGAACAGTCTCTTTTTGCCACCAGACTGCTCAAAAATCTCCTGAGGAAGATTGATTACCATATACCAGTGGGATCCACAAATATTTGTTGATCTAATTCACCTAAAAAATCACTGATGTATGTCAAAAATCTGTGTGTGAATTTAAGTGTATAAACATACTAACAATCGTCGTGGCTACATCTCTTGATGTTCAAAATCAAAGTGTGCTACATAATTGTTCCAGCATGATTTCCAGTTAGTGTTGGGTTTGTTAGAACATAAAACAAAATTTAACCTTTTAAACTTTCTGAAAAACACAGCGAAAGTTTAATATTATAACATGTTTATAATCTGAAATTTTCATGTTCTAAGTGATGTTTCAAGATGAAAACAAACCCAAATCAAAAGGATCTTTAATATGTGAATAAACAAGCTATTAACATATGTATATGTACATAAAATCACAGCTACAATGAGCTGTGATTTCTACCTCTTTCAGCAGCAAAATACGACCAAGGAATGAAGATTTTTGATGCTAAAATCTCGGCCAAGGCTCCAAGGAAGAAGCCCTCAAGTGTATATACCCCAAGCTCTTTGCAAAGGCACCTTCTTGTTAGGAAGAACACCATAAATCAGCTCCCAAAAACCCTTTTTTTCTGCCTTGTTTCCGTAAACTTGAGAGAGAAAGAGAGAGAGAGGATTCAAGTTTGCATGTCTTGAGATTATAAGAGAAAAAGGAGAGTCTTGACTAGTATTGATGTGTGTGGTATCCAAGACCAAGGAACCAATGGTATATTAGGGGGGGGGGCGAAAATGAAGGTTTTAAACTTTCCCCCTCAAAATTTTAACACATCAATATATTAACTAGTCTTATAACTAGTTTATACAATTAACCAATAAATTGTACAAGTAGTATACTCTCATTATTTATTTGTGATGTTATTTAACTCACTTTAACAACATTACAAATAATATTATTGAACAACATGTACTAATTATTTGTTCCATCTCATATGCAACTTGTTTAGAAAACCCATTTTCTAAATTGGTGTAAATATTTAATTGCATGATCATATCATCAATTAAATATTAATTAGTGTTTGCTAAGCTTGTTATTGGGTATAACCCGACTTGGATCATAATGTTCTAACCGCTTCAATATTCTACGTGTCTTGGGCATATAGAATCCTACAATCTCCCACTTGCCCAATATTCATAGAAGATTGATGCAAGCAGTAAATACCGCCTAACAACGGTTTACTACCCTCAATACGCATGACTTATAGCCATTCAATAACATCATCCCTTTCAAGTACCCTACTTGAATTGATTTAGGTGAATCAATCATCTATCCTTTTGTTACAAATGTCATGTTAAATCTAAGGACACAGAATGATCATTCCTTGTTGATTTAACTTAATCAGGCCTTAGACATCTAACTCTCAACAAATAAGAGGAACAAATTCCATCTTGATTTAACTTACCCTTGGCAACTTTTGCCTTGGGTGCGGGATAAGGCCTTTTCTTGTTCCCACCTTCATTGATGGTGAGAACGGGTAAAACCCTTTTACCCATGGCTGCCTCGGCCGTTTTGAGCATTGAGTGAAGCTCACCAATGCTTTTGTCCCAAGCATTCATGTTGTAGTTCAACACGAATGTCTCGAACTTCTTGGTAAGGCCATTTAGGATCAAATCCGTGGCCAATTCCTTCGAGACGGGACAATTTAGCCTCTCGAGGCGGTCAATATGACTTTTCATCTTAAGTACATAAGATGAAACAGATTGGTTGTCTTCCATACGACATGCATGGAGTGCTCGAACCGTTTCGAAGCGCTCAACCCTTGCTTGCTGTTGGAACGTTTCCTTCAGCTGGGTTATCATGTCGTAAGCTCCGTGATGTTCATACTCCTTTTGGAGATCCGGAGTCATGCTCGCTAGCATGAGACAAGACACTTGGACGGAGTCCTCAGTGTATTTCAGCCAATCATTATAGGCCTCCTCATCATCCTCGGTAGGTTGATCGGGGATAGGGTCGTCTAAAACATATGATCTTCTCTCTTGCTTGAGAATGATTCTCAAGTTTCGATACCAATCAATAAAGTTGTTATGATTTAGACGTTCCTTTTGGAGGATCGCTCGTAATGATTGGTTGGACGCGGATGAGTTATCGTGATTTTCATTATTGGTGGCCGTCTACAAAATTTAACAAAGATCTATTTTAGTATTTTCGATATTGCTATTTTTAATAATTAATGCCTTTTAAGGTCATTTTTATATTAAAATCTAGAACCCAATATTACATTTAAATTGTGGTTAGGTGACCTTTATCCCACGATTTAAATTAATAAGGTGGTCAACGATTGACGGTTGCAACCATTTGCAACTTCTAGAGATATATGATCGACTTTTGAACATCATATGTAAAGTCGGCATGTTAATCCCATCAACACCATTTGGAAACCATATTGTAGGTGATCTATTTAACATGGTTTGCAAATCAAGTTATCCTACTTGCATACACATGTGAGTTTACCAACATAAGTGTTTAGGTGACCTTTATCCCACCAATGTGGTATTCCCACCTTAAGTCACAAGTTCCCTCAAAATGGTTAGGTGACCTTTATTCCATTAAGAGTTTCCAAATGACTTAAGTGTTGTGCAAAAGGACGGTGTTAAACTTGTTTGTTAGGTATTCAAAGTTTTTATAATTCTAGTTTAGAAAACTCTATGTACTTGTATTTGCATGCTTTCAAATACAAGATACCCTATGGTTCTTTTAATAAAACCCATTTATTTATAAAACCATTAATCCTTTTAATAACCATTTATTAATACTTAATGATTAAGAACCATATTATATTAGCTTGTTAAGGTCATTTTTATTAAGATTGTTTATTATATCCAAATATCATACAATCATTCATAAAACCACAATCAAACAAGCATAATATAAACAACCACAATTTGCATATGTGCATAACCATAGCATCTAAAGTGGTCCACACTTGTTTGCCATCATAAGTGTGGTCCATAGGGCATTCCTAAGGGTCACAAACAAATCATATAGAAAGCTTCCAAAAGCCTCCCACTTGAAACCGCATCCAAAATGCTCCATGTTTCTTTTATGACCTTCCTTTGTGCTTCCAATGTGTATGTCTTCATATTACAAGATATAAAGTCCTAATACAAGATATATAGTAAAATTAAAATACACCTAATCTATTTATTACAACCCAATAATAAATAAATTACACTTGAAACAAAACACAAACAATAGATAATACAACCCAATTGAATGAATGAATACAACCATTACAAACATCCAAACAACACAAGGTCAATGGCTAGGTTATGCACACTAACATCCAATGATCATATCATCCAAACATATAATGAAACCCCACTTAAAACCACCAAATTTCAGTCAACATAAACTGAAATTTTGGTTTTTAAACATTGTCCAAACAATCAACATTTCATAATATATATCTTTCAAGGTCTAATCACTAGCATGTGTGATATGACCTTGAAAGTTTGGGGAATCATTCATTCAAAACATAGCAGCCCAAAATCAGCCTATACTAAGTTTATAATTATCCTTTAAAACCAATTTTAAAGGACAAAACAAGCAAGTCATCCACATAACCGGCTCTTGATGCCATTGATGGGTTTGTTAGAACATAAAACAAAATTTAACCTTTTAAACTTTCTGAAAAACACAGCAGAAGTTTATTATTATAACATGTTTATAATCTGAAATTTTCATGTTCTAAGTGATGTTTCAAGATGAAAACAAACCCAAATCAAAAGGATCTTTAATATGTGAATAAACAAACTATTAACATATGTATATGTATATAAAATCACAGCTTCAATGAGCTGTGATTTCTACCTCTTTCAGCAGCAAAATACGACCAAAGAATGAAGATTTTTGATGCTAAAATCTCGGCCAAGGCTCCAAGGAAGAAGCCCTCAAGTGTATATACCCCAAGCTCTTTGCAAAGGCACCTTCTTGTTAGGAAGAACACCACAAATCAGCTCCTAAAAACCCTTTTTTTCTGCCTTGTTTCCGTAAACTTGAGAGAGAAAGAGAGAGAGAGGATTCAAGTTTGCATGTCTTGAGATTATGAGAGAAAAAGGAGAGTCTTGACTAGTATTGATGTGTGTGGTATCCAAGACCAAGGAACCAATGGTATATTAGGGGGGGGGGGGGGCGAAAATGAAGGTTTTAAACTTTCCCCCTCAAAATTTTAACACATCAATATATTAACTAGTCTTATAACTAGTTTATACAATTAACCAATTAATTATACAAGTAGTATACTCTCATTATTTATTTGTGATGTTATTTAACTCACTTAAACAACATTACAAATAATATTATTGAACAACATGTACTAATTATTTGTTCCATGTCATATGCAACTTGTTTAGAAAACCTATTTTCTAAATTGGTGTAAATATTTAATTGCATGATCATATCATCAATTAAATATTAATTGGTGTTTGCTAAGCTTGTTATTGGGTATAACCCGACTTGGATCATAACATACTAACCGCATCAATATTCTACGTGTCTTGGGCATATAAAATCCTACAGTTAGTGCTTTTGATTCTTAGATGAAAGAGATTCTATGAATTGTACATATAATGTTTTCTGCCACTGACATATTGACAAAAAGTTCCAAATAATTACGTTTTTACCTGTATGATTCCATACGAATCTTTTTCGAAATAAAGGAATGCCTTAAGCTGTTCTGCTCAGGGGGAGAAATCGTTTAAGTGATGTTAAAGTGCTGTCAACCCTCCTCAAACAAAAAATACAAAAATATGTCTTATTTCTGTTTTATTTTAAGCTTTTCCTGCTACATTTATGTCTGCAATGTGTCAGTGTCACACTATGTAACAAGATCGAAGTCTGTGGAAGTCATAAATCTGAACCGAATCTTAACAGTGAAAAGCTTGTTTCTGAAAGATAAAAGTGTAGGATTTTATATGCCCAAGACACGTAGAATATTGATGTGGCTAGTACGTTATGATCCAAGTCGGGTTATACCCAATAACAAGCTTAGCAAACACCAATTAATATTTAATTGATGATATGATCATGCAATTAAATATTTACACCAATTTGGAAAATGGGTTTTCTAAATAAGTTGCATATGAGAAGGAACAACTTATTAGAATATTTTGTTCAACAATATTATTTGAAGTGTTATTTAAATAAGTTAAATAACACCAAATAATAATGAGAAATTATAACTTATAAGTTAATTGGTTAATTTTATAAGTTATAAAACTTGTACATACAATTAAATGGTAATTGTATGTCTAGTTGCAAGACCATTTTAATGTGTGTGTATGTGTTTAATTTAAAGAGGGAAAACCCATTTTGAATGAGTTTTTGCCGTCCCCCCTTCTATTTTCTCATTGGACCATTTTGTTTTGAGAACCACACACACATTAAGTGGTCTTGGGGTTCTCTTTTCTCTACCATTTCACAATACATGCAAACAAGAAAAGCTCTCTATTCTCTCTCAAAAATCTCTGTTCTAGCAGCTGAAAGTTGAGGGTTTTTGGAGCTTTTATGGTGTTTCTTCCTAACAAGAAGGTGTGCTTGCAAGATAAGCTAGGGGTATACACACTTGGGGGTTCCTCCTCTTGGAACCTTGGTCGATTTCATCTTCCCACATCATCAAATTTGCTGCTGGAAGTTCACTATCTTGAAGGTCTTTTGGCAGCTTTCATTTTGGTGTTTTTGGTGTCCAAATCCAAGCAAGAATGATGCTTACTTAGAGCTTTGTGGGAGTCAACATTTGAGGACATCCAACCTTGAAGCTTTGGCCATATTTCAGCCTTCTAACTTCTTTCTTTGGTCGACTTCTAACTGTTGAAAGAGGTAGTTTGGCAGCCCCTTTGTGGCTGCCATATTGTGTTGTTTTTATGTACACATAGCATGTTTATTCACATATAATGATCCTTTGATTTATGGGTTTGTTTTAAACACTTATATGGTCACCTAAAGAACATAATTTTCAGCTTATAAAATCGGTTTCAAAGTTGTTATTCCGCTGCGTTTTCTGAAAGTTTAGATGGTTAAACTTGGTTTTATGTTCTAACAAACCCATCAATGGCATCAAGAGCCGGTTATGTGGATAACTTGCTTGTTTTTGTCCTTTAAAATCGGTTTTAGAGGATGATTATAAACTCATAATAGGCTGATTTTGGTTGATTGAATAAAACCCATGTCTTTCAAAGTTATATCTTCATGCTTATGATTAAACTTTGAAAGATAGAAATATCAATTGGTTGACATGTTTGGTTGTTGTTTGTTTGGACAAACAAACCTAAATTTTCAGTTTATGTTAGCTGAAAATTTAGGGTTTAGTGGGGTTTATTTTGTTTGTTGAATGATGTTAATGATTGTTCATATGATAGTGCATAACCTAGCTTAAACCTTGTGTTGTTTTGGTTTGGATTGAATGTATTTATTTGATTATATTCATTCAATTGAGTTGTAAAGTTTTGTGCTTGTATTTTGTCTATTTATTCATTGGGATGTAATAATAGATTAGGAGTATTTTTCTTTTACTAGAAAATATGTATTAGGATATATATTTTGTAAAAGAAGATGCTTGGGAAGGAGGCACAAGAGGAAGACACAAAAGAAGAACTTGAAGCATATGGATGCAAGTAGGGGTCTAAGAAGACCTCAATTTTGTGTTGTATTCAACCCTTAGGAAAGACCAAATGACCACACTTGTGATGGCAAACAAGTGTGGTCATAATAGTAGCTAAGGTTATGCACATTATGGTTGTTTATGTTTATGCTTGTTTGAATATTTGTTATTTGATTGTATGGTTGAAATTTTGACATGCATTACAAACTAATTAACAAACTTAACAAGCTATAAAAATGATGGTTCTTAATCATTAAAAGGTAATAAAAGGTTATTAAAATGATTTAATGATTTTAAAGATTAAAATAGGTTTTAATCAAAGGACCATAGGGTACCTTGTATTTGAAAGCATGCAAATACAAGTACATAGAGTTTTCTAAACTATAATTATGAAATCTCTAAACATTTGAAAAACAAGATCAACACCGTCCTTTTACATAACACTTAAGTCACTTGGGAACTCTTAGTGGGATAAAGGTCACCTAACCACTTTGAGGGAACTTATGACTTAAGGTGAGAATGCCATATTTATGGGATAAAGGTTACCTAACCACTAATTTTGGCAAACTCACATGTGTGTGTAAGTAGGATGTCTTGATTTGCAAACCATGTTAAATGGATCACCTACAATATGGTTTCCAAATGGTGTTGATGGGATTAACATGCCGACTTTACATATGATGTTTAAAGTCGATCCATTCTCTAGAAGTTGCAAATGGTTGCAACCGTCAATTGTTGACCACCTTATTAATTTAAATCGTGGGATAAAGGTCACCTAACCACAATTTAAATGTAATGTTGGGTTCTAGATTTTAATATAGAATGACCTTAAAAGGCATTAATTATTAAAAGTAGCAATATCGAAAATACTAAAATAGATCTTTGTTAAATTTTGTAGATGGCCACCAATAATGACAATCACGATAACTCATCCGCGCCCACCCAATCACTACGAGCGATCCTCCAAAAGGAACGTCTAAATCATAACAACTTTATTGATTAGTATCGAAACTTGAGAATCGTTCTCAAGCAAGAGAGAAGATCATATGTTTTAGACGACCCTATCCCCGATCAACCTACCGAGGATGATGAGGAGGCCTATAACGATTGGCCGAAATACACTGAGGACTCCGTCGAAGTGTCTTGTCTCATGCTAGCGAGCATGACTCCGGATCTCCAAAAGGAGTATGAACATCACGGAGCTTACGAAATGATAACCCAGCTGAAGGAAACGTTCCAACAGCAAGCAAGGGTTGAGCGCTTCGAAACGGTTCGAGCACTCCATACATGTCGTATGGAAGACAACCAATTTGTTTCATCTTATGTACTTAAGATGAAAAGTCATATTGACCGCCTCAAGAGGCTAAATTGTCCCGTCTCGAAGGAATTGGCCACGGATTTGATCCTAAATGGCCTTACCAAGAAGTTCGAGACATTCGTGTTGAACTACAACATGAATGCTTGGGACAAAAGCATTGGTGAGCTTCACTCAATGCTCAAAACGGCCGAGGCGGCCATGGGTAAAAGGGTTTTACCCGTTCTCACCATCAATGAACGTGGGAACAAGAAAAAGCCTTATCCCGCACCCAAGGCAAAAGTTGCCAAGGGTAAGGGACCTATTTAGGGAAAGGGGAAAGGGGTGGCAAGGGTGCCACCCAAACCACAAGAGAAGAAGGAAAAGGTTGCTACTAATGACCCACGCTTCAAGTGTGGGGAGATTGGACATTGGGCAAGGAATTGTCCCGTCCATCTCCAAGAGTTGAAAGCAAAGAGGGATGCCGGGCAGACCTCAGGTATAATATACATGATTCATATTGATCTTAATGTTACATCTTCAAACACATGGGTATTAGATATTGGATGTGGAACTCATATTTGCAATTTATTGCAGGGGTTCACAAGAAGTAGGGACATCAATCAAGGGGATGTAAGCCTCTTCATGGGCAATGGAACTAAAGTCTTAGTTGAAGCTCGTGGGGACTACATCCTAAAACTTCCAAGTGGCTTGGAATTTATTTTGAAGAATGTTTTGTATGCTCCTAGTTTGACTAGGAACATTATTTCTGTATCCCAATTAAGACATTATGATTATGTATTATCTTTTATTGAAAATGATATTCATGTTTCTTTAAATGGTATGTTCTATTTTAAAGCTATTCCCATTAATGGTATTTATGAATTGGTTCATGAAAATACTTTAAATAGTTCATTGTACCAAACTAACACCAAGAAACTCAAGTTGGACTTGAGTGATACCTATCTTTGGCATTGTCGTCTTGGTCATATAAACAAGAAACGTTTATAAACACTTCAAAAGAATGGTCTTTTAAAAACAAATGAATGTGTTTCATTTGATGTTTGTGAATCTTGTTTACAAGGTAAGATGACTAAGGCACCCTTTAGTGGAACTACCGAAAGGGCAAAAGATTTATTAGGAATCATACACTCGGATGTATGTCGTCATTTTAAACCAACGACTAGGAATGGTGAAAGATACTTCATTACCTTTACTGACGATTATAGTCGCTATGGGTATGTGTACTTATTAAGGCACAAAGATGAAGCTTTTGAAATGTTCAAAATCTTCAAGAATGAAGTAGAAAATCAACTCAACATGTCAATTAAAGTTCTCCGTACCGATAGAGGAGGTGAATACCTAAGTGATGCTTTTCAAGATCATCTTAGGAGTTGTGGGATTGTCTCACAACTCACTCCACCTGGAACACCACAACATAATGGTGTGTCTGAGAGGAGGAATCGAACCTTATTGGATATGGTCCGAACTATGATGGCTAAAAGCACACTGCCTCTATCATTTTGGGGTTTCGTTTTGCTCTCTACGGCCCGTATTCTAAATATGGCCCCAACTAAAATGGTGGAAAGGACTCCTTTTGACATATGGCATGGAAGAGTTCCATCCCTACCATACTTAAGGGTTTGGGGTTGTGAGGCTTATGTTAAGACTCCCACCCCAAACAAATTGGAAGTCCGATCCACCAAGTGTATCTTTATAGGATATCCTAGAGATTCTATGGGATATTATTTCTATGATCCACTGGAACAAAAGGTGTTTGTTGCCAGAAAGGGTGAGTTCTTAGAAGCAAAGTTCCTTATGGAAGGAGCTAGCAATAGAACAGTAGATCTTGAGGAAGATCAAGAATCACAACCCAATGCACGATTGGTTGAAACTAGCACTCAACATGAGGATGTTGAGGATGATCAAGCGGTTGATCAATACACACAAAACGTTCGCAGAAGTGGTAGAACTAGTAATCCACCTGAAAGATACGGATTTTTTATGGATGGATGCTATGTGGTAGATTCAAATGAACCAACCACATACCATGATGCAGTGTCCAATTTGGATTGTGACAAATGGCTTGAGCCCATGAACGTTGAGATGTAATCCATATATGACAATCAAGTTTGGGAACTTGTTGTACCACCTCTTAATTCCAAGGTAGTTGGAAGTAAATGGGTTTTCAAGAAGAAAACCGATATGCATGGAAACTTGGATACTTATAAAGCTAGACTTGTAGCAAAGGGTTTCACTCAAACTCAAGGGGTTGATTATGATGAAACCTTCTCACTTGTTGTGATGCTAAAGTATATAAGGATATTGTTTGCCATAGCTGCTCATTATGATTATGAGATTTGGCAAATGGATGTCAAAACCACTTTCCTAAATGGATATCTTGAGGAAGATGTCCATATGGTTCAGCCTGAAGGTTTTGTCGATTCAAAACATCCTAATAAAGTATGTGTAGGATTCTATGTGCCCAAGACACTTAGAATATTGATGTGGTTAGTACGTTATGATCCAAGTCAGGTTATACACAATAACAAGCTTAGCAAACACCAATTAATATTTAATTGATGATATGATCATGCAATTAAATATTTACTCCAAATTTAGAAAATGGGTTTTCTAAATAAGTTGCATATGAGATGGAACAATTTATTAGGATATTTTGTTCAATGATATTATTTGAAGTGTTATTTAAATTAGTTGTATAACACCAAATAATAATGAGAGTATACTACTTATACAATTAAATGGTTAATTGCATAAACTAGTTACAAGACTAGACAATATATGTGTGTGTTAGTATTTGATTTTTATAAAATATGATCACCTATTTGATAAAACTCAAATATTAATCAAAGAGAAAAAGAAAACCACTTCAAATCAGCCTCTTGGCCATTTCCATGCATGTGGTTTTGTCCCTTTATTCTCTTGGTTAGAACACACACATGCATGTGTGTTTCCACTAACTTATTCTCTTAGAGAAAGACACACATGCATCCTTATGTCTACCACTACCAACTAGCATACATAGGCTCTCATTCTCATTTTGAAAGACATGCAACTCACACAAAACAATCAGCTCTCTCTCTTTCTCACTTACGGTTTTCCAGCAGCTAGAAAAGTGGGTTTTCTAGCTGGGTTTTGAGCTGCATTTTGGTGATTTCTACCTAACAAGAAGGTGTGTTTGCAAGGAGCTTGGGGTATACTAGCTAGAGGACTTCTATCCTTGAAGTCTTGGCTGCATTTTGGGCATCTCCATCTTCATCAAACATCTCTTTTGGTTGACTTTTTGCTGCTGCAGTAAGGTAGAATCACAGCTCTATATAACTGTGATTTTATGTGCATTTACATATGTTCATAGCTTGCATATTCACATAAATGATCCTTTTTTCTTTGGGTTTGTTTTATACATTAATATGGTCATCTAATGAACATATTTTTCAGCTTATAAAAAGGTTTATAAAGTTGTAATTCCGCTATGTTTTCTGAAAGTTTAAATGGTTAAACTATGATTTTATGTTCTAACAAACCCAACAATGGCATCAAGAGCTGGTTATGTGAATAGCTTGCTTGTTCTTATCCTTTAAAAACCATTTTAAAGGATGTTAATCAACTAATTAGGGGCTGATTTTGGTTGATTTAATAAACCCCAAGTCTTTCAAAGTTATATCTTCATGCTTATGATTAAACTTTGAAAGATAGGAATGTCAATTGGTTGATATGTTTGGTTGTTGTTTGTTTGAACAAACAAACCCAAGTTTTCAGTTTATGTTGGCTGAAAATTTAGGGTTTGGTGGGGTTTATTTTGTTTATTGAATAATGTTTATAATTGTTCATATGATAGTGCATAACCTAGCCTTTGGCCTTATGTTATTTGGATGATTAGAATGGTTGTTTTAATTCATTCAATTGGGTTGTAATATTTATGTTTATTATTTGGGTTGTAATTATTTATTCATTTGGTTATGTAATAAACAGATTAGGTGCATTTCTTTTTATTAGAAAAATATATTAGGATATAATTTTGTAAAAGGAAGATGCACAAGATCAAGACCCAAAGATGGACATAAAAGACATGGACCTTGAAGTAATTGGATATGGAATCAAGTGGGAGTCCATGGACACATATAATGTGTCATTACAAACCCTTAAGAAACACCTTATGACAACACTTGTGATGGCAAACAAGTGTTGTCAACTTAGTAGCTATGGTTATGCACTCATGTTTATATATTTATGCTTGTTTGAATGTTTGTTGTTTGATTGTTTGGTTGATATTTAGACATATATTACAAACTCATTAACAAACTTAACAAGCTGAAAATTGATGGTTCTTAGTCATTAAAAGTTAATAAAAGGTTATTAAAAAGGATCAATGATTTTATAATAAAATGGGTTTTATTAAAAGAACCATAGGGTATCTTGTATTTGAAAGCACGCAAATACAAATACATAGAGTTTTCTAAACTAGAATTATGAAACCTCTAAATATTCAAATCCCTTTTAAAATAAGTCAAACACCATCCTCTTATACAACACTCGAATCATTTGAGAACTTGATGTGGATAAAGATCACCTAACCATATTAGAGGGAACTTATGAGTTTGAGGTGGGTTTGCCATATTTATGGGATAAAGGTCACCTAACCATTAATATTAGCAAATCCACACGTGTGTCTAAGTAGGACAACTTAATTTGGAAATCATGCATTAGGATCACCGAAGCATGACGTACAAAGGGTGTTGATGGGATAAACATGCCAAACAAACATAAGATGTTTCACCGATCCCATATACTAGAAATTGTAATAGGTTACAATTGTTAAAAGTTGACTACCTTGTTAATTTAAATAAAGGGATAAAGGTCACCTAACCGATATTTAAATGTAACGTTGGATTCTATATTTTAATTATTAATTGTCTATGAGACGTAAAGGGTATTAATGATTGAAATGTAATTTTTTAAGAAATACTAATAAGAACTTTGTTAATTCTGTAGAATGGCCGCAAACAACAACAACACAAACCCGACCGTCTATAACCTATCACTAAGAACAATCCTTGAAAAGGAACGTCTAAACCATGGGAACTTCATGGATTGGTACCGAAACTTGAGAATCGTTCTCAAGCAAGAAAAGAAGTCCTATGTGTTGGACGATCCCATTCCCGATCAACCTGATGAAAATGACGATGAGGCCTTTGCCGAGTGGGCCAAGTACACCGAGGACTCTGTGCAAGTCGCATGTCTCATGCTAGCAAGCATGATTCCCGATTTGCAAAAGGACTTTGAGAACCATAATGCCTATGACATGATCACCCAGTTGAAGGAAATGTTCCAACAACAATCGAGGGTGGAGCGCTTCGAAACGGTTCGAGCACTCCATGCATGTCGAATGGACGAGACCCAATCGGTGTCATCTTACGTTCTTAAGATGAAGAGCCACATTGATCGCCTCGAAAGGCTTAACTGTCGTGTGTCCAATGAGTTGGCAACGGATTTGATCCTTAACTCACTATCCAAGAAGTTTGATAGCTTTGTTATGAACTATAACATGAATGGATGGGACAAGAGCATTGGTGAGCTTCACTCAATGCTCAATACGGCCGAGGCAGGCATGGGTAGAAAGGTTCTACCGGTCCTTACGATCAATGAAGGAGGTAGTAGGAAGAGGCACCTCCCCGACCCTAGGGCAAGTCTTGCAAGAGGGAAGGGGCAAGTCAAGGGGAAGGGAAAAGGAAAAGCAAAAGTGGAACCGCCCAAACCAAAAGAAAAGAAGCAAAAGGTTGCTTAAAATGACCCGTGTTTTGAGTGTGGTAAGGTAGGCCATTGGAAACGCAATTGCCCGGTCTATCTCAAAGCATTGAGAGAAAAGAGGGATGCGGGGCAAACCTCAGGTACAATCTTTATGATACATGTTGAGCTAAAAGTTATTTCTTCTAACACATGGGTACTAGATACCGGATGTGGAACTCATATTTGCAATTTGTTGCAGGGGTTCAAAAGAAGTGAGCACTATGCAAAAGGGGAAATTAGTCTCTTCATAGGGAATGGTGCAAAGGTTCACGTGGAAGCCCAAGGAGACTACATTTTGAAGCTTCCAAGTGGTTTGGAAGTTATTTTAGAGAATGTTTTGTATGCTCCTAGTTTAACTAGGAACATTATTTCTGTTTCCCGTTTAAGACAATGTGATTATGATTTCAAGTTTGTTGACAATGATATTCATGTTTCTTTCAATCATATGTTTTATTTTAAGGCTATACCTTGTAATGGTATTTATGAATTGGTTCATGAAAACACAACATATGATAGCTCAATGTACCAAGCAACCACCAAAAAGCTCAAATTAGATTTGAGTGATTCCTATCTTTGGCATTGTCGCCTTGGTCACATAAACAAGAATCGTATGCAAAAACTCCAAAAGAATGGTCTTTTGAAAACTAATGAAAATGATTCATTTGATGTATGTGAGTCTTGTTTACAAGGTAAAATGACAAAGGCCCTTTTAGTGGGACTAATGAAAGGGCAAAGGATTTATTAGGAATCATACATTCGGATGTATGTGGACCTTTTAAACCAATAACTAGGAATGGTGAAAGATATTTCATTACCTTTACCGATGACTATAGTCGTCATAGGTATGTGTACTTGTTAAGACACAAACATGAATCTTTTGAAATGTTCAAAATCTTCAAGAATGAAGTAGAAAATCAACTCAACAAAACAGTCAAGATTCTTCGTACAGATAGAGGAGGTGAATACCTAAGTAGTGAATTTCAAGAGTATCTTAGAAGTTGTGGGATAGTCTCACAATTTACTCCACCTGGAACACCACAACATAATGGTGTGTATGAGAGGAGGAATCGGACTCTATTGGATTTGGTTCGATCTATGATGGCTAGAAGTACACTACCTCTATCATTTTGGGGTTTCGCGTTGCTCTCCGCGGCCCGTATTTTAAATATGGCCCCAACCAAGAAAGTGGAAAGGACACCTTTCGAAATATGACATGGAAGGGTTCCATCATTATCATATTTAAAAGTTTAGGGGTGTGATGCTTATCCTAAGCAATACACTCAAAACAAACTCGAAGCCCGATCCACAAAGTGTATCTTCATTGGTTATCCTAGAGATTGTATTGGATATTATTTCTATGATCCGACAGAACAGAAAGTGTTTATTGCTCGAAAGGCAGAGTTCTTGGAAACTAAGTTTCTTTCGGAAGAAACTAGTGGAAGAGCAGTGGAACTTGAAGAGGTTCAAGATTCACAAGACGATACACAATTGGTTGATACTAGCAATCAACATGAGGATGTTGAGAATGATCATGTGGATGATCAAGATACACAAAACGTTCGCAAATCTGGTAGAATTAGTGTTCCTCCTAAAAGATATGGATTTTTCATGGATGGATGCCATGTGGTAGATTCGGATGAACCAACCACATACCATGAGGCAATGTCAAAACCTGATTTTGACAAATAGCAAGAAGCCATGAACGTTAAGATGCAATCCATGTATGATAACCAAGTTTGGGAATTGGTTACACTACCTCTTAAGTCCAAGATAGTTGGAAGTAAGTGGGTTTTCAAGAAGAAAACCGATATGCATGGAAACTTGGATACCTATAAAGCTAGACTTGTAGCAAAAGGTTTCACTCAAACTCAAGGGGTTGATTATGATGAAACCTTTTCGCCTGTGGCAATGCTAAAGTATATCAGGATATGTTTGCCATAGCAGCATATTATGACTATGAGATTTGGCAAATGGATATCAAGACCGCTTTTCTTAATGGATATCTTGAGGAAGATGTCCATATGAAACAGCCTGAAGGTTTTGTCGATCCAAAACATCCAAACAAGGTATGCAAGTTAAAGAAATCAATCTATGGATTGAAACAAGCATCAAGAAGTTGGAATCACCGTTTTGATGATGAAGTAAAGAAATTTGGCCTCATCAAAAACGTTGATGAAGCTTGTGTATATAAGAAAGCTAGTAGGAGCATTATTACTTTCCTTGTATTATATGTCGATAACATTCTACTAATTGGAAACGACATTCAAACCTTGGAACGTGTAAAAACCTGGCTTGGAAGCTGTTTTTCCATCAAGGATCTTGGTGAGGCCACCTATATTTTAGGAATAAAGATCTATAGAGATAGATCAAGGCGGTTAATAGGTTTAAACCAAAGTACATACATTGAAAAGATCTTGAAAAGGTTCAAGATGGAGAATTCTAAGAAAG
Source organism: Flaveria linearis (assembly GCA_024085815.1). NCBI lineage: Eukaryota > Viridiplantae > Streptophyta > Magnoliopsida > Asterales > Asteraceae > Flaveria > Flaveria linearis. The sequence goes on along the minus strand of CM044003.1, from coordinate 64,576,008 downwards.
GTTTGGTACTTATTCAAAAGGGGACTATATTGAGCTCATCTCAATGCCCTAGTTCAAAGGTTGAACAAGAAAGAATGAATGGAGTCCCATATGCATCTGCTATAGGATCCATCATGTATGCAATGATATGTAATAGGCCGGACGTGTCATGTGCTCTAAGCATGACAAGTAGATATCAACAGAATCCTGGTAATAGTCATTGGATGGCTGTTAAGAGTATTTTGAAATACCTTAGAAACACTAAGGATATGTTCTTAATATATGGATCTGGTGAGGAGGAGCTCGTTGTAAAGGGTTACACGGATGCGAGTTTCCAAACTGATCGAGATGATTCTCGATCACAGTCGGGATATGTCTTCATTATGAATGGAGGAGCAGTCTCTTGGAAGAGCTCAAAGCAAGATGTAGTGGCACTATCTATAACAGAATCAGAATACATCGCCGCTTCATTGGCAGCTCAAGAAGCTGCGTGGCTTAGGAAGTTCATTGCTGATCTAGGGGTTGTTACTACCATTCAAGACCCCCTAGAGATCTTTTGTGACAACGAAGGTGCTATTGCTCAAATCAAGGAACCTCGTGCTCATCAAAAGACTCGACACATTGAACGGAGATTCAACTACATTAGGGATGAAGTTAAAAAGGGGAAGATATGTATTCGCAAAGTTCATACCGATCAAAACATTACGGATCCATTCACGAAGCTCCTAGATAGGTCAAAGCATGAAAATCACACTTGTGCCTTAGGACTTCGATATTCTAGTGATTAGACTTGATCGAATTTTGTATTTCAATAAGTGGAACTCTTTATTATTTGAATAAAATTATTTGGTTATAGTGTTTCAATTAATGTTCCTATTTAGCATGTTTAATCCATGAGTAAATTATTTACTCTAAATGTCTGTAGTCGTTCATACTTGTGGGAACAAGTGTGAGGGTAAGATTATTATGAACTTGGATTGGTTGATATTCATAAGGATGAATATACAGCAATGGGTTGCTACCAAGGTTCATAGATATTTGTGGGATACAAATATTGGACTAACCCACATCTCAAATTTTACTACATGAAATCTTATCGATTGATCATAAGTAAATTTGAGAAAAGGCGAATATCATTTGGTATCCTCCGACCTGAGATACATATTGGGTTTTGATATTCACCAAATATTATACCTTGAGCTAATTCTTCACTGTCCTAAAATAGTGGACAGTACATAAGGGTATGTTCAGGTATAATACGAGGTGTTTGTGAGAAACGTATGTAGTCAAGATGGAATTTGTTCCTCTTATTCGTTGAGAGTTAGATGTCTAAGGCCTGATTACATTAAATCAACAAGGAATGATCATTCTGTGTTCTTGGATTTAACATGACATCTGTAACAAAAGGATAGATGATTGATTCACCTAAATCATTTCAAGTAGGGTACTTGAATGGGATGATGTTATTGAATGGCCATAAGTCATGCGTATTAAGGGTAGTAAACCGTTGTTAGGCGTTATTTACTGCTTGCATCAATCTTCTATGAATCTTGGGCAAGAGGGAGATTGTAGGATTCTATGTGCCCAAGACACTTAGAATATTGATGTGGTTAGTACGTTATGATCCAAGTCGGGTTATACCCAATAACAAGCTTAGGAAACACCAATTAATATTTAATTGATGATATGATCATGCAATTAAATATTTACACCAAATTTAGAAAATGGGTTTTCTAAATAAGTTGCATATGAGATGGAACAATTTATTAGGATATTTTGTTCAATGATATTATTTGAAGTGTTATTTAAATTAGTTGTATGACACCAAATAATAATGAGAGTATACTACTTATACAATTAAATGGTTAATTGCATAAACTAGTTACAAGACTAGATAATATATGTGTGTGTTAGTATTTGACTTTTATAAAATATGATCACCTATTTTTTAAAACTCAAATATTAATCAAAGAGAAAAAGAAAACCACTTCAAATTAGCCTCTTGGCCGTTTCCATGCATGTGGTTTTGTCCCTTTATTCTCTTGGTTAGAACACACACATGCATGTGTGTTTCCACTAACTTATTCTCTTGGAGAAAGACACACATGCATCCTTATGTCTACCACTACCAACTAGCATACATAGGCTCTCATTCTCATTTTGAAAGACATGCAACTAACACAAAACAATTAGCTCTCTCTCTTTCTCACTTACGGTTTTCCAGCAGCTAGAAAAGAGGGTTTTCTAGCTGGGTTTTGAGCTGCATTTTGGTGATTTCTACCTAACAAGAAGGTGTGTTTGCAAGGAGCTTGGGGTATACTAGCTTGAGGACTTCTATCCTTGAAGTCTTGGCTGCATTTTGGGCATCTCCATCTTCATCAAACATCTCTTTTGGTTGACTTTTTGCTGCTGTAGTAAGGTAGAATCACAGCTCTATATAGCTGTGATTTTATGTGCATTTACATATGTTCATAGCTTGCATATTCACATAAATGATCCTTTGTTCTTTGGGTTTTATACATTAATATGGTCATCTAATGAACATATTTTTCAGCTTATAAAAAGGTTTATAAAGTTGTAATTCCGCTGCGTTTTCTAAAAGTTTAAATGGTTAAACTATGATTTTATGTTCTAACAAACCCAACAGTATGCAAGTTAAAGAAATCAATCTATGAATTGAAACAAGCATCAAGGAGCTGGAATCACTATTTTGATGAGGAGGTAAAGAAATTTGGCTTCATCAAAAATGCTGATGAGGCTTGTGTGTATAAGAAGGCTAGTGGGAGCACAATAACTTTCCTAGTATTGTATGTTGATGACATACTGCTATTTGGAAATGACATTCCAACCTTGGAAGGTGTAAAAACCTGCTTGGAAGTTGTTTTTCCATTAAGAATCTTAGTGAAGCCGCCTATATTCTGGGAATAAAGATCTATAGGGATAGATCAAGGCGGTTGATTGGTTTAAATCAAAGTGCATACATTGATAAAATCTTGAAAAGGTTCAAGATAGAGAAATCTAAGAAAGGTATGGTACCTATTCAAAGAGGAATGATATTGAGTACGACTCAATGTCCAAGCTCAAAGGATGAGCATGATAAAATGAAGGCAATCCCATACGCATCTGCTATTGGATCAATCATGTATGCGATGATATGCACTCGACCGGACGTGTCATGCGCCTTAAGCATGACAAGCCGATAGCAGTAAAATCCTGAAAACAGTCATTGGATGGCTGTTAAGAACATACTTAAGTACCTAAGGAGGACAAGAGATATGTTTCTAATCTATGGATCTGGTGATGAGGAACTCGTTGTAAAAGGTTACACGGATGCAAGTTTCCAAACCAGTCGTGATGATTCACGGTCACAAACGGGATATATTTTCATTCTGAATGGAGGAGCGGTCTCTTGGAAGAGCTCCAAGCAGGATGTGGTGGCTCTATCAACTACAGAATCAGAATACATCGCCGCTTCATTGGCAGCTCAAGAAGCTGCATGGTTGAAGAAATTCATTGCCGATCTAGGGGTTGTCCCTTCCATTCAGGACCCCCTAGAGATCTTTTGTGATAACGAGGGTGCGATTGCTCAAATCAAGGAACCCCATGATCATCAAAAGACTAGGCACATTGAGCGGATATTTAACTACATACGAGATGAAGTTGAAAAGGGAAAGATATGTAATCGCAAAGTTCACACGGATCAAAACATTACGGATCCTCTCACGAAGCTCCTTGAAAAGGCAAAGCATGAAGGTCATACTTGTGCCATGGGACTTCGACATTCTAGTGATTGGATTTGATCTGTAAATTTTGTATTTGGATATCTGGAACTCTTTATTATTTGAATGAAATTATTTGGTTATAATGTTTCAATTAATGTTCAAATTTAGCATGTTTAATCCATGAGTAAATTGTTTACTCTAAATGTCCGTAGTCGTTCATACTTATGGGAACAAGTGTGAGGGTAAGATTATTATGAACTTGGATTGGTTGATATTCATAAGGATGAATATAGAGTAATGGGTTGCTACCAAGGTTCATAGATATTTGTGGGATACAAATATTGGACTAACCCACATCTCAAATTTTACTACATGGAATCTTATTGATTGATCATAAGTAAATTTGAGTAAAGGCGAATATCATTTGGTATCCTCTGACCTGAGATACATATTGGGTTTTGATATTCACCAAGTATTATACCTTGAGCTAATTCTTCACTGTCCTGAAATAGTCGACAGTACATAAGGGTATGTTCAGGTATAACACGAGGTGTTTGTATGAAACGTATGTAGTCAAGATGGAATTTGTTCCTCTTATTCATTGAGAGCAAGATGTCTAAGGCCTGATTAAGTTAAATCAACAAGGAATGATCATTCTATGTCCTTGGATTTAACATGACATCTGAAACAAAAGGATAGATGATTAATTCACCTAAATCATTTCAAGTAGGGTACTTGAATGGGATGATGTTATTGAATGGCTATAAGTCATACGTATTAAGGGTAGTAAACCGTTGTTAGGTGGTATTTACTGCTTGCATCAATCTTCTATGAATCTTGGGCAAGTGGGAGATTGTAGGATTCTATATGCCCAAGACACGTAGAATATTGATGCGGTTAGTACGTTATGATCCAAGTCGGGTTATACCCAATAACAAGCTTAGCAAACACCAATTAATATTTAATTGATGATATGATCATGCAATTAAATATTTACACCAATTTAGAAAATGGGTTTTCTAAATAAGTTACATATGAGAAGGAACAACTTATTAGAATATTTTGTTCAACAATATTATTTGAAGTGTTATTTAAATAAGTTAAATAACACCAAATAATAATGAGAAATTATAACTTATAAGTTAATTGGTTAATTTTATAAGTTATAAAACTTGCACACACAATTAAATGGTAATTGTATGTCTAGTTGCAAGACCATTTTAATGTGTGTGTATGTGTTTAATTTAAAAAGGGAAAACCCATTTTGAATGAGTTTTGGCCGTCCCCCCTTCTATTTTCTCATTGGACCATTTTGTTTTGAGAACCACACACACATTAAGTGGCTTGGGGTTCTCCTTTTCTCTACCATTTCACAATACATGCAAACAAGAAAAGCACTCTATTCTCTCTCAAAAATCTCGGTTCTAGCAGCTGAAATATGAGGGTTTTTGGAGCTTTTGTGGTGTTTCTCCCTAACAAGAAGGTGTGCTTGCAAGATAAGCTTGGGGTATACACACTTGAGGGTTCCTCCTCTTGGAACCTTGGTCGATTTCATCTTCCCACATCATCAAATTTGCTGCTGGAAGTTTACTATCTTGAAGGTCTTTTGGCAGCTTTCATTTTGGTGTTTTTGGTGTCCAAATCCAAGCAAGAATGATGCTTACTTAGAGCTTTGTGGGAGTCAACATTTGAGGACATCCAACCTTGAAGCTTTGGCCATATTTCAGCCTTCTAACTTCTTTCTTTGGTCGAATTCTAACTGTTGAAAGAGGTAGTTTGGCAGCCCCTTTGTGGCTGCCATATTGTGTTGTTTTTATATACACATAGCATGTTTATTCACATATAATGATCCTTTGATTTATGGGTTTGTTTTAAACACTTATATGGTCACCTAAAGAACATAATTTTCAGCTTATAAAATCAGTTTTAAAGTTTTTATTCCGCTGCGTTTTCTGAAAGTTTAAATGGTTAAACTTGGTTTTATGTTCTAACAAACCCATCAAAAAGGGATCATGTCTGAGATGATCAATCAACAAGGAAGCTTCTTCTAAGGTAATTGTGTGCATTACTGAATTTAACTAAGTCTAATCCATGAGTATGGCCCAATCGTACGACCAATCGCATGACTGGACCATGAGTATGGACCTAATGCACGACTGGACCATCAGCATGACCTAATCATACGATTGGTAGCATCAGTATGCTCAATCGTACGATTGGCAAGATCAGTATGATCGAATCGCACGATTGGTAAGGCGTCTAGGTCATTTGTGCGATTGGACTTCAGTCGCACATCTAAACCATGCGTATGGGTCCAGTCGCACGACTGAAATCCCCGTGAACCAAGATCAGGGAGCTTCATCCTCAGCTCCTCAGGACAAGGATCATCAATATAAAGATACAAGTAATGATTAATATGTTTATGTAATTTGAACTTATATGTATTGAAAGTATTAAATTAATGAAAATGAATGTCGAGTTATGTGAAATGCTATGATGTTTATTAAACTTTTCTATGTTGATCATTCTATTTAACAGATAAATCTCACCAGGTCGATGAAAACGATGTTGCACCTCTCCACCAAATAAAGACACAGTTTACTTTGATTCTTGATTTGCAGGGGATTGTCAGGAGATCAGTAAGTTATGCACCAGAAGTGGGGGAGATCATCCATGACTTATCAGATGAACAGCTTGCAAAGATGTTCAGACTAAACCCCGATGAGATCGTCACAGACGCACCAGAAGTTAATGTTATCAGCGATGAGGAATTGAATGGTATAGATGAGGTGGAAATAGAGGATGTCACATCTGATTATTATCCACAGTGCACTAATGATGATGGAGAAGTCTTACCTAATTTAGGTGAGATGTTTGATAGTGAAACCTTCGACAAAGTAAATGAGAAGGTCACTGAGAAAGAATCGACTGAGAAGACGGCTCAAGCTGATGATGCCGATGCGGAGAAGAGAAAAGTTGAGTGGGATGCATGTCTGGCTGAGATGATAAACCAACGTTAACCTCCAAAGTAGAATGCCTACACGAAGTTTTATAAAGTTGGAAGGCATCAGAAAGTGTCAGGGAAAATAATCAGCTGGTCTTATTTTAAGGACTTAAACATTTATGCTATCAAAAGAGAGAAGGGGATCGAGTATTACAGACATCCTCATGATCTGAAGACTCTTTTGGGCTTTAAGCTGAACAGACTAGCATGTTTAAATATACTGTATGCAGACTCAAGACAGATTTCAGGATGGTTTGAAAGGGCCTTAAAGAAAGAGTATCACACGAAGTGGGTGAACTTCAAACCTCAACAACCGAGGAGGTTAGTGAGCAAAACTGAAGTTGATCCCATTTCAGGAAGACCGAAGGTAGTTCTGAAGTGGAGACCTCCTAAGACTATGACAAAGATTCCAGTGAGGAAAATGTCACAGGACTTCACGCCTCATTTCAAATGGTGGTACTATGACTGGAGGACTGGTGAAGCTGTGATTGTGTTGAGTCGAAAAGGAAAGATAGAGATGATCAGGGTGTTTGACCCGATGTGGCTTATCAACTTATCAGAAGACGATGTCTACATGTTATACAGTGGACACTATTCTATGATACTCTAAACATAGTGCTAGCTCTACAATTCCAGCATGTAATCTGACCGTGCTTGGCTTTCGAGATCCATGCTAGTGTCACAAAAGAAGAAAAGTTCAAGAAGTTTGCAGAGTTTTTGAAGAATATTAGGTGATAGAGTGAACTAGGTCCAAGGGGGAGTTTGTTGATACACGATGTCCCTAGTTCGTTGTACATAAACGTTTGTGTCTTTCATTCTTACGTATGTGTAATACAAGGGTGTTTCAGTTATGTGATATGTCTTTGAATGTTTATTTACTATTATATGTGTCATATTCTTATATCGTTTATAAATATACGCCTGAATGAATGTTATATATGGTTTATAGTAGTTATTCATAGTTCTGAGTTAATAATGATTCATGAATGTGTTTGACTTAGTCTTATGGTTATTCATGCTAATGGACCATGCTTATGGACCAGTCGCACGACTGAACCAGGTGATTGGCTCAATCGTACCACTGAGTCATGAGACTGGCTCAGTCGGACGATTGAACCAATCGTATAGTTCAGTCGTGCATATGAATGAATCGTATGGCTCAGTCGCACGACTGAACCATGCTAATGGCTCAGTCGTACGATTGTACACTGCAACCTATAAATACCACGTAATTCATGGGAAAATAGAAAACTTCGAATTATTTCATACCCTAGCCATCCAGAGAGCTCTATCACGTCCATCCAAGTTCACAGTTCGTCCCGGATCATTTTCTGCCCATTCTTAACGTTCTTTAATCGTTAGATTGATCTGGGTTCACGTTCTCACTTATTAGATCGCCAATCAAATAGGATTCCGCACTATTTGATTAGGTTTCACGTTGAATCAGTTAGTACTCCGTACGTACACGGTCCTAACAGATCTTCCCGTATGGCTTTTGGTGTTCTGCCTTCACTTGCAAACAAGTAAGGAACTTACTCATGTACTCCACTACTTCATGCTTCATACCCGACCACCAATAATCCTTCTTCATATCCTGGTATGTCCACACCCTGAAAAGCGCACCACAAAGGCACGCGAGTGACGGAGATAACGGAAGTTGGATTATTTCCAACAATTACTAAGCAAACAAATCATGGATACCAAAAGTAAATATTATCATAAAATAAAGATGTTATTACATTGATCCAAACATAAGTCTTAGCATAAAAACTTAATTAGTAATAACATGACATTGTTTTTAGATATTAATAAGAAATTTTTAAACGGCAGCAAAAACTTGGGTCCTAAACTGGCATCCAAATTTGATAAGTTTGCCCTTAAAACCCTTTTCATTCCCATGCATGCCTAATCACCTGAAAAACATGCCCAAAAGTTTATCAGAAAAAAGCTGGTGAGTTCACAGGCTTGTATAAAAGATTATCATAATTTCTTTTTATAAGAGACATGATTAACCCGGAATAAACCCCTGGATCGTCAAGGACTAGCTAGGTCCACTGACTATGATCGCAACCAAGAGCCCCATAATCAAACCATGACACAAAATCCCTCAAATCCTTTCAACATATATTCCCTCTGTACCAGACCGGAGCAACCGATCCTGAGGGGCGGTTGTCAAACCAGTAGATCTACCAATATATCCTGTGGCCCTCCAAGGGTTAATGATTATGTAAGAGGGTAGCCGTGCACAAATAATAAAACAACTCAAGGCCATCATAAAGATCACACAGTTATTCCATAATCATATCATAAACAAAAATGGTTATAGCATGTTCCCCCCTAAAATTCTTAAATAAACGTTATTTAAATAGGGGCTGTGAAAACTCACCTTCAAATATGACAGAGAGATGATCTAGCAAAAATCGAGCCCGGAAAATAAATGACCAATTAACCCCCTAAACACAAAGGATCTATTAATTGCCGAGTAATAAGTCTAATACGTAAGTGTTTACCCAACTCACTAGACTTATCTTGAAATCTATTTTTGAAAGACCCGTTGGTGACTTTCGGTTTAGTTTGATAATTTATATTATAAGTGACAAATTAATTCAACCATTTATCCCTTTAAACAACAACCACATAACACACACAAAATAAACATGCACGTATATAATAAAAAAATATTATAACGCAAAATTTACTAAGTTATGTATTATACAAACAAACAAATAAATAAATGAGTAAATAGGTAAATAGATAAATAAATAATTATTAATTCATAATAATATTTTATTTAATATTAATAATAAGATATATTCTTATTCTTGTGTTAGTTAAGAAAACTATCTCGTATAATATTAGTTTATCTAACACAACTCAACATTCATTAGTCTTTTAAATCGTATAATTAAATTTTCAGTAATAAAGTATATATAAAGCTATTTTTGTCAAGTTTTATTATAAAAATATGTTCTATTATGTTTGACCTAAATTTCACCCGTATACGGTGCTTTTTGACCAGAAACCGCATGGTTTTACACGAATAAACCGTACATCGACCCATATATATATTATGACCATATTATATGTTTAAATATAATTCTTTTATACCAAAAACCTTCTGAAATATTTTGTTAAAAACCAGTTCCAAAACAGTCTATTATTTTTGACCCGTAATTGTCGGTTTTCGGCTTTTTCGCTCGTATAAAGTCATCACCGAAGACATTGCTTGTTATGGGTTTGTTATATACTTAAAAACATAAGTTTTTAACTTAAAAAACTTTATTATTTTCTGTCCAAAACCGGACTTGTGCAAAAACATTTGTTTTAGACCCGTTTTTAAACGTAAAACATTTACAAGATTAAACCTGATCATCAAAACTTTTTTTTTCAGTAAAGTTGCTAACTTTTAACTATATTTTAATGGTTTTAACATTCTTATTCTCCATATCTTACAAAGATATTTGATATCTTAATAATATTTTATAGAAAGATTCACTAGTGGTCATGTTCCATCAACACTTGAGTACTACTAATTCTAGCTTGTTCTTTTATCTTTCTTTAAATCAAATGTGAATAACAATATCAAAATCTCCGGACCATGATCACCATATACATGGATCATTTCAATCATCTTTAAAGTTATAAATGAAGAACAAATCAAGAACAAAAGCGTAAACTATATATACATACATATACACGATTTCATACAAATCTACATAGTACAAGTTATAGATTTTATCTTTTGTTCTTAGTTTTTATTTCAACAAAACATACTTAAAAATCAAAAGATTTCAGATCATGATATTCATGGATCATATCAATCCTTTATGAAATCAAAGTGCAAGATAGGTTTAAGAACATCATTCTTTACATACATTCAAGTATTACCCATTTTCATTATTTGATAGACTCCTTTTGGAGATGGGTTTCTTATGATGTTCATAACCTAAAAAACAAAGTTTGATCATCTTTCATGCAAGAGAAAATCATCAAAATGTTAAAAGATCATCAAAATATAAAGTCATCCTACACATATACATACTTACGGCACACAAACACTCACACACACATTGTTTTACAATATATTTTCTTGATAAAAACTTTTGCTGGAACCATGGATTTGAAGAAAAACTAGTTTTTGGTAAACAAAACTTGCAACAATCATCCAAAAGTCATTTGACATGACATACAAGTTCAAAGTTTATACCTAATATGAACAAATTTTGAAGATTCAAGAATGATTTCCTTGAAGATTTCTTCTCCTTAGAGTTGGATTTATGCAATTTCTTGCACCATACTTACTAAGGGATCCTTGAAATCAAGAAATCAAAGCTTGTTTTGGTCTTCAATGAAGAAAAACGAAGACGACGATGGTGGGGATGGTTTGGCCGTCGGTAGGGAGGAGAGGGAGAGAAGAGAGAGAGCGGAGAGAGAGTGGATGATGGAGTGTGGGAAGAGTTGGAGTGTACTGTTGGGTATAAATAGAAATGTTTATTTATGATTATTGTGTGCTAATCATGTGACTAACATAATAAATGGGATGGTGGATCTCCAAATGAGATGCCACCCGGTGTAAGGCGAGTGTCGATCTCGTTAAATTTTTTTGTAAGAATCTTAAACGTTCGGGTTTTTACGCGAAAATTTTAAAAAAAATAAAGTATTAATTTGAGACTTTCCAAGGGTTCATAATATTTAATAATAGTGATAAGAAGTCAAGAATAAAAATATACATGGTATAACACAGTACACAACGAACTATATGTTGCATCAAGGCAATATTAAAAAGTCTTAATTTTAAGCGATCAAGGTAAATAATATTAATTATTATTTTTCGTGGCTAATAATATTTTTACTTAAGATCCATTAAATCATAAAAATAAACATATATTGACCAGATTTAATTAACCAAATTATCACCAACGTTCGTTAAACGTTTTACCTCTACGCGATCAGATAATTCTCAAAATTACCAATTATAAATTTATGCACAAAGGGGCTTTGCTAGAACCTGAATGACCTTAATTGTCATCAAATTAAGTCTTGTAATGCATTTAATTGTCTCATCATACTTTATTTACATACGGATATTAACCTGGAAACACGGGATGTCACATGGTACATTTTCATGGCACCGGGATGAATCGAGTATCTAGTCTTATGAGCTTCATCCATAATTCACCCCCGTAGGTCTCCGTAATGAGGGATCCACATCCGTCTATTTCGGGTTATAACACAAAGAGTGTTCTCACCCAATTCTACGACCAATCCTCTCATTCGTTCGGAGTTAAGGCGATCTTCTTTCAACGCCTATTCTTGAAATTCATTCACTTGGGTCATCACGTCAGCGGTCATAACCAGCTGATAAGCCTTCACCCGAATCGGCTCGGGTCTCTCTTTTCGGCTAAGTGCATCAGCCACAACGTTGGCCTTACCGGATGATAATGGATCTCACAGTCATAATCTTTGATGAGCTCTAACCATCTCCTCTATCTCATGTTTGACATCCTTTTGTTCGAAGAAGTACTTTAAGCTCTTATGGTCCGTAAAGATGGTGCACTTCGTCCCGTATAAGTAGTGCCTCCAAATCTTCAATGCGAAGACCACAACCGCTAGCTCCAAACCATAAGTAGGGTAGTTGACTTTGTGGGTTTTTAGCTATCGGGATGCGTAGGCTATTACCCTTCAGCGTTGCATCAACACGCAACCCAGTCCTGGATAAGAAGCATCCGAATATACCACTAAGTCTTCACTCCCTTCAGGTAACGTTAAGACAGGGCTTGAGTTAATCTTGCCTTTAACTCCTCAAAATCATTCTTTTACGCTGGACCCCATACAAACTTCACCTCTTTGCGGGTCAATTTGGTCAAAGGTGAGGCTATCTTGGAAAAGTCTTGAATGAATCTTCGGTCGTAGCCCAACAAACCCAAGAAACTACAAATCTCGGATGGCGTCTTTGGAGACTTCCATTGCATTACCGCCTCGACCTTTGCTGGGTCTACCATGATTCCTTCAATATTAACATCATGACCCAAAAACTAAACCTCACGCAACTAGAAAGCTCACTTAGAAAATTTAGCGTACAACTTCTCTTTTCTAAGTGTCTCCAACACCTCGCGTACGTGGCAGGCATGTTCTCCCTCACTTTTCGAATAAATCAGGATATCATCAATAAACACAATCAATGTGTTGGACCAAAAGAACCAATAAGCCAAGATCAGGAAAACCTCTAAGTCCCACATGCCACTGCTACAACTGCTGAAGACTCCCATCAGTTTCAATGTTCTCTTGCTTGAATGTCAGACTTGAGAACATCTGAAGACTCTCATCAGCTATTGTGTTCTCTTGCTTGAATGTCAAACTCGAGAGCATCTTAGCTCCAGCCTTCTGCTGTTATGACAAAGTCTGAAGAACAAAGTATGAAGATCAAAGAACTGAAGAATATCAGCTGAAGACTCCAAAGTACTGAAGACCAAGTACTGAAGTCTGAAGTACTGATCTTACAAGTACTGAAGACTTCAAGTACTGAAGACAAGTACTAAAGAATCAAAAGCTGAAGAACTAAAGAACTGAAGACCTTCTACTGAAGCACAAAGTCTGAAGACAAAGACTGAAGACAACAACTGATGATATCTACTGAAGTCATCAGTTGTTATATCATCTGAAGCCAAGTCTGAAGACTAAGTACTGAAGACTCAGAGTTTGTCACAACAACTGAAGAAGTCTTCTTCAGTTGTTGTGGTGGTTTTTCCTTTTCAGTAGTTTATTTACTTTCAGTAGTTGTACAACAACTGAAGAGCATGTTCTTCAGTTGTTATAGTGTCAGTAGTTATAAACGACTGAAGAGTTTGTTCTTCAGTCGTTGTAGGATTTCAGTAGTTTACTTTTGTCAGCACTTAGGAACTTTTGTAAGAAGATGTCAGTTGTTGACATCTTCAGTAGTTTTATGTTTTGTCAGTTGTAATTTGAATATTCAGTGATGTCAGAAAAAGGACATCATGCCCATCCTTTTGCCGCCTATAAAATGATGGGTAACCATACTGTTTTAATTGCCGAAACGAGCGACCAATAGAACATTTATTGCTTCGCAGAACTCTTCTCTCTCTATGTTTATGCTTTAATTGCAATATCTTTTATGTTCTTGCTTTAATTGCTAATTAATGTGCTAAATCCGCTGCAAACATAATCTAATTGATCAACACGAGAGGCTGAGATCCTGTCAAATGGTATCAGAGCAGGTTAATCATTGATCGATCTTACCATTGATCATTTGAAACTGCTCTTTTGATCTCTCAGTTTGATCGAATTAGCAATTTGCAAGAAGTTAGCCATAGAGAGTGAGTTTCTGCTGTTTCCGGCCAACATCTTGAGGTCTTTTGGTGGTTTTGAGTTACGTTTGTCGTGTTTAAACTTGTTTTTGACCAAAACCTGAGATGACACCAACCAATGATCCTCAC